>VZSZ01004714.1:306239-433429 GCA_013398815.1 Ibidorhyncha struthersii | reverse complement strand
TTCTTCCATATTTTACTTAGCTTTACTTTATTTTACTTTATTCTCGGGCTTGATAGAGCTTAAGGAAAAGAATCACAATGGTGCCAAAAGAAGGGAGCATGTTGGCCAGTCCAAGTACTTCAGCCTTGGTCTGAGAGCACCAGAAGGTTGGTGCTACCAGAGCAACCTGAGTCACAGCTACACGGATAGGGTAAAAATAGTGTAAGTTATATACATGTTGTGTACAGCTGTATTCTGTGACAAGCAATGAAAGCAGAGTAAGTTTCCTCCTCAGCACTGCACTGGCCTTAATCCAGCGTGAGAGTTGTCCTAAGAACATTTATGTAGCCATTTGCATCCAAACAGGGTGGGTACACCAAATTTAAGGTTCCTGAGAGCCAAACGGCTTCACACACAAAATCCCAAAGCAGGAGAGAAAGTTGTTCCAAACTTCAAGAACCTAAGACAGGATTTTTCTTTCAAATGAGTGGTTCAGGCATATATGACTTTTCAGGGGTTGGAAACCACGTTAGAGATTGATTTTATATACTATTTTCGAGTTACACCTGCTCACCGTGAGGCAAGATGTCAGAAAATAATGAAGCGACATTATACATATTGAAGTTGCAAGATGGGAAATGGGAATCAGATCAAAGGTCTCTGAAGGATGAAACTTAGAAACAAATGAATTTCTGACATTGAAGAGTGAATAGTCTATCTTTGAAATCCTTTCTACAGTCGTTGGAGCAGGCTTAATGGGGTTTCTGTTTATTTTTTTCTTCTTTATCTCCTTTTTTTAAATGTCTCATATGACAGAATCAGGTATTACAAACAAACACAGAACTCAGTCCAGCTACTGCTGTATATTTTCCATACAGCAAAAAAATATTACACTGGTATCTTGATCGTAGGTGAACATACAGATGTTGGTATTTGATGTATTTACTGACCTCGGTATGTGTTCTGGCAAGTAATCTTGAAAGTTGGCTGGACAAAACTACAGAGAGATTGCCATTTCACATATTAGTCTCTGGAAACTTACGCTGTGGTGGTGTGTTCCAGCTGTGTGTTCCTAGATTCATTGCCTTCTGGGAAGTGCAGCGCTCTGCATTTCTTGCCTTTAGATCCTTATATATAATTCAGAAATGGTGATGCAAACTAACGCATGCAATTGCAAAAGAGGTTAGTCCAGCCTACCGGGGAGTTAATTAACATTATTCAGGATATTCTCGTGTTGGGCTGCTGTAGTACACATGGGAGGCGCTGTCACCATCAAAAGCAGGGAGCCGGGTGTCTGAAGTGAGAACCTCTAATTGGCATCACAGCTACCGTTATGCTGACAGACTGACACTTACAGTCCAAGTGATCAAATGGGTACAGCTGAGTGGGTGCTGGAGCTGAGCGAAACAGCCCACTGCAGTGACCCTGTTGACTGGGATGGAGAACCAGCGTATCCCAGTGGCGATACACTGATTTACTTCAGGTGAGGGTTCGAGCTGATCAGTGAACTTTGACACTTTGAACACTGTTGAACTTCTAGCTCACCACATCACAGGGCACGCTCCTTTCATTTTCAACATCCTACTTTAAGAGACGGTTCTCTTTAGGTACTGTAAATGCCGACCTGCTCTGGAAATATCCCTCTTTCCATTTATTTCTGTCTTTAAATATCACAACATCACAAACGAAACCTTGAAAAGGTGTGTCTTTTCAGCCTGAATTCATTCATTAAAATTCTACTCATATTTAATATAAAAGGCAAAATATTTCCCATGAATCTCAGGTCAATTAATTTTTCAATGTTCTTAAATAATTTTTCACTAGAAAAATTAATGCTTATAGTAATGAAAACTTCTTCCCAAATCCACAGAGTATTGAAAGTCTTTGGAAAATAAGATATAATAGAGAATGTTAGAAAAGAAAATATAAAAATGAGCTTATTTCTTTACTGAAAAGTCAAGCCTGTGAGTCAAAGTGAATTTAAATAATTGTTTTTCAATTTTGAACAGACTTGCAAGAAAGACTATTGTTTCCTTTGACATAGTAAAACAATTTTGAGAACAGACAATCTTATTTGAAATGACTATGTAGGTGTCGTGCTTAGCTAATCATGAAATGTCATTTTCAAAAATATTAATGTATTCTTCTTAGAATGGGAAGCAAAATAATGTACTTTGTAAATGAGATCAGCATTCTTTAAGTCTAGAGAAATTCACTGGCTGCACCATAATGCTGATTCCCGTCTTCCAGTAATAAAAGCTGTCATGCTTCCTCCTATAAAGTGCTTCAGGGCGGAGGACCAGTATAACGAACAATAAAATCCACAAACAACCCCCACAAACAAACAACGCTCTTGCAAAGACAGAACAATGACTTAGTAGCAGATTATAGAAATTCAAATGCAACAACAGAACTGAACTTCCAAGATATGGTATACGTCCTCAGAAATAATTCTCAAATTCATATCTTACCCAAGTCAATGGGAGACGGGGATTTGCAGTACTCTTCACGGAAGTTCAGAAGCCTGGAAGGTCACATCGTGAGATCTTCAATCAGCTCTTACAGTGAACAAAATACAAAGATTCTGAATCTGTTGTACAAATCTAAATAAATAGCACAGCTCTTCTTATTGCACCAATAAGTTTATTCTAAAGCAGAATTATGGAGTTACTGCCAGTTCAAAAGAAAAATAAGTCCTCCACAAATGAGATATACCGCCCCATCCAATAAGAATACTTTTATTTTGGACTTTAAGCAATTTTGCCGTTTTCTACTTCTTGTAAAGTTCTCTTCATAAGCATAAAATGCAAATTTTCACCACCATTTAAGGATTAGTGAATGTGAAATCCTGGAACACAAAAGCTAAAACCTCTCAGGCTTCATTTAGTTTACTTTCTGAAGCAGTTATTTATGTGACAATGTTGATCTTTCAGTCGTTCATGCATGAACTTGTCAAAAAAACTATTTCCACTTCTCAGTAGTCCAGTGAATTTTTTTGACGTACATATTGGTGATAGACTGAACCTATAAACTATTTGGAAAAGTTTTAGAGGGTTGAAAAATAAGGAAATTTTTCCAGACCAGCAAACTGCTTAGTGTAACCTTCTCATAAACCAAGAGCTGCCAAAACACACATTAATTTCGCTAGGTTCATTTCATATCCATTTTCCCCCGTTTGCACTTTTGTACAATAAATCGCAATGTCAAAGCATGTTATATTTTACTGCTTTTAGCTTTTAGGCTGAGATAATAGAACAACTATATTTTTTTAGAATTGATAGGCACAGAATATTTTCTGATGAAATACAACAAGCAACTATGCAGTAACTAACAATAAAGATGGGCCAAAATTCATTTTCCTTGTTGCCTGGAAGTATTATTTATAACGACAGGCTTCGTGCTAATGCCCAGCATACAAACCGTACTCACTCAGGCAAAACGCAGGGAGCATGTATATAGAATTTCCCCAAAGTACAATCTTTTTGGCAACATTATAGAATTCTGCCTACAGTCCCTTTTCTGATACTTAAAAAGAGCATTTCATTCAAAATTATAGCTCCTGATGTATCTTCCAGTGACTTAGAGAAACTGGTCAAAGTAACTCAATTATATTAGAATAAAGACAGATTTTCGATCAATGACTCTTTAATAATCATAGATAAAATTCTAGAGAAACTGAGTGATGCAGTTTTAATTGTTGGTGGGTGGGGACTGATATTCTCCCTTATTACATATGCCTGCATGTCTTATCTGAAATGAGTCCCAATCTGTTCTCAATTGTTAGTTTCATTCTTTTAACATTTCAGCGTTCATAATGATCACAACAGCAGAAACCAAAAATGGATGAATCTGGAAGTGTTCAGTGTAACTCAATTGACTTATCAGTTTTCTAATTCAAAGATTTATTTTTTCTTCCCCGTGGCCTGGCCTTTCTGCTCAGGTCTTCTACTTTTGGATCAACATTAATTTTATTTTTTTAGAGACATGGCATTTTATTTCAATATTAGCTATGAAATGAAAAGCAATCTTCATTTGCACAGAAGTCTAACTACTGCTTCCAACAAAAAATCCTTCCAGTGTGTTACTAAGTGTGGGAAAAGCTGAGCGAATAAACAATAGACACTGAAATAACATGCCCCAGTTCTCTTGAAACAGGGTACTGCTGTGATTGAAAGATAATATGGGGCTTTTTTGTTCATATGTTTTTTCGTTTGTTCGTATGTTTTTTCCACTGGGCCAATTTAGTGCCCGTCTTATGTTTCCTCCTTTTCAAGTGAGAACCACAAGTTTTCTGGTCAGAGACAAGATAGAGGACTCTGCTCAGTCTGTCTCTGGTATGCAGATTTCTTGGGAAAGCATTGTTCTTTCAATCCTTTTCTTGAATATTAAATCAACTTTTGTTATTATGGCTCTGCCTAAATTGTTGAATAAATTCAGTTTAATCCTGTTGGTCAGACTTTGAGTCACTCTTAAATTATTCAGTGACCTCATGGGTATTCTTCTCATCTACCAAAGTTAGAGTTAGCCCAAGTGAAAACACACTCTTCATTGACAGTCACTAGCAATTGAGACTAATGGATCTCACTTTGAATTTTTCTGTCAACAAAAATTGAGTGAACAGTCAAAAAAGCAATCATTGCAGGTGAACAACTCTGAGACATTGGCAGGATCAATATATATTACCACTATGTTAGCCAAGCATGGTGCCTACGACCTGTCATTTTCATTTATTTTTCATACACTTTTTTATACACAGAATACAGAAATGTTGAAGATTTAATAAAAGCATATTAAAGATGTTTCAAATTCACTCTTTTACCTTTTCTTTCTAAAGACTTCTTAAGTTCACAGAAAATTCCCTTGGGTCTTCATGCAGAGCTTTTCTTCTGGCTAGCAAAATCAGATTTATTGTAGGGAAGCTTCTCTCAATTTTATCAGCTGTTCCTGTTTATTAGCCAAAAAAGTTCTCTTGCCTATTGTTTATGTTTGTGCTTTTGTTTTCCTTACAAAGATGCTTGTGTTTCCTGAGAGAGATGCACCTAGGGAAAATAGCCACACTGCTATTCATTTTCACCCCCTCCTTTCGTTTCTGTAAGTTCACACGAACTCTGTATGTGCCAAGTCATTTATCTTTACCCTGGACAATAGCAAGTGGACCCATTGATATCTCTTGAAGAAGATGTTTACATTTGAAATAGTCTTATCATCCATCCCAATGACGAGCTGAGAAAATTGGAATGGTTATATATGTATAGTTATCACTGGTGTTATTCTGTACTATCTTTAATGAAGAGATATACTAAAGGCAACTTGAATTTAAACCCATCCTTAAAATCTTTCTGTAACAATGTTTTCCAGCATGTCCCATACTTTTTATATATGGCATATAAATAATTTTAATAAACACGTTCATATTTCTAAGTAGTTGAAATGAGACGATAGAGAGTGAGGCAAAAAACACCCTCTCTGCTACCTTCGCGTTGCTTCTATCAAAATGCTCAAACAAAAAGGGTTTCTGAAAAGATAACTGCAACACCCAAATTTTAACACTAATTTTCTCCCACTGTGCTACAAAGTCTTTGAGCGCTTGCAAATGGTCCCCTGCTTGGTTTATTTAGTCACTTCTGATCACTTTTGATCCTGGCTCTGTATTAAGGGATTTCCCTTTGAACCAAAAAAAAACATCAAAAGCATAATTTTCCTGTTTCCAGTAACAGCATACACACAACTAATCTTAGCTGTCTGTGGGTACCCATGCCAGCAGAACTCAGTGACTTTTTCTTGTGGAGCAATATAATGTCCAAAGCAAACAGAAAAATGCATGAGCACAGCCGAATCTACATAAATTTTAGCTCAAAATAAGTCCTTGTGAAAATGTTGTTATGCTAATTGCCTGACTCAGTATGATATCATGTCAAAATGTAATCATCCAAATTCATCACTAGATCCAAATGTGTCACCAGCTGCATATATCAGCAATTGAGTTACATGAGCCATTCATTTGGCCCAGTATGTAATTTATCTAGTATCTATGTGCTCTATATAAAACTAATTTCTTCCTAGGTCAGGACACTGCTGCAATGTTGATTAATGCTTTTGTCATTTCACATATTGATTATTGTAATTCACTACTTATTGGTTCCCTCATTGCACGTTGCACAGGCTTGAGCTTATGAAAAATGCTGCTGCACGTATCCCAGTCAAATTATAAAAGTTTAATAACATCATTCTGGTTTTAATGAAACTTCACTGCCTCACTGCTCATCCATGGAATAAGTATGGTGTTCACAATTGTCATCGTAATGTGTAACCTTTCTAAACATTTGCTGACTTATTGTGGTGAGTGACCTTTCTCTTTTGTCGCGTATTAGTTTCTCACCTGATAACTTATGGGGAGATCGCTGACAGCAGTCAGGCAGTAAACAAAAACGTGGCTTTTTTCTTTGCGAGTCCCTTATGCAACTGATCTGCTTTTCTTGCATACTGCCTTGGTTTCTATTCAACTTTTACCATGCCCTCTGAAATATTTTTTTTTTTCCATGGAAAAGAAGCCTTATAAAGGAGATTGGTCATAGTCTTTTCTAGTTGTTTATTAACTTTAAGTGACCCCACTTCACTTAGAGTTACAATCTGCTAGAAAGAATTTTACCCCCGTTTAAGGATATATTTGCCTCTCTGAAGGCTATGCTAAAACTCTTACATTTTCCCCTAAAAAGCTGAAAACTAATCCATCCAATACATTTTAAGGAATCCAGGAAATGAGTCCATTTAAATACGCACAGTTTTCTAGTACTAGATTTTATTTTAAGGTTCATATTGCCTTTGAGAAAGAAACCATCAGCTTACCTTGGCTATTTGGTGCAATGGACAGAGTATGTAAACAGACAGGCAGAAGAAGAACAAATAAAGTGCAATCTATTTTATAAGAGTTCTTGAAAATGGAAACATTTCATTTGTCTAAAGAAAGTTGTCTTTTAATACAGGCAGAATATGTTTATTTTCAATAATGAGGACAGTTTAGGAAGGGCAGACATTTAATGAAAAGTCTTCTTCTGTGAGGTCTACACTCTGTATGTTTATGTTACATGACATTTTATAGAATTTAAAGAAACTGTAAATTTATGGAACAACGGAGTACAGCATATACACAGCATATGTCACTGTTCTCCAGAGCTCACACAAGGTGTTACAGGAAAAAAAAAACATTCCTGGGCATAAGTAATTCTTTAGCCAAAACTTTATGAGATAGTGGTTGAATGTTATCGTTTTATGCCTTTAGCATATTTTTGATTTAACTAAGCAATAACAATCAAGGAAGTGCACTTCCCAGTGATTAGCAATCAAAAGAGAGAAGATGATGACCTCAGGTTGTGCTACTGTTAATCCTTAAATTATGTCTGAACCAAGTCTGGTTTCATTATTCTAAGATGAATTCCCTTTTCTTCCTGTAATTTAGTGTGGATTGACAACAGTGAAGATTAAAACCTCTTTTATTTATCCAGGGACTTATTTTCAGACCACCACATGGTGGTGTGGCTCAAGACCAGGAGCAGGCTGATACAAACATGTGAGAAGTAGCCCAGGAGATGTTGCTCCGCAGTTAACATGGGACCCGTTTTGGCGCATGTTCTAGAGTGCCCTTTATAGGACATACATCCACTGCCTTACTCCCACTGTGTAAAAGACTGTTACTGTGGATTTAATACGAACCCCAACATCAAGCACAATCTCCCAAAGGAGAGTTTGAAAACCAACCACTACTGGATTCAGAAGAGGGTTATGCTTCAGGATGAAAAGCTCTTTTAGGTTATGCTCTCAGCTGAAAGGAACTGGGGGTGCATTTTACCTGAACATTCACCTCCCAGGTTTTCTTAACCTGCTTCTATCCTTATGGTCACCATTTTTTTCAGCAACGTTTACAGTAACCAATGAAAAAGTATAGTAGGCACTAGATAAAATTCTAAGCTGAATTTTCAGTCTGATTCCTTCATGCAATGCAACAACGGAGGAAACAAAATCAACAAAAAGAACAAGAAACATTTTCTGTAAACAGAAGAAAAGACCATTAAGCAAACCAAAATGTTAATCTAATACATGCTTGAGTTTACCCTTGTTTTCCTTGACTTTCTGTGTAGTCTTGTTTAGGCTGTAAAAAAAGCCTGAATTTATCAGATTAATTTTTGCAATTGAAAGACTAGAGAGTTCCTTCTGGGACTATTCCAAATCTTTTTTTCACACAATTGATATAGTTGCTTTGGACAATTTTTGCCAGGATTTACAAAGAATCAGCAACATAGCCAAATATTTCAGGTAAGGAAAATGGGTAAAAATGATATATTTTATTCAGTCATCATCATATATTTGAGACTACTTTTCAATAAACAGAGCACTGAACCAGAACTGAACTGAACACAGTGCCCATTATACCTCTAGAACAGTATATAGACCGCTAGCAATATTGGCAAAAGCAAAATGCATTTCAAACAGTAGTATAGGCTTAATAGTACTGTTTATCTTCAAGATCAACCAGAAAGAATCAATATCCTGTAGTAATTGCTTCAATCATTTATAAAGAGAAAGTAGAAAAGTTAGGTTACCCTGTAAGGAAAGCTGAGAAGAGCCTGGAGCGAGGGTACCCTGGCAGTCCCAGCAGGGTAACTGCCTAGATGGCCTTTTGGTACCATCATAGGTGTAAATCAACATTCTTGGCAGATTCAGACAAGCAGTAGAGTAATAGAGATGGAATGAAGATGAGAAGTAAGAAACGGAGTTCTTTGTGCAATGTTCATACCTGCACAGCCTTTACTTAACCTGAACTACTTTCAGAAGACCCATCCCCACGGATGGGGAGGGCCTGATGTGGTTCCCCTTCCAATAAATCAATCTAGTCAGGAAGATTGTAGCAGAACATTATCACTGAAATAGCGGGGGAGCACTCACTAAGACATCATGCTCTTAGTGCAAAAGTTTGGGTTTTTTTGATGGTGTAAAACTGGGTGTTGCCGTTTTGAAATGTTTCCCAAATGTTCTGTAAAATGGAGCCTTTAAAAATGCATTTCAGATTAAAAGTTCAATGAAATTGTTTCAGCTTTATAACAACAAACATTGCTGACTGACCAAACGTTCTTTTAGTAATTTCACTTTCTAGGAAATAATAAAATTTCTGCTTTTGAGCAAAAACTGATGCGCAGATCAGAGGACATTAAAATGAAAATTCTCACCTACCTCTGTTTAACCTAACATTCTTGTTAGGACGAACGCTGATGAAGTGTGTGTCTTGCAGAAATCTTTAAGGTCTGTCATTAAAAGTATGTAAAACAAAATGTGTTTTGACAGGATTAATAGATATGCACATTCACCTGAAACAGAAAATTAAGTTCTAGTTAACTCTAACCCCATTCTGGTATTACTTTGATTGGGGGTGGGGTGGGGAAAGTAGGACATGAAATATGGTAGAGGCTAAAATCTGTATGAGAAAATAAAAGCTTTGCATATTTTTTGTTTCTCTCAGTATTTTTTTGTGGTTTGTTCTTGGAGGTTTTTTGTTTTTTTTTTTAATAACCTTCAATGCAGGGAAAATATTACTCTTGAAAAATATATAAATACATAGCATGTGTTCAGGAAACTAAAATACAATCTGAACAATAAAAAAAACCCAAAAGGTTCTGTTTTTGCAGAAAATTATTAGTCTCAGAAGTGATGTTCTGAATCACTGTAAACCTTAGAACTAGAAGCTATACAATCGTAACTTTGCTCTGTTCAGATAATTCAGTTAGATATAAATTGAGAATTATGAAGTAGTGTATGCTATATATTTAAATAGTTTAAGTGTGATAATAGCTTCTGAAAAATCTGTCTACCCTGTAGCTCAAAACCAGGACCAATTAATACTTAACTGATCACAGCCATGTTCTTAATTGTTCTCATACACTTTTTTGCATAATTTTTTCCTGAATTTTAATGCACAAATAAGCAATTTCTCCCAAGAAAAAAATGCAACACTGTAAATGGACCAAGACATAATGTGCAGACTTTGATTTAAAGGTGAACTGCCAAAAAAGCAAATCCGTGTTGAAGGTTTTGCCTGCCTGTACTAGAAACACCACTGCTGGAAAATTCAGTAAGAATTAGATAAAATTTAATGTTTATAAAAGTAGATTTCTGTGCCATTGCATAAACATATTGTGCAACATGATTTATTGGGTGTAAAGGATGAAATTCAGGAACTTTCGTTGCTGAAAATCAGATTTACCACAATACTAAGGAGGAGGTTGGGTAACTGTTAGTAATAGGTTGTGCCAGTCGCAGCAACTAACACAAACAGAAACGTGATCACGTATCATAGGCCAGTGCTTTATACACACCCAAAATGTACTCCACATGGATGCATTGCTGTATCACAACAGCCGTAAATATCAGTTAGATTTATTTTTATTGCCTTGGCTAAGAGAATGATGACTTGTGATAGAAATCCATTAACAAAACTGTCACAGATTTGCATACTTTGCTCTCTGTACTGCAGGCATCCAGGCACCCTTAGTGCTACACACAGATAATTAGCTCTGTGGTTTTAACCTCGGTCTATAGATCCTTGTAAGTCACTGTACTGCTTTGAAAGGCATCCATGAAAGGAGCCAAGAAAAGCACGCATCTTTGACTAGTGCAGGAAATCTTTTTAGCAGCCAACAAATCCACAAATCTCAAGAGCTGCAGCCAGAGAAATGATGCACAGGATCTCGCCATACAGGTGCTGGCTGTACTCCATAAAGGATACAGCCAAATTGAGATATCTGATGTATTAAGGATGTGACACTCAGCAAGGCTGCTAAGAAACGATTTCTCTAATCTCTGGAAGCAAGTAGCTGTGGAAAGAGGAATCTGAAATAAATTTAATACAGGCACTACCATCTCTGAAGAAGAATTTGACTGCCTTAGGTGGGAGGTTTTGAGATGGAGGAAAAGCGCAGGCACAGTCACTTAAGCACAGTGAGTATTAGGGTAAGGTCAGTACAGATATATTTGAACTAAACAGGAGATACTAGCTTTTAGCATTCGACTACTACTCACTTCTGAAAAAAAAATGACTTGTTATACAGCACACTGAACTAACACAGCGCATATCACAGCTGGCTCGTTTAGACCTTAGAAGTGTTAATCACAGAAAATGGGTCATAATTTGGGAATGACTCATTGCTGCGATTATTTTTGGTATAGCTCTTTTTATTTACAAGCAGATATGTTAACAGAAAGCCTCTACCAGCAGCAGTAGAGTCGACCCAGAGCGCTGCAGCAAACTCCAAGGCTGTATGACTGTACACGAGGTGTCACAGTGCAGCTCACCGCCGTTCAGCAAAACACAAAGCCTCCATGTCAAAGCCTACTGCTTCTTGGTGTAACCACAATAGCTAGAACAGGACGTCCTGAGTCTATGGCTCCAGCAGTCGCACCCTTGTCTTCATATTTGTCCTGGAAATTTTCAAGTTCTGGCTGTTTCATGTCACAGCCTCACTCTACGAGAGTTCCTTCACACAAAAGAGCTAATATTTTGACATTTTAGGAATTCTGTAAGTAGCCAAGTAGCTAGAAAGGTGAATAGATTTCTCTCACAGCAAGCTTGCTCAGCTTTGTTGTCTTTCTAGTAACAAAATTCAAAACAAGCTCAACAGCCAGACTTCATTCTGTTCCCTCTCTCAATGTCGTGCCTACTGCTGTCCTGCCTTCTCTCCTTTACAGGATCCAGCTTGGCACATTTGGAGTGTAATGGACTATAAGGGGACTAAAAAATCCTGTAATTTTGCCCATTGAATGATTTTTGTCAGTTCTTTAATCTTTTAGAACCTCACTTCTCTCTGCAAAATGGGGGTAATGGGTTAATTTGCTTTGCAAAAGCAAAAAATGGTGGTATCTAGCAATGGAGAGTTTTGTATAAAATTAAGTAGCAGTCTGATGTGGTTCCTATGAAGCTGACAGCATCTTTTCATTGTTATATTTTCTCTCTAAAGCACAGTTAAGAGTTTTCGTTGCCATTAGTTACACTTTGAATACAAGGTCTGGGCCAAACTAATGGTCTTAGTTACCCCACAGATCAGCCAGTGTGAGTCTGCTGAAGTTATTAATGATGTTACACCAAAGCTCAAATGACGGAGGGAAAACGAGATTCATGCCCTTAATGTTAAAGGTGACCTCTGCTATGCATGCACACTATGAAAATCTACAGCCCACAGGCAATTTGATTTTCTGCCTGAAAATTACTGTAGAGACTTCAGTATCTGTGAGGCAGCCTCCTTTACTTTTCCTTTTTAAAATATTAGTGTGAAGGGCAGAGGGAAGATATTAAAAATCAAATCAGGACTGAACTAAGAATCTGGTATTAATAGTCCTTTAGCTTTAGAAATCAGGCACAGTTCAGAGGTACGGGGGCAGTTTGTGCAAGTTTGGTGGTTTCTGATGGCACAGAATCTGCTGACTGCATTTTCCGTCTCATTAACCTGAGGTCCCCTAGAGGGAGAGAGAGTCTCTGGTGCTCGGGAAGTGTCAGGCACAGCTAGATCTGTCATTTGTTTGCCTTGTGAGAAAGCAAAAAAATTACTTCAGTTTGACTGGTGCCTTCCTCCTGCACAGCCCATGGCGTGTCCCCAGCAGATACTGCAGTCCCCTCTCTAGGGTGTGTGGTTGCACACATGTAGGAGGATCTTCCCCTTCACAGATACACGTGAGGGAAAGAGAGAGCTTGGGAGATGGGAAAATAAGCTAGAAGCAACATCTTTGTGGTCCAGGAAACAAAACAGAAGAAATGAAGAAGAGACAGAGCCTTTGCCCTCCCTCACTCTCTGTTGACCTGTACAGAGCTGGGCACACCATGCAGAGCACCACAGCACTTCATAGAGTCATAGAATTGTCCAGGTTGGAAGGGACCTTGAAGATCATCAGTTCCAACCATCAACATAACACTGCCAAAAGCACCACTAAACCATGTCCCTCTGCACCATGTCTACACGTCTTTTAAATACCTGCTGTGTGGCTGAATCTCTAGAGACATAAACAGGACCACGCACGAGAGAACAATACATAAAACTAAAGCACAAAGCCTCTGTCAGCATAGGATATGACAAACAGGCTTTGTTGGAAGTCAGATACTTTCCAGGGATGTTTCAGGAGCAGAAGCAGGTGGCAGCACAGACTGGTCAGGAAGGCTGGTGGGTCACAGAAACTCATTGGTGTGCACTAGAAGCAAAACCAGGCAGCTCGACCACTGTAGCCACTGTGAGATGGGGCTTCTCAGTGCTTCATAGTAGATAATTTACTTAACTATCTGTATGAGGTTTTTGGAGCCTAACTGTAGGCACCCAGATTTGAAATGCATGTGTTTATAGAGACCCATTTATCATATTTCCTACGTTATGCAAGCTGTTGATTTTTCTTTCAAAACTAGTTGTCAAAAAGCATCCCCCCCCAAAAAATATGCCTCTACGCTCTCATTATGCTGCAATTCAAATGATTTATTCAAACTAGTGCTGCTGAGCATGCCTCAATGACTCAGATGTTAGCACACAAGTCCCCCAAACTACTCTTGCTTAGCGTTATTCATATTTTGAGTTCATGATGAAGGGCAAATCTCACAAACTCTGCTCAAATCTGTACCACCGAGACACAGTTCAAACTGCATTCAGAATAAGTAAAACACATCAGAAAATAATTTAAATATTTCTGGTGTAACTGAGCCAAGTCTTGAAGGGCTCAGAGAAGAGGAAAGAAAAGAAACCTAGAATGTGCTGAATTGCAAAATTGTAGATGCTTCCTATGAGAAAAAGATACAGAGAGAGAAGATGGAGATGACAGGGAGCTGAAGGAACTGAACTCCAAGCAACCATTGGCGGTTTGGGGTAGAACACATAGAAGTGACAGTTTGTTATGGGGAAGTTGTTGCTCACAAAGAAGGCACAGAAAGTTTCCAAATCAGTGAAAAGTGAGCTCAAAATGGGGAGACAATGAGGCTAGGCTGAGAAAAAGAAAGTGCCAAAGTTCAGAAGGCAGCGGGTAAAGCTCTGATAAGTTGAACAGAAGGCTTGCAACGTAAAGCCTCAGAGGAAAAGAGAAGCTGAATTAGGTGAGGGAAGAGATAATAAGACAGTTTTGATAAATCTGAAATAGAAAGGAAATTATATAGCTTGTTCATCTTACTGAGGAATAACTGGAGAAATTCAACAACAGTCTAGCAGTGGGTGGAAAGGAAAAAGGGGAGCCTAATTTAACACTCTGCTATTAAGCCTGAGTGTCTGGGAGAACAGTGGAGTTATCTCACAGTGATGAAGAATGGAGAGAGGGCAGAGACACAAAGGAAATTAAGGAATACAGTGTTTGTATAAAGTTCTTTTTCTGTATGTATAGGAATAACTAATAAAACTAGGAATAAGGGCTTATTTTATCTTCCCATACCCCGTACCTGTCAAGCACAAACTACAACACAGCATAATAAATGCACAGTGCTATCTGTTCTCAATGAGCAAGGGCGGGGATAATTCATTTTCATGTCATGTATCACTCACAGCTGTCTGCTGTGATTGCAAAAGTCAAATTACCCCATCCTACATTCACACTAAGCCAAATTTGTTTGGGAAGCGGGGGACAGAAAGTGGGTGTGTTAATAGCAGATAATTTGCTGCCTGAATATATCTATGAGGTCAAAATGGGAACATTAACAGTCCCGTGTGGTAGCTAGTGCTATTGAAGGCATAGGGCAAATTCTCTTGTACCACTAATTCAAAGCATAACCCACGAGCTTAACTTTATGATATTATAGGCTTCTATAACTTGTAATTTGCTGTGTACTTTTCCCTCTTTCTGAAAACATAGTACGTCCCTAAGCAAGCATCTGAAGGGTCTTATTCCTAACCAAAATTCCTATGCAAGACAGGTATATCAAAGAAAAATTAGCCATTCATGCTATTTGCCCAGTGCTCTCTGCTGTAATTCTCCAACAATTCTTCAACATTATCTGAAGTTCAGGTAGGGTGA
This sequence comes from Ibidorhyncha struthersii, assembly GCA_013398815.1. NCBI lineage: Eukaryota > Metazoa > Chordata > Aves > Charadriiformes > Charadriidae > Ibidorhyncha > Ibidorhyncha struthersii. Next base: position 418,435 of record VZSZ01004714.1, on the reverse strand, counting down.
TCTTCCTTTTGCTGCCTTTTGCTGTTTACAGGATTTGATAAAATAACATAAAATACAATAACATTTTTAAAATTAAAAAGTCTTTGATTATTACTTTAGTTTTGGAGAAAATTCACTGATGGCGAAATATCTTCTTTCTGTTTCAGGTCTGGCTGTTGTTATAACAATCAAAAACGTGACCTTTTCTTCACAGTATACATGTAGCTGTGTAGTGGAAGGGGATTAAGCATGTAGGAGAATTCTTCTGGGCATTTTGTTACTATGTTTGTCACATTAAGGTTGGTGATAAAATGTTTCTGTAGAATAATGTAGAAAATGTAGAAAACTGGAACGCATTGGTCCCCTTCCAGGATCTCCTCATAAAAGCTACTAAAATGCAGTTAGACAGAATAACTTGGCTGAGTCCAGTGTGTTTTCTTGCTTGAACAAATATTTTAAACAGTGTTGGTGCTACTGCTCCTTTAAAGGAAGCTGGAACACCACTACCACCTTTCAGACTCCAAGATATAACTTAACTTCAGTCCAAGACATGGAGGAAATTTTGACCTACAGACAGACCTTGCTTTAGATGCATCCCACTTTGCCATATCTGATGAAGAAGATGGAAGTTGTCCTGCAAAGATGCTACGTGAGATTCAGCCCAAGTCCAGATGACAGGGGTTTACTTTGAGTGTCGTTATTTTAGTTATATTTTGACAGGTCTTTAGTTCTTTAGCAAGTGAGAGCTAGTGCTTTTTCTCTCTCCTGTGGGGCATTCTTATATGGGAGTCCTGTCCCCCGCTTCCATCAATCCTGCTCCTCTCAAAACATCCTGCCAGAGAGTAAGAGGAATGATCAGAAAGATGTCTGCACAGTAGTTCAAATCTTCTCTTGTGACCATGGTGAACGGTCACTGTTCGTCAGCAGCTTCACACAAAGGGCTCTGAGACTGCAAGTTATAGCAAAACATGACTGGTTAGATATTTTGCTTCCTTGGTGCTATTAATTTGACTCTCTGTTTCCAGGTCTTGGAAATAGAGGATGAAGGATGTTTGAAGGATGCTTTAGAGTCTTATTTGGTGAATCGCTGCAGGAGCGTTTCAGACATAGTTCTGCCTTTTAAAACTTTTCTTTATCTTCCTAAACATGTATTCAGAAGTACTTTATTAGGGGCACATATTGTACAGACAGTATGTATGAGCAAGAGGATTTTTCTTCCGTAGCACACCTTCAATGAGATTTGATTGAAAATACATGTAAAAGTGTCCAAAACCCAGAATGACTAAATGAATCAATTGTGTTGATGATCAGCCTGCAATAGTACCCCTTTGCTACTACTGAGACTCAGATTTATTGAAATTTATTGTTATTGTTTACTTGTGTTGCTCAACCACTACTGTGCTACACTGCCAATCGAATATAAAGTATCACAAAAATATCTCTAAAGGATATGAACTCTTTCACCTAAATACATGGTTTAAGCTTAGAAATGAGAAGGCAGTTTACAATGATAGAGAGATTTAATGTAAGAAATTATAAGTGAATTCCATCCTGTCAGAAATAAATAAATGGTAGGAAGAAAAAGTTTCTCTTGTGAGTATTAGAACAGGAAAGCTGAGGAAAAAATGTATTAGAATAGAAAAGTTTAATAAGATGCCAAGCGTAATAATCGAAATTCCATTTTCCACTGGATACACAAGGGTACAAAATAGTCAGTTGCTGTTGATTCTGTGATTACATTTACAGATATTATTTCATTACAAACTGTATTTGGAATTCTAAAACCATTAAAAAAATGCAACCCATGATGCATTCCATTTCTGCTCAAATGGAATGATACATTTTACTCTTTTTCCATCTAAAAACAACTTACCTGTGTTACACAAGAAAAAAAATGATTTATTATATATAGCATTATTTTAATTGTTTTCAAGCTGATAGAATAGATACATGTGCATGAGTTAATTTTGCAATGTATTAGTTTAATATATCTCCTACCCCTTTTTTTCCCCCAAATATCTTAGTCTGTCTTCAGGCAGCACAACGGGGTACATGAAAAGTAATTTCTGGGTTATAGCTGATTAAGAGGAGTGAGATAAGAATTGAAGTGTCCCTTGCAGGGGACAGCTCGAGCAGCTCATATTTGTCTATATGAAAAGCCCCTGGCTCAAGTTGTTAAATTACACTCAACCATACTAACATGACCCTGAGAAAGATGTGTTATCTCAGGTAGCCAAGGCTTGAGTCATTCAAGATTAATAGATTCAAATCAGAAACTGTACCTGCAGTCTTACTGGCATCTGTAAGCACTAGTTTATTGATTGCCAGGATGCAGCTTCACTTAATGACAGACAGCATCATTTTGGCCTTGACTTAATTTCTGAGCAGTTTGAACGGTAGCTTCAGCAGGACTACAATGAATTTTTGAATCTAGAAGCATCAAAAGTCTGAGGCTTGTTGCACACCAAAAAAATCCAAAAATATAATGTAATATACACACATTTGTATCATAGAAAGAAAACTGTGGCACCAAAAAAGTCCTGAATTCTAATTCCTCCTAATTATGACTCCATCAGTGAAAGTAAGCTACTATAGGTAAGAACATCTGTCCTGACTGGAACATCACCCTACTCCCTGCTTTCTCATAAGACTGCTTAATTAACTAAGATATGGATGAATTAATGTTTGTAAAACTTTTCAATGACAGCTGTAGTTTTGCCACATAAATGTAACATAAATGCAATAGGAAATCAATAACTCCAAACTAGTAGTCTTTCTGGACATCACCCTTGGCTTAATTTGATTTTTTTTCATGGAGTTTACAGTTTTCCCCCAATGTGTGCTATTTCTTAGCATGCATGAGACATATCATAAATTATATTGGTGAACTATAGTACTCTGACCTATTCAGTATTCGGTAGTTTGAATGCCTACAAAGTATAATTTACAAAAATTAAAGCAGCATATTACTTTCCCTTTCATATAATGGAGAGTGAAATGATCTTCAGCAAAAAAAATTTGAAGCTAACTGTAACATAACAAATTCATGTTATACTCACCAGTCTTCAATGTTTTACTGCAGCAATGTCAGAAATTCCAGTTTAATATTTGCTTTCTATGTAATGTACCAAATTAGTAGAATTGGAAAATTTTCAGCAAAGGGCATCAAGGACAGTTAAAATTATGAAATGGCTTAGGTATGAGAAATATATTTATAGAGAAGGAAAGATCCTGGAAAAGAAGCAAATATGAGGGGAGAGTTACAACAATTTTGTACATCATCAAGTAATCTGAAGAGAGTGAATAGTCTATGAGAGTAAATAGTGAAAAGTGAATCTGATCAGATGCTCACTGTCTCCTCCAATAAAAGACTGACAGAGCTCTAAATGAAACTAAAAGGTAATTCCTAGAGTAAAGAAAGGGAGGGATTAATCCCGTGACTTGTAACTAAGCTGTAGACATCCCTGCTACAGGATGCTGTAGAGTTCTAGTACATGGCAGGGGTGAAAAAAGTCACGGGTCAAAGACATGAAAGATTATTAAATACAAAGATACCACCCTCTAAGAAATCTCCTAAACCACAAATCACCGGAAACCACAGCAAAAGCATCTGGGAAAGTTCATCTACTTGTATCTCCTGTTTTGATAGTCTCCTTTGGGCATTCGCAATGGACATCTAAGTGGGCATTTCTCTGACCTAGAATGATAGAATTGTCTAGGTTGGAAGGGACTTTTAAGATCATCATGTCCAACCATCAGCCTAACACTGCCAACACCACCACTAAACCATGTTCCTAAGCACCACACCTACCTGTCTTTTAAACACCTCTAGGGATGGCAAATCCACCACTACCCTGGGCAGCCTGTTCCAACGCTTGACAACCCTTTCGGTGAAGAAATATTTCCTAATAGCCAATCTGAACCTCTCCTGGCATAACTTGAGGCCATTTCCTCTTGTCCTGTCTCTTGTTACTTGCAAGAACAGACTGACCCCCACATCTCTACAACCTCCTTTCGAGTAGTTGTAGAGAGCGACAAGGTCTCCCCTCAGCCTCCTTCTCTCTAGACTAAACAACCCCAGTTCCCTCAGCCGCTCCTCATAAGACTTTTTCTCCAGACTCCTCACGAGTTTTGTTGCCCTTGTAACCTGTTGGAGCCAATCTTAAATGAGATCTAGTTCAGGGCAGAATCTATCAGAAAGAACACTCAGGCAAAACTCAGACCATTTGAGATCCTTAGGTCTTTAGATTCTCTTCAGTATGTCTCAGCTAAAAACTGGCCTTCCAAAGGGTACAAAGTATAGAGATACTGAGCTTATTTCCATGTAATTTTATATTTCAGCTGAATTACATTATCCATTATCAGCTAAAACAATGCAATACAATAACTATCATATATATCAACCGATATAATTATGTAATTAGGTACAATTTATCATAAGAATTAACAGGTATGTATTGTCCTCAACTTTCTTTGACCTGTCAAGGAAAGGAAATATAATAGATGCTGCATGATATGCTCATAGTAGGGGAAATAACTGATTTATATCTCACAAGAGCAACCCCTCTAATTATGTGTGAACTGACTAAGGGGATGCTTATGCCATGGAAGGATACATTAAAATTCCTGGTAAGATTAGAAATAAATGTATGCGACAGGCATTAACACATTATGAAAGTGTGTGCAAACTGATGAAAATTATAGGAATGTGCTCATGTATTTGTAACATAATGTGAAAAGATTTTATGTCTTAATAATTTAAATCTGAAGGAAGAAGAGTGAAACCTATGATCTAACTTTTCAACTTGAAATTAAAGGAAGCTAAAGAGAAAGCTACTTTTCTTAGTTGTAAATAATTTAATGTAAGATACTTTTCTGAAAGCTAGGCTAGCTTTAAGGTCTTTGTAAAAGGCTGGAAAATTATAACATCTTAACTGGAAAATATTTTATATTTTCATCCCCAAAGCTATCCACTTAATAGTTTTCTTTGTCAGATTTTTGCCCTCTGGGCTGCTTACACAGGCCTGGGTTTTGCAAGGTATCCTTGCTGTACAGAGCACGTCAATGAATCAGGGACTCTGATTCAGGTACCTAGGAAGAGGTATGAACTACATTAACGACTGCTTCAGAACATGCTACCACTTCAAAGTACAAGTTACTTTGCTTCCCCTCCCACACCAGATGACATATCATAAAGCAAAACTGAAAAGCACTATTGATGAAAGCACCGTTTTATATCTCTATGATTTTTTTTCCCATTAATTTACTTTTATTCCTGGGGGACAGCTGCCTAGATCACAGCCCTCCCTAGGAGCAGTGCTGTCATGACTTCAAAAGTAGTCAGGAAGCTTTGAACTTTAGAAACAGTTATTTCCTTCTTAGGAGACCATGAACAAAGATAAAGAAATAATAAATTATAAGAATCTATAGCACTTATATATATTACAGTCTCATACAAAAAAAAAGATTTTTAATAGGGAATTCAACAGCAAAACCAGGTTGATCTACATACTCACACACTGAACATTGCATTTTTAATTACATGTACGCACCCCACAACCTTCTTGGTTCAATGCTTCTTGCATCTTCTCTCTGGCACAACTCACTCCGGAAGGAAAAAAAACACCATCTACCAGGCTACCCTCCCTCAATACCTTGTCTCTTCTTAAATCCTTCATCCATCCTTTTCTGTCTTGAAGACCGACCGGTCAATACATTTGAACTTGGGCCAAAGCTATGGCAAAGTGATCTTTTTGTCAAAGCAACGCTATTCCTGCAGAATGCCTCCTTGTTGTGAAAGGAGGATATAATTGTCTTTACCAAATTTAGATTTGTATTCCACAGTGACTTCCTATTTATTTGTTTTCCTTGAGAGGGGGATTCATTTAATCTCTTTTTGACTGTCTGAATGGTAAGGATCTATCTGTGCTAATCATCCAGATCTCTTGAAAGACAACAGAAGGAGATGAACTTCTTTCAGCAAGTGGTTCAGCTTATAAAGATAGATATATAAGATCACTCTCCATTGACTAAGGGAACACAGTTAGATCATTGATGGCTAGCTTAGAGTAGACAGTCTTTTTGGTGGCTAAAGTTAGGGGAGATATATCCCATTCTATATATAGATTTTGTCACACTACATTAAACAGTCTGCGGTTGGAAGTGCAGGAGTCAGAACCCATTATTTGTGTGACCAGTCACATGGAAGATGCTTGACCCTGATGGCACAATAAGGAGTTTGTTGCTTTGTCAAACACTGAGCTATATTTACAAGTGCCACCATATCTAGTGTTCTCCTTTGTGTTCAAGGATACTTTGACATTAATGAGTGGGTTATAAAGCTACTGCCTGACTCCCATGGAAAACCCACACTACCATCCCATGATAGCCAGGATGAATGGTTTCGTGGGCCTTTTTTTCAGCTGTTTTAGGGAAAACTAAGGGGGAGATTTTATGTGTAATTTCCCCATTTGTATTCAGTCCTATTTGTACTGCTGAACCAAGTACACCCTAAGAATGCAATTACATTTACAATTTAATACACTGGAGAAATACTTTTCTCTTGTAAATTTGTCTTACATCTGTACTCAAGAGTCTTGTGCTGCCCAGTTTAGCACATTCCTGGTGTTCTTGAATCAGTAGGTCTCTGGTACCACATTCAAAGCAACGCACCAGGACACCACGCAGTGTGCTCCACGTGCAGCACGGACAAAATGTAGCAAGTCCCTCTCTATACATACCAGCCACTGATGTAGATGCACCCTAAGCACTTCTGCTGTCTGGATTTATGGCAACTAACCTACTTTTTCTTGCATCCTTCACTCATTGTATGCTTATTTGCTTTTTATAAGAATTCTTATCGTCATAAAACAGTGGAAAAAGCTTTTAAAAACTTGATCTGGCATTTCTTCTAATTTCCAGAAGCTCATCTGGTCACACAGGGAAGTAGGCTGTGTGATTATATTTGCAAATTTGTCTACACCACTACAGAATCATCCAAGTACACAAACTGATCCAAAGCGCATAATGCTAAAGTAAGTAGGACCCTGTGCTATTAATTGGGGGTGAGGGGCAGGGGCGGAAATGAAACGTTGCTCTATTTCTGTTAGTTTTTCATTAAATATTTACAGAAAGGTATATTTGAGAATCCATTCCAATAACAGGGCTTTCTTGGGTGGAATTTAACCTCTGGTAGACATTAGTGTTGAATTATTGAGTGAAGTTTTTTTTTATTAAACTAGCTGAAATTTTGGGGACATGCCTAGAGCCCTTTGCCAATGGATTCTCAGTAAGACAGTACAATTTGGAGGCCACACGGGAGAGTCAATGTCCATGTGAGCATGTGTGTCTATCTACCTGCCATAAATTCAGGGTGTGAGTGTCTGTATATGTCCGCACATGTGTATACAAATGTGTTCTGATTCATTAAAAAAAAATATAATTCAAAATCAAGTGTTAAAAATTTAAGAATATCAGAATTAAGGCAGATCATATAAACTTGATTTTTTTCACTTCTGTCACAGAATTACAACAATGACAAATATAAAAATTGGGTCAGTTCAGGCATTCCTTATTCAAATTCTCTGAAGAGAGTTTATCCTTCAGATCCACAGGTGAAAAGTTTCCAGCTTTATTTGCCATGAGCGATATTCATGTAAGAAATCAGGAAAAGCTTTCGAACACTTGGGATACTGTGGATCAGGAACAGATCACCTGGTAGTTTGGGGAATGTCCACCATTGGGCATATTTAAGAACTGACTAGGTAAGTATAAAGAGTGATGTGGGTAAATTTGATCCTGGCTGAAGGTAGGAGAATGGACTAGATTACATCTTTAAATTGCTTCTTACCCTATTTTTTATGTAATTATTATTTATATAATGATTGACACAAGCAAGCTTTTCTGAATGGCAAGAATGTAACTGCAGACATTAACTCTTTTATAACTTTGACTATCATCAAGTGAGAACACAGGCCGTGTCACAGCCAGCATCAGTGCCAGGAAAGCAGTGGTTCCCAAGTGACAAAGTGGGAGACTCTGGGAACATCTAGCTCTCTGAGGGTGTACCAGGGGAAGAGAGGAAGCAGATAAACCTTTCCGGTTGCTGACCTAAAGGACCCAGTTAAGAATTTCTCAGGGCTAGTTTGGAGGCGAGTATCAATGTTAATGGATCATCAATGGGACACAGAAAGACTGCTAGAGCTTGGGTAAAAGATGTTGCCAGAATCACCAGTGATAAACCCTGAGTGCTCCAGCATTGTCTACACCTCCCCCCCCCATGTTGCCAACTAATCAACTGACTGTACTGTTAAGATTTTTATAGCCTGCAACATCTTCATAAACTATTATAAGTTATTTTTCCCTTAACCTCCTAGGCATTCTGTCATCATTTAGCAGTTTCAAACTGCAAAATCCTACTAAAGCAACCATTATAATTTCTATGAGAAATTCTAGAGATTCTTTAACAGCTTTACTGTGTTTGATCTTCACGAATTTGTACCATTTTATGGGAGATATTGAAAGTGGTTATGGAACCACTTTTTCATAAGCACTTGCTTTTGAAATGGTGATTCAACATTTTATTAACTGCAGGTATATGCTATTCTTCCTTACTCCTTTGTTTAGCATTGTTTGTGAGGCCTTAAAGCTGTGTTAAATCCACCACCAAGTGTTTGTGCGGTAAATTTTTTATGTAAATATGTTTATTATTACATGTAATTAAAAAGACATAAGAAAAAACTGCTAAAAAATAAATGAAGTCTAAGTAATCCTCTTTTCCAGTGCAAAGAGAGGAATGACTCAAAAAAGTGGCCCAAAGTAAGTAATTTGGGAAGTTCCATCACTTAAATTTCCAAAAAGTTTTTCAAAAACCCAAGAATATTATTTATACAAATATTATACTACATAATAATAGATAAATATTATTTATACAAGATGAAAAGTTGTAACAGACTGAGAGGGACAGACCTCAAGACATCTTTTTGCCTCATGGATTTTGGCAAATCCTTCTGAAAACCCCACAAAAGTTCTGCCCCATTCGTAAAGAGAATGGAAACTACACACAAACACAGAGTTCGTATACATTGCCTAATTTTTTGGTTTAAATACATTCTTTACATGTTATAAATACACCTATAGGTGCTGTATTTTAAAATTACATTTTATCTTATTCTATACTGACCTATTGCTTCATCTCTCATACACTGCAGTATACCAACTTATTTTTTGAGGAACCCCTTATCACGAACAAATTTGATTTTTTTTTCTTCCACTTCCCATGGTATAGGCATCAGCTACAGTTTCTTATGAGATACATGAATGTGAAAGAACCTCCTGGATTTCTTCCAAGAAGCAAGGACATAGCCAAAGAAAGCATCAAAGTCTATAAAAATATGTTCATCATGCATTTCAATTCTTCTGAGGACATCCAAAAAGAAACCAGTCATCTGAGTTTATTTTTACCTAGCACAGAGCCAAGTTTCTATCTCGTTGAAGTCAATGGTAAGTTTCTGTTGACTCCAGTGACACCTGGATTTTTCCCATATAGCTCAGAGTTGTATCTGAAAGTCTTCCTTCCAGTCAAAGTCAGTGTGGGAAAGTTATTCAAATGTACAAAGAGACAGATATCACTTCACAATGGTTGCTTATTATAGAATTTCCTCCATATGAATAGCAAGGAACCATTCCACACTATTGAAAGCTTTTTCTTTCTAGTGATGTGCAAATAAATTCAGAAACATAAATTGCATTGTCTTCTAAAATGACATTGCTTGTTTGGGAAACAATCTTGCAGTCTTCAAGGATTTATTTCTGCAATATGCTGACTCTCCCCCCACCTTGCCTCCCACAGTTGTCATTAGGATGAAAAAAACAGTCACTTACAGAGGTTTAAAATTCCATAATCCTAACAAAGCCATTTTTAACCGGGATGATGTACCTGATCCAGTGGTCAAAATATGGCAGATTAAAAAAAATCAAAGCTTTTGGTGTTTGGACACATAAGGGATTTTTCTAAGTCTCTTTGGAAAGAGTAATTACTTTTACAGTTTTGAAAATATGCAGAGTTACCTTTGATAGCTGATTAATATTTTCTCTTCAACTCCAGTTGGAAAATGAGACAGAGTTTTGTCCTGTATCTATGTTCCCTGTATGTTGTAGATGAATTTATGCAACAGCTATATTTAAGGATGAATCCTTCAACCTGCTGCACGGTGTTCTACTGAGATTTCTCTTATTACTGCAAACCAACCCTAAAAAGTTTTATAACCATTTCTTCTTCAGTGAAGAGCAGGAAGTTAAATTGTGTCTAAGAAAAGCACTGTCTAGGCTGAGCTCTAAAGAATGTTAATAGGAGCAGAGCAGAGTAATCCAGCCAGTGGTATCACCAAAGGCAGGATTTTAAACAGCAAAAGTGAAGTCAGGATGCTTAACTTGTAACCACTAATCCCTTTTAGGATTTAATATTTAATTATGGAAGGGTGTCAATCAATGACCGGGTCCCCACTGGGCTACACAGACGGTCCTGCCTGGCAAGACTAAATCTAAAGCTAAAGCTCTTGTCTTGCACATGTGAATTCAGGTTTCATTGTTGGTGGTTATGAAACCATTGTTCAAAATTCCATGAATAATTCAAAACAATACATTTGTTTGCAGCAAGCAGCCCAGAGGAAAGAGTTCCTGAATTGCTTTTGTAATTTTCCATGAAGCACACCTGACTTTGCCAGGAGATAACACACAGATAAAATTCACCGGCTCTGGCTTTTCAGTTCGCCTTTATATCTGGAACGAGATTTCCATATCCTCTAACCCTCCTCTCCAAAAGGGTGCTGCTACTGGGGTTGAACTTTAAACTTGGAAATTCAGAATAAGCCCTGCTATATCACCTCTTGTTTCAAAGGTGCTGCTATCCTGCTTTATTCTTCTGGGTGCAGCTGTAGTGCCATTCATTGAAGAAGTCAGCTCTAGCTTTGCTGATCACAGCCTTAGACAGTGTCAGTCTGGGAAGGTACCATCACCATGGTGCAGACATCTGAATTCTCCGAGCAATTCAAACCAAAGTTCCCCTGATGTAACTCTGTGTCCTGCTGTGGGAGGGAGAAACAGCAAAGCATTCTCCTACCGCCTGTGCAGCAGAGCTGGCAGTGATGGCTTGCTCACTCCCGAATCGGCTAGGAATAGATCCCCTTACATAAGGTGACTGAAGAAGTGAAAAGACATACATTAAATACATTCCAGGAACAAGGTGTATGTCAGGCAAGGCTGCAAAAAGCTAAACATTGTTTCCCAGTAGTCTTCTGAGAACGTACATTGACAGTGTGCTACAGGCAGCCCTATGTCAGGCAGCTCTGGAGTTCACCGCACCTCAGCCCAAGGGGAGGGAAGAGAGTGAGGACCAGAATCTCTGACCTGCACAAAGGCAGACTGACCATGACTGTACCATGCTAAAAATACAAGTAAAGCTGTACAAAGTAAGACTCTCATTCAAAGTAAAATTCTTTACATCTAAAAACCAGAATCATTTGCAAAATATCGGTGTCATTTGAATAGACATTCTCTGTGCAGGTGGAGCAAATTACCTTCTGTAATTTCCTGAATGAAGCAAATACTAAGGCTGGATTATAAAACTTAAATAACCTTGCAATGAGGTCTTTCCATACCAAAGAAGGTTATGAGGAAGGTTTGCTAGTATAAAAACCTGCATTCATTGTATGAAATGAAAAAAAAAGTGAGTGGCCAGAAGGTTTTTTATTATTATAAAAAAAACCAACAACAACATGAGACTTGAATTTGATGCTTTGTCAATGTTGTCATTTTTACCAACCTCAATATATCAGTGTTACCCGTTTAGGATGGGAACAAAGATACATAAATTTAGAACATCAGTTTATCATCACATATTTTTTCAAGGGACCAGAAGTGTTCTGTCTGGGTTTTCATTCTCCTACTCTTTTACTGATTCAGACTCTACCTTTCTGATTGCATTCCCATATTTGAAACATTTTAAATGAGGAGAAAGAAATATGGGACCCACCTGTGCTTTGCCAAAAATAGTGTCCAGGAGCAGGGGAACAGTAATCTCGCATGTGATGCATATGCAGATACATCTGTGAATTCATTCATTACTCCGTGAAGCTCAGGTATATATCCCCAGTGGATACACTTTTCTATAAATTTTGGAAAGCATAAATATTTGCCCTTTTTTTCTGTTTAGTTCCTTGCTTTTCATTAAATATTTATTGAAACAAGGATCTAAGAACCCAGTTCAGTAATAGATTTTCTCTTGACTTATTTCAAGGTCATTTGAATTTCTTTGAGCAGACTTCAGCTCACTAGAAACTAGTCTGCAAGATATAATTTCATCTCCAGTAGCAGTGATATACTTCACTTGTTGAAGGTGTATTATGATCTGCATAGTTATCCTCCTTATGTGTTGATTCGCTTATCATATAATCAAAAGTAATGATCCAAATTCATATTTATCAAAGACACGTAGTTAGTAAGTACTTTACTATAAGCTACATTGATTACATTTTCCTCATTTTCAGGTATCAGATATAAGTTTTCAACTAATTATTTCAGAGTTTGTAAGGAAAAATGCAAAATACATGAAGGCAATGAGAATTATAATGTTATTTATGCTGAGGCTGAGTGGGGGTGGGATATGAATAATTTTATGAACACGTGGCATACACGGGAGATCTTCCAATCAGAGCCTGATCTTTTCAGGGAGGCTTCTGGTGAATTTATTTTTAATTTATTTTTCTTTTTAATTCAGGTCTGAGTGCAATTTGTCTAATTTCATGCAATTAACAGAGGTGCTTATGTTAGGATTACAGCCACCCTAGGCTCCTTTAGTAGTCAATGGAAAAAACAAACACCTCTAGGCGACATCTTAGCTCATCAGACTTCACAGTTTTCCTTCAGAGATGTCTCTTCCTCTGTCTTCCTAACAACGAAGGGAGTCTGAGGAGATAATATTCCCATCTCTTCAGTGCTTTACTGCAGTGGGATTATTCCAGGCTCCGTGCAGAAGTGGGAGTTTGTCCAAGCTCAATGGAGCGTGGCCAAAAATAACACCAGAGGAAATATCATGAGTGTAAAATTCAATCTCCTTGAAAGAAATAACTTTATTTTGGTTTGTGATTTGCACATACACCATTTTGAAAACCACTCTCAAGTCAGAAATGTCCTAAACTATTTAGTAATTGTTACTTTGGTAATGATTAAAGTTACAAATCACTGTTGCGATATTCCTTCACTACCACATTTCATGGTAGCTCTTGTCATTTGATTGCATAGTAAATATCAGGTAGTGGCAGTCTAATTATACGATAATTGCTATAAATGTTACAAAGTAAATAGAGCCAGTATCAGTTACATAGTAATTATTCTTGGCCCTACTAAGCATTTTACCAAGTAATCTGCAGGAACACGCAATTATCTCATCACCTTTTCACTTGCTTCCTTTCTGCTGTATCAAGAAAGGAATTTAAAATTACCTTCTCGACTTCCAAATTCTTCACAGTCTCTTTACACCTTTGCTCCATACTCACCCAAAGTGTCACTCTTCTTGTGAAAGCCCAGTCTATTCTCTGTCCTCTCTATTTCATTGCACACATCAGGAAAAGACAGTGACTTCTCCATCTTGTCATATTAACATTTACAAATGCAAACATTTGCATTTGCGTTTCTTATTTTTAAGTAACCATCCAAGCACAAAGAAATCATTGCTCAAGTTCATGCTCCAAGGCAGAGAAACATTAAGGGTGTTTTCTTTTGGGATAAGAGGATAAATAGTGCTGTGTAGAGATTTCTGCACCTTCACAAGAAGACACTAACACTTTCCTACTGTAATTCCTGCTAGCATGGGTTTTGAGACCATTTTCATTTTTGTTACAGTGTTCCTAGGATTTTCACAGCTCATTGTCAAGACATAAAACTCCCCTTTGTCCTACTTTCCTCTGCTCATCCATTTCCCTTTCCTCTGCTTCTGCTATGTGTTCTTTTCCCACTAATATTTCGACTCATATGCTCTTAACTTTTTTACTCATTATCTGATTGATAAGTATCTGATGCCTGAGGTAAACAATTCAATAATTGGTGTAGGAGGAGAATAATGAAGCCAACAGCAAGAAACCTTGGGAAAGTGTCATTAAAAACAAACCAAACCAAACCAAACCAAACCAAAACAAAACAAACGTGACACCAAATAAAAAAAAAAAAAAAAACAAATGCCCAGAAAACCACCCTCCTCCCCCCAAACCAGCTTTGCTATCTGTGCTTGTGCTTTTATTGCATTCTCCATACCTACCCCATGATGTTCATCCTAATCTCCCTCTGCTCTACCCTGCCTGAAAAGATTGTGCAGTTCGACTGCTCCTTGCAGGAAAAAGTACTGGAAAAGTCCACAGCAGATGGGTAGAGGAGGTGAACAGGACCACCTGAATTCATCCCTTTTTGGTTCTCTGCACCCAGTACTACCTCTTATACGACTACCAAAACTGAATGTCTTAGACTATGGGAAGGGTTTGAGTCCCTTCTACAAACAGCAAAAATAAAGTAATTGAAGAAATATACTGGCAAATTTGCATGGTAGAGATGAAACTGTCCCCAAATATTTCATCTGACAAACAGCAAATTACTTCTTATCCAAAATTTTCTCATTTTATTAACTTTGTCTTACAGCAAATTCTGGTATCTTTCTGAATGGGCAGATTCTGGGCTCTGTAAGATTAATTTATTTCTACAATAATGTTAATTAACATATTCATTCATACTGGAGTTCTGCACTGCACATTAAAGACTGCTTTGCTTTTGATGGCCAGCTGTTTGTGACCACTTGGGTGTCAGTTTGCACTTTCGCAAATTTGAGATTCATTTCCTTGGCATTAGTCTTATACACATTTTATCAACTCAGTTCATCTTAGCCATATCTCACGTGGTCTATTGATATGTTAACAATAGGTGATGACAAAGAGTAGGAAAAAAATTGCTATACACAGCAGCAATTTGTATCTTATAGTAAAGGTTCAGAAGCAAAACTAGTCAGAGAATCAAGAAGTAGGAAAAAATGTTGCAGTCTACAATGAACGTTTTAGCCTTCTAATATTCTTTTTAGTACTGATTTCACAGGTTGTATCATAGAAGATGGAGTTAGATTTTACTTCTAATTTACCTCTGAATATATTCCCATAATAAAGGAAAACATGTAAAGGAAGAGTATGAGCTTTGTTGGCTCTATAGTGGTGCAAAACTATCAAAACATGCAATAAAAGCTATTAGTATCAGCTAACATTAGTCAGGGTGACCTCCAGCAAAATGCAAGCTGGACCCCTTATACAAATGCATAGCCACCACACCTCTGACCTTGGACAGATACTGCTCTCACCAACACATCCCGTATAAGTTTCTTCTTCAAGAGGGCAGGTGGCTTTTTTCCAGTTTTCTTAAACAATGATATGGCTTAAAGCACAAAGACAATAAAACAAGTTCCTGTTCCTGGTACAGGTTGGGCAATATTCAGATGTTGCTATGTTTGCATCACACTCTGAAGATCATTTGATTGATTTCCATGCCGTTGATCCCAAGAGGGGATCGATGTAACAAAGCAGCTTCACCCTTTCTCTCAACAGGGTTTGCTGGGAACAGACCTCTTTCCGCAAGAAGGAGTCACCTCCCGTGCTGCAGCTGAAGGAGAGTGACGAAATAGCATCAGATAGGAATGCTGAAAACATGGAGCAAGACACCTGAGGAAACTATAAGTCATCTCCTCTCTTGCCATGACAGAGAAGTGCAGACAGCCAAGAGAGGGTGGATATATTTCCACAGTGGTTTAACTCCCACTGGCTTGTTTCCATGGGGGAAGTTACCAGGCACTTAAGTCACCTCTGCTCAACATGGGGAAGGCCAACACCATCTGAGGAACGCTTTCTAGATCTCAGACCTAAAACTCAGAATCACTGTCTGTGGAAAATCAAGACTGTTTCTTAAGTTCTTCACTACTTCTTTATGTTGTGTTTTAAATGGTTCAAAAATCCAACACACATCAGTTCTTTTAGGAAATTATTCTGGAGACTGATGTCTACCAGGGTTGAGGGGTTTCTGTGATCTCTCTGGCGTTTTTTTCCTTGCAGACACTTTTCTTTCAGTTTAAATAGGAACAGCAATTGCTGAATTACTTCGCTACAATATGTATACACTCATTTGTAGCTCATTTCCACTCCCATTAACAAGCTTTTCAACACCCTTAAGTAGTAGGAAAGAAAATATTTGCAGCTATTAACAAATGCAGCATTTAATGACATTATAACCCTGCCTGATCAGAGCCTTTTACTAGATATTGGATTGCTTGTTGAAAGTCAATTTTACAACAAAATAAACACTGGCATGACATAAATTTTACTGGTTTAGTTTTCAGATGTAGTTATATACCATATTACTCCTCAGGGGTGAAAAACATAATGTGTGCAAATGAATTTAGATACACAGCAACTGATTTTCCAGTGATGATATAATTAAGGCTATAAAAGACTGCCTATATGTAACAGCTACTGTGGGAGCCCCTCACACGCTCTTATATACACGACAACTGTATTTTGTTTTTCTTGGTTTGCTGTAACACTTACTTGTCTTTTTGTAAAGCAAGCAAATTATTCAGTGTCTAAAAAAGTTTCTAAAAGACTGAGAAGCACAATAATTAGACCACTCTGACTCAAATTTTGCAGTAGAGAAAAATAAAAATTGCTGAATCAAAATGCATCATATTTGTTTGGTATAAGTACTTGTTTTCGGTATACACACATGTACGTCATGGGAACAAAGTGAGTAGTTTTAGCATTTTGGTTTTCAGTTCTTTCCCAAGATGATCACCTGGTGTCTGAAACAAGTGCCTATTAGAGCCTGTCTAGCTCCTAAATAAAATATTGATCCACTTTGGCTTCACTGGGGATTAGGACTGTACCAAGTAGGCACAGTGCAATATTTTATTTTGTATCAAGGGNCCAGCTACCAAAGGAATTGACTAAGTGCTGCAATTACAGGCACCATTCAACTTCTGTTCTCCCTGTGCACCTGAGAAAGCAGAAGATAAGTGATTGTGGCTTTATAGCACTAGGTCAGAGATAGAGGGCTGTTGAGCAATGTAAGCACGAGAATGGAAGGGGCAGGAAAAAAGATACCCAAGCACTAGGAGCTGAGCTCCATCACTGAAAAAAAGCTGCTTTAAAACACATTTTGGAATCCATGAATAAGAATGTATAAAATCTGTACTTTAAACAGGAAACAGTATATAAATATTAATAACTTGAACTTCACTGTAGTATGAAGTGGAGGACTATTTCAGTAGATATTTGAAGCCACTTTTTACTCAAGTTTTACATGTAAAATTTCACAGATTTCTCTGGGAATTTTGATTTACTTAAAAAAAAAAAAAAAGTAGACTTTCTGAAGCAGAAGCAGAAGAAAAGGAAATTATTTCCCTTCAGACACATAAGCTATACAAGTACAATAGTTAATAATCAAGGCTGGTTAAAAGACTCCTGTTAAATTTCTTTACCAGTATAAAACTGCTTTTTCTGGCAAAAATATCTCCTTTCCACAGATATGTTAAAATTCTGTTAGAAAACCAAGTGTCTGAGAAACGAAACCTTTAAAGTTTTGAATGAGAATATGGAATATTTTCTCTGAAAGACAAAAAATTTCAGCTCAAATAGTGTTATTTTCTGCTGTGAGCTATGCTCTTTAATTGACTGCTAGCTCATAAATCACGCAACATGTCTCTCATCTTCATTAAGAGGAGATAAAGAGATGAATTATGTGAGAAAGAGTCAGGCTGGAGAGCCCATCAAAATGGCAGAAGAGGACTGTAAATCCTGAGCAACAATTATAACAATACCTTCTGCTCTCAGGGTGTAACGTCACTGTAGATAGAGGCATGTTTAGAACATGGCTCTTTGTTGCCTGGTACAGCTCCTGCAGCTGTGCATTATTCCAGCAGCTCCAGAGTTCACAGCTGAGCTGGTTTGCTTTTACTGGGAATTTGGCTGTTATCATCTGTGACAGTTTTGTTTTGTTTTGTTTTTCATTAAAATTACAAGCTATGGGAAGTACAAGAAGTGCTGACTGCTGAATAACCTTACATCTGTAGTAACTTATTTCACAACAGCAAAGAATTTTATACAGATACTAAGTCGTAATGCTCACAGCTGATTCTCAGGCAACCTTATTCCAAGGGCAATAAACATAATTATAGAAGGATATATTAAGAAAGCCTAACATACTTTTTGCTTGCTCCCTCATTTCCAAGGACTACCACCAGAAAACAGGTTACACAAATCAATGATTCTGCTCCCACTGGAAATGGAAGTGACATATTTCTTTTCTGCATTTACACTCATGGTATAAAATATCTGGCCAAATCCACCAGCAAGTCCCAGAGATTTGTACATGCTTTGAGGGCAGCACTAGAGCAGAGGATGCATGAATCATCTAAATAAGACCATTTAGGTGAGAAAATGTTCCCCAGCATGAGCAAGGGATACACAAGACCCTGTCATATAATTTTCTGCGCAACTTGGAAATTATAGTTTGATTTGCTACAATAGGAACAATAATCTCAGAGGTTTACTACTCCCAGAAGAGCAAAGGATTTACTACCAAGGTTAACTTGAATAGTGTACTGAAAGTACAGTAATTATAGTAACAGATAAAAAAATCACAAATTTGAATGTCACCTACCGATTATTAAGCCTCTACTATTTTTTTTTTTTTAAACGGATTACAGAAGCTTGGAGAGGGGAGAAAACATAAGCGTGTCTGGAACCAAGTAAAGAAGAATTAAGAAGTTAACTATGATTTTATGTGGAAAACTTTGAAGAAAATATGACAAACATTAATGACTATTTTGTGAGAAAGAGTGACAGAGATTTTCACATTTACATTTGCAAGCAACTCTGCCGCTCAAAATCTCAAGACAAGACACAAAACATTAGATAACAAGTAAGTCTAGCTTCTACCAAGAACAGAGAAAAACATAACAAAGCACATCATTTATAACATTTTCAGAATGCCCGAATTTAAGTCCCTCTTACAACATAAAAGATTTTTCCATCAGCTTTAGTGGAAATTAAGTTGAAGTGTACGAAGCAAAAACAATTAAAGATAAAGTCCTCCTCTGGGGCTCCTAGCGCATCCCAGGCTTGGAATCAACATGCTCGGGTGGAAAGCTCCACGTGAAGTTGCTTTCTTTGTTCAACATTAGTCCCATTATATTGTGTAATGAATAAATACAGAGAATGAAATTAATTTATTTCTAGATTCAAATGTATCTGCTCAACTTAAATGCTGAGCTTTGTTTTTAAGACAGCTTTTCAGAACCGTTGTGCTGAATCCATGCTTTTTGAGCAAAATGAGAACCTGACATGACGTTGAGTACTTATTTTCCAGAAAGTAAAACCAGGAATTGAAATGCACAGGTTAGACTAAACTCTAAAAAAAGCACAATTCTGAATATATTTTGTCTATTTACTGCAATAAGAAGTCAAAATAGAAAATTTTCAGCTCTAGGAAGAGGAAGAGATTCAGAGCAGAAAATACAAAGTTTTCAATTTCCTAGTAACAGGTTTCATCCCTTGTCTTCATTATTAATTTTTATATAAATCTAAATGTTATTTTCTATATAATGTAACACAAAAATAATAGCATCATACTGAAGGCTACACCTGCAAAGGCTAGACTTAACTATTCTCCCCAAAACCAAGTCAAGTTACTGGGACCACCAATTTATTTTCTACCTGAAATTTTTCTTCTAGCCATTATGTTTTGAGTTGTTGGTTTGGGCTGGTTTGTTTTGTTTGGAAAGCAAATTACTGCTGTGCCATGAGGGTGAGGCCTTGACTGCTCACGTGGCTCAGCGCTGACCTTGACTGCTCACGTGGCTCAGCACTGACCAGTTCTTCTGAGTTCAGATGATGCAGCTGCCCGTGGAACAAGTGATCTGCCCAGCTGATCAGGAAGGCAAAGGCTGTAGCCCTGGTTTTAACTTACAGTAATAGCCTGTGTTTATTATATTTTAATATAATAAATATATTAAATGCTGTAGGCTAGTTATGGTTCTTATCATTGACTTCTAACTATCTTAACAACACTCACAACCAATTACTACACAGTTAGAGAACATAAGGTTACTAAGCAATAAAAGCATAGTAGGGAGCAAGTCAAACACCATCGAACAACGAGAACACGTCATATTAAATAAGAGCATTGGAGGTCAGAAAGTATACTCCATATCTGTCCGAAGACAACTTCATTGATTCATTATCACAATGACATGATTGTTCTTAGTACTTCAGATATCATTGACAAACAGAAGTTATAGCAGAAGCACTGAAGTTCTATTAGTTGCACGTAAAATGCTGCTTTTACCAAGCAGACACCAGATTTGCAGGTGTGCTGAGTTTGATGTGTACTTGCAGTTAACAAGCGGCTTTCCTATTCTGTTTAATCCTCCCTACCTATTTTTAGAAGCCTCTCACACTTACTCATGCAGCGCTCATCAATGTGTGAAATTAAAGCATGAACTGATCAGTATGTGAAAGTGAGGTTCACAGAGTTAATTTATGAATAAATTATAACAGGGATGCAGAATACATTTAAGGAAGGCTGTGCAACCTGCTTAAATGAGCTACTACTACATTGAGGGCTGAAACCAGAATGGCTGAAAATGAAGACTAGCTGGAATTTACTGAAGTCAGGCAAATACTGGCAAGCTACTAAATACAGACAGTTAATTGCATTTTGCTGGGATGGCTAGTATAAAATCATCTTTACACATGAAAGACAGGATTCTAAAAACTCAGGTTTTACTGTTAAAGATGTACAATGTAAAGACAATGTTTTAAGCTATAGAAATGGTTTACAAATAAACTGTATTTTTCTGCTTATGTTACTGAAATCAACAAATCCATGTATAGTTGTAATGTCCGTGTGTTAGGAATATAAGTGCTTTAGGTGCTTAAAAAAAGGCATTCTGGAGTAAGTAAGAAGTAGATATGTATCTGAAGGGGGCCTACAAGAAAGCTGGGGAGGGACTTTGTTCAAGGGCATTTAGTGATACGACGAGGGGGAATTGTTTCTAACTGGAAGAGGGGAGATTTACATTAGATACTAGGAAGAAATTTTTCACTGTGAGGCTGGTGAGACACTGGCCCAGGTTGCCCAGAGAAGCTGTGGCTGCCCCATCCCTGGAGGTGTTCCAGGCCAGGCTGGATGGGGCTTTGAGCAACCTGGGCTGGTGGGAGGTGTCCCTGCCCATGGCAGGGGGGTTGGAACTAGATGATCCTTAAGGTCCCGTCCAAATCTAAACCATTCTATGAGTCTATGTCCTGTTAAGTTAGTCCCATGCTTCTAAATAAACTAGATCACTTTCGTACAGCTTGGACTCAAAAAGACAGTGAACAACACATGGAGTCAGGAGTAAAATGAAATGGAAAAAAATAAGAGCATGGAAGAGTACTGCAGCTAAATGCTCCATTAGACCTGAAATCCTCTGGAAACTCAAAGCATCTGGGAAATATTTAAGCCATACACAGGGTAGTGGTAAGAACACCATTATAAAGTAGCCTAATTTCTGATAATGTAAGGTTCTGGTACACTTAATCCATCTAGACAGATAACTGTGCATGTCAAACCAATTTTGCTGGAGAAGGCATACATAGTGTAGCAATGTTTGACATGATTGATAGTTTATCTACTCTCCACTTTCAAATGGAGTGGTGGGCTTTGATAGTGCAATACATGACTATTTTACAGCACTGGGTAAAAAGTATTATGTGGACACGATGATGAAAAAAACCAAGATAAGGTCAGTCTCATCATCAAAATGCTCCTAAAATATGCTTTTGCTTTCTCTTCTGAACTCCTCCATGAGCATTTGACAAGCAGTACATATTAGGTGATAAAGTTGTGGAACAAGTGGAAAATTAGAGGTAGATAATTTCCCCGAAAATTATGCTTTAAAATTATTATGTTTAAAATCATAATAATAAAAAAAAGGGTCACATAATTTTAAAACTCTGGTGGCAAGTCCAAAATTAGGTATATTAAGATGGAGATATGTGCCTACAGAAAAGCTGCTGGTAAACTGGGGAATGCACTCAAACCCAGCACCTTCTGCAACTAATGAAAACTGTTTCAGAGGTCTACAACTACTAAATGGAAACAGCGCCCTTCAGTTTTGTAGGCCATAACAGTTGTGTTATACTGCTAAAACAACACAGATTTGTGGTTAAATCATCTAACGGAAAAATAAAAGCATTTATTTCTCAAGTTAGAGTAAGGGATGCATCGCTTACTGCAGGTTTGCCGGTAGCAGGTGCGGGAGGGATGTGAGACCATATTTTGGGAGAGTTTTGAGAATTATTCACTCAAGCTCGCATTAAGGGCAAGGCTAATCGTACATGAGCTAAACACCAATACTGAGAGTCTCTTTCCTCATTTTGCGACCTAGAAGATGCTGATCCTCAGATTCTTCTGAGCTTTGTCTTACTCATGCATTTTTTCTTTTCCACCCATCTTACTGATCTTGATTCTTTGCTCTCTTTCATCTCATTCATAGCAATTTTCCTGTGCCTCTGTAGATTCCAATCTCCATGTTAATGACACTAGTGACTATCCCTCTCTTTTAATATTTTAAATCAAAATAGAGCCAACAGTAGATATGCTATGAAGACTATAGGTTTTTTTTCTTCAAGTACAGGGGATCTGTTTAGTCCTGGCTAATAATATTATTTTTATATACTCTTAATATTTATTTAAAGGGAAAGAAAGAAAGGAAAATGTACTAAAATCAGTGAGCACAAGTATAAACCACCATGTTTCAGTGGGAAGTTTAAGAAAAGAAAAATGTTTTTGGCTGTGCTGAATGAGTAAATATTAAAAAAGCAGATTTGATCAAAACATCATCATGAGTTTTAAACATCCTACAAGACACATAAGATGAATGTCTCATTCTCAGAAACCTGCAGATTTCCTCAAACATTTGAGTACGTCCAAGATTAAACTACACTTGCTTAGTCGACAATAAAAATTTCTTAGCTTCTTAATATTTTTTTAAGGTAATGTTCTAAGAATGAATTTAGACTGACATAAAAATTTCCACACCTCTGTTTCAAAAAAATTTTCTTTCAAATAATACCGCACTGTAGTATTTTGATATTTTTGGAATACAAGGTTTGTTTTTGCACTTTGAAAATGAACTTTTTGTTTCATTTAGAAATACATATATAATGGAAATTCAAATATTGGATATGAACTCACAATTTTTTATATGTCACTATTTTAATTGATTAGACAACTTTTTTTTTTTTCTATTCCAATGTTGAATTGAAAAGTTTTTGGAAGTGTGAAATTATGTACAAAAAAAGACATTCCTATTTTGACAAACTAGTAATTTACTGGGTTTCAGGGTAATAGCTGAGGTGAAGCCTTTTCAAAAAGGCTGGCATTTTTCAGAGATAAAAATAAACAGGGGATATGGTGCCAAGAAGTGCAACTAGGAAAGGATGAAATTAAAGAAATCTTATGAAAAATATGAAAAAAAAGTATGAAGAGGGACAAAAAAGGCATGAGAAGGTACTTGGTATCACAGCTTTCAGCATGATTAATGAAGCTTGGTACACTGGTGCACTGAAAACAGAAGACTTTTACTTCATGTCTTATTGCCTGGTCTGGTAAATTTGGAGACTGACTTTTAACATATCTGATAGTTGTCTCTAATTATGCTTTTTTAATCCAATGGTTAGCTCTCTACTGGCTGGAAGCAGGCATGTGTCAGCTGAAAGGACACAGCCACTTACCTTTCCCTCTCCTAGGACTACATTTATAGTACTTTTTACCTTTGAAAGGTTATACAATGCTGTAAGTTTATTTAAAAGCAAGCAGGTTTCTAGAGATAAAAATGGAAATGTGATCAGCTCTATTTGCCTAAGTTGTACATACTTTACATTTTAAAAGACTGTAATCCTCTGTGTACTGTTGTTGTTTCATGTATAAAAGTACAAGTTAGTGCACAATTGAATCATACAAAAATACATTAAAAGCTCTAATGCTGCCTTGTATGGCTTGTGAAATAATGAACATGTCCTGCTCCCAGCCTGGGCCATTATAATGATATTACACAGTCATTAAATTGAAGCTGTTATTCCACTGCTAAAACAACTGATCAATATCCATTACCATTCAGTGATGGTTGGAGCCAAAATGAGATTATATTGCAAATGAGCCGCAGACAAGGTAATGATCCCTCCACTTTGATATATTTAAAGGCATTCCCTAAAGCAGATAATTTCCTTAAGAGAGAGTACAACTTTTCTATCAAGTCTCCAGCTAGGCAAATAAAAATGTGCTTTAATTATAAAGACCCTTACGTAGTATGGTTTATACTTAAATAATAGTGTCCTAGGCAAAGTTAACCACTGCTGGATCAATGAAATTGTTTCTAGTTTCCACCTATTGAGTTTTACATGTTCTGTAGTTATAAATGTTGTGTCATGTTGAGCCTGTGCCTTAGCAAAGAAATGAAACAGCTGATGTTGGCTTGAAGTTATAATGTATCTTAGTGAGGTAAATTTACTACTATAATATATAGGATAGTAATATATTAATATAGCATAATATAATAATACAACATTGTTTACTACTATATCTCAAGTTCATTTTCCCTTTCCCACTTGTTTTTCTTCCACATTTGCAAGATTTCCTTGACATTTTTTCCCAGAGTGGCTGTTGTTTTATTATATATGGGCAAAATGCTCAGCTTGTTCCAAATACCTGTTTAGGAACTAGAACTTCTATTTCTTTTTCTTTTAAACTCAGTCTTCCATGATTTTGAATATACTTCTAGAATATTAATAACACTGTAGCCCTCATTAAGGCAGACCAGCTCAAAAAAATATAGCTTAACTTTTGACACTATAATGACTATTTGGAAGGAAAAATTACCATTAATTATGATAGGATTACATAGGCATCTATATACTAACTGTAAATATTTCCTACAGCAGATTTTTTTTTTCCAATACTAAGGTAAAAAATATTAGAAGTCTAATAGCTCCTTTTCACACACTCAATATTCCCATGAGCCTTACTTTGTGTCATACTGTTCAGTCTGAGCCCTGCAGTAAAAGTCCGAAAGACCTTGCTGAATAAGAGGCAAAGAAACCCAACTCCTTCATAGATATAAGACAGGCTATTCTCTTTGTAATTCTACATGCCCACAAAAAAGAAAAAGCAGCTGTGATTTAACTGTCTAAAAAATGAACACATTGTCCACCTGAGCTATTCAGCAGAAAAAACATGCAGGATACAGGCTGGGTTCTGATGGTAATCTTTGCCATGGCTCTGTTCTTTCTGATGTAAAGATAGGACTCCTGCAGTTTTTGCAAAACTCACGTTTCTAGCCCATTTCTTTGTACAGGTCATCCTCAGCTTCTCATCTCTCTGGCTTGTTCTTCTGGTCTTCTTGGAAGCTTTTCCCTCTTACTGACCCTATTTGGTATCTCCTTTTCCCACAAAGACTTGAATAAAGACATTACTAGATAGGCAGCTGGTGTCCTGCGACCACTGTGCACGTGATACCCGGCCTCCCTGTGTTGGTGGTATAGTGGTTTGGGCTGGGCTGGCTACTAAGACAAACGACAGATGCGCTCTAACTTCTCTCCCAAGTGAGAGAAGAATGAGAGAGAGAGATGAGTTGAAAAGAAACTAAACTACTTTAATGAAATAAAAATAATAAAATAGTAATAGGATGATAATAATAATAATAATAACAACAACAACAACAACAATAATAATAATAATAATAATAATAATAAATGAAATCTATACAATATATACAAAACCACATCAAGCTCCCAGGATGAGGATCACATCACTGGCAGGCACTGGGAAAGTCCCACACTGAACTCAGTGACAGACCAGAACTGGATTCTGGAACTGGATTCAGGAAAGCACAGGCTGGGATCAAAGGCAGAAAAACAGATGGAGTCCTCCTCGGACACCACCCATTGAAGGAAGAGAGCTGACCCTTTGATCCCTCAGCTTTTATACTGAGCATGAGGCAGATGGGAGGGAATACCCCGTTGGTCAGTTTGGGGTCACCTGTCCTGTTTGCTCCTCCCCACAGGTGGGACCCCTCTACGCTCTTCTGCTTCCGACCCTCCAACTTGGTGCATGAAGGGAATATGGTGGGAAAAACTGGGTTTTCTCTGCTTTAAGCAAAGGCAAAACCATTCATGGGACTGTTTTTGCACAAGCACCTGGATTTACTTGGTGGGTAATGCTGAAGAATGGAGAAGTCCAACGTGTACCTCAAGGAAATTCAACCCTAAGTAAGAATACTCAGTTTTGAGCTGTATGATGTTAATTTCTGCATAATACTAACAGTATTCAATAGGTGTTTTTCAGGATAACGTAGTGGTGATGAAACCTGAGCTAGCTTCATGAAGTGGCATTCAGCAGACTCTTGTAGGTGGACATGTTCCCTTTGGGCATGAACCATGATGAATTTCATACCATCTATCCTGCCCTCAGAGACTGCTATGACAGATAGAAACCTGCAATCAGGGACTAAATGAACTTAATGAATTTTTGTTTATAAAGATAAATCATAAATTAGTGATCTGTATATATATCTGTATATATATGTGTGTGTATATATTGGAAGATTAAAAAAAAAGTCAGTAGTGATCTGAGCATGAGGATCCCCTGGTGTTAACTAACCAGGTAGCTTGCGTTAATTGCTTATCCCTGCCTGCCTATCTCACTTTCACCTCGTCCTATGTCTCATTTGTTCTGCTGCTGCACAAGCATCAAGCTGCCTGTCCTGACCACCACCACCATCAGTGTCATACTGCAGATGGCAGTGGGAATAAGACCTCCAGATCGCATCAGGAAAGGACTGAGGCAGCCGCGGTGTATGCTACCGTGATTTCACTGCTGTCGTTACCCAGGATAGAGCGAGTAAAACTGACCTGCTATGCCGCAGTCCTGCCTCTGATTGCTCTCTAAACATACTTGCAGTTATAAGTTCCTTGGCAGAACTGCGTACGGCAGCAAGAACAATTGGATCATAGTCCACGGCTAGTCAGAGGCATGATAATAATACCGATAATAAATAATAAACAACAGCAATAACCTTGCATCATCTGACAGCTCAAAGGCATATTTAATGCAAAAATAAATAAATCATTGTTATGAAGAGACTCTTACAGTCCCTTCTATACTACTATATTCTGCTTCATTTAATGTAAAGTACGTATCCCAGCCTGACAGCCCTGACAGCAGAACTGTCAGAAGATTTAGTGGAATTGTATGATTTCCTTTCTCTGATCAAACTAAGAACCAACTTGTCTTGGCAAATCTGTAACGAGGTTTTGAATGTTGACAGAAGAAGGGCGCGTTGGGGAGAAGCGCAGGTCATAAAAGTTATCTAATCTAACAAATATTATAATTTTTAATGACTTTTGTCTTGTTGATTTTGTTTCTTACACAGTTGTTTGTAGGCAGTCTTCCAGTCTTAGTTTATGATTTCTATATGAATACATTAATTACATCTTAGCTTTCAGAGATCTGAGGGTTGGAGCTGGTAGCAAAACTAGATGCTCCTATTTATAACAACTGTTTGATCAATAATGTATTGCAGACGCGCAGCCCATAGTACGTTGTTACAAACATACAAATGGGATGCCTTCCTACTGCACACGCTCTGCAGTAGCTCGCTTTGCAGTGCCCAACACTATTCCACCTGAATAGAGGCCAATAAAAATCTTGCTGTTTAATTGCAGGTCCATTAGAACTACAGCAAAGGTTAAGTTATTGCAGTTACTGACATTTAAGTGGTAAATAAGCAAGGCCTGAACACGAGAAAGGAAGCGGGATGTTATTTTTATTGCATGAAAAAAATAATTTTGCTGGAGTCATAAGGACACTTCTGTTGGTATTTTAGAGCTGCATTCTCATTGGCTTTGGCTGAAGATAACAAAACCATGTAGAAAAAAAGAACTTAAAAAGACGGAAGTGGACGACCTTAATTCCTTTTTACTTACACCTGCCTCATCAACACTTAAAGCACTGAAGGAAAAGTGTTGGTGAACTGATTCTGGTGGATTGATTCTCTCTTTTATGACACAAATGCCAGCTGAACAGAATCAGATTCTCTCCATATCGCTTCATCAAATTCAGTGGGTACAAATGAAAATAATTTCCTGTGTAATGCAACGTAATATAGACAGCAGGCCCATTTAGATTTGATGTTATAGTATACAAAATGAAAATTACTGCATTCTATTCAACAAGTAATAATGAACAACTCTAGTCAATAAATGCCTCAGCTTATAAAAATAGCTTAAATAGCCCTAAGATAAATGCATATTAATGAGAAAGTTTTCTCTTTCATAAATAAAAATTCAAAATGTTTTTTCCTACCCAGACTAATAACATTGTTCCAAGGAATAACTTGGCTTCATCACCACTTCACGGGCTTAAACCAGTGTTAAAAGTCTTTCTGTAGATATCAATCTGTAACTTCCTGAGCTGGATGCAAGAACTGCTTGGTACAATTCTACTGCCCTGGCTACACACAAAGATGTAACCATCTTTTTTAGCTTTAAAAGGTAATAATTACCTTTCATGACATTACACACATAAGCAGCACAGTAAACATACTTTGTCAAGGTAAATTATGTTAAAATAGACAGAATATCATTTTAATTCTTTCAGAAGCTAAGTAAAATGCAATTAACATACTACACTGAAACTTTTGCTGTCATTTTTAATTTCTAAAGTGTTTTTTTCATTCATTCGATTTTGTTATGTTTATTATTATGCACTAACTTGTTTGACTTCTATTGTCTTCATAAATTTTCAGCCATTTCATCAGAACTTCACATAATCTCTTTTACTCAACAGATGGTAACTGAATAACCAATGGCCGTTCTGATGTTTGAGAGTAATTCAGGAAATAATTATTTTCTGATTGTTTGCAGATAGTTTAAAGTACATTTGGGTGCCAAATCTGTCTTATGAACTCAGAAAATTACATAGGTAAGGCTAGCCACACTTCTCAGGAAAGTCAATATCTTAATGGCCAGTATCAGTTGTATTTCCCTTAACATATTCCTTTCAGAACCTTGAGTCACTCAGTTCCTGTTATGACAAATACACATTCTGCATTGTGATATATAATATTTTTTCTGTTATGTACAAGCAGAATTTCATTGCCAATATCATTCTATAGACAGAAAACATAAATTAAAGTTTAATGCCTGGCTGCTAATCATAAGTCTATCCTATTAAACTTTAATTCTTTTAATACTGGCCTCATATTTCCCTGCAAAATTATGTAAATATATCCTTTGTTGTTTAGTCCTGCTGTTTTTCTAAAAGGCCTTTTTATATGCTTGAGTTTAACAGTAGAAATGATAGCTACATAGTGTTTTATATCTCTGCAACACTTTATAAAGTGGAAAAAAACGACAAACTGTACCAATTCATCTGGGTCTTCTTGCCTTCTGAGCACATCACTGATGTGTGTAGTGTTGTCTGTGGGATAACACCAAGTGATTGATGGTACTTTTTTCCTACCTAAATGCTGTGTTATAAGTGTTTAGAATAAAATTAGTTTTTCTAATGGAGTTTACTGGAGTATGAACATCACTAGGGAGGGTACAAACACAGTTTTTTGATGGTCCAATCCTGCTTCAGCTGAAGTCATTGAAAAACGTCCATTAATTTTATGAGAGAAAAGTTTAGGCCACAAGAAATTCAGGATAGAAAGTCATACAGCATGAAGATTAAGTGGCTAGATTCCAGTATCCTTTATCTCAATGTTTTACAGGTAGAACTCTGTCAACATCACTGGAGCTGCTCCCAACTACATTGATGTATAAAAACAGATTGGGCCCACTAAGACTAAGATTTAAAACAGTCACATGGAGCATTACCTGATTCAGTAATTCTCGGTCATGAAAATAAGCAGCCTAATTTCTGCAGGATTACCTACACAGGCTAACAGATACAAAACTCAGTCCAAAGCAGTGGGAGTCTACAGTTTTTTCTGCATCATTGGTTTAATCACAGTGGAAGATCACTTTATGGTTTTATGCATCCATATGTACATTTAACATGTCTCTGAGGAGTTGAATGTTTATTTCTTTGACCCTAAGTAAAAAGGGAAAAAATGCTTCCCTTTCTTTCAGGAACTTGATCCTCTGTAGCACTGAGCACACTGTGGAAATGTCAAGGGCTTTGAATTGCCATTGAAGTCAGAAGCTTGAAAGGTTGAGTCATATAGGCATTTATTTTATAGCAATTAATAACCTGAGAAATTAAGTCACTAATATACTATACATCTTAATTAGAAGCCACATCTTTACTTCAATTTAATTACTTTCCTCTACCATGTCTTCACTTCAATTCAATGACTTTGCTCTGCAGCTTGCATAATAAAGGTGCAGATTCTATATGAGATTTATAACGGATTCAGTTGTTGTTTTCTTGTTTGTTTATGTGAAACTTGATGAGAAGAAAGATGAACACTAAGAGATCTATTTTTACTTCCCAGTTGACACGCACAGTTCTCACTGATACTGGAAGATGCATCACAGAGAATACTCCCCAATGCTTTTAGGAATGTATTGAAGCTACCCTGTATTTTAGATGGCAAGCTATTTTTAGTTCATTCCTTAACACCTTTTACATTAATTTACAGCATAGTTTATCTTACTGCATGTCCAATTATAATTATAGGTCCAATACAGTGAAGAAAACAGAACCGAAATGCTTCCTTTAAATACAAATTTCAAAGCAAGTAATGGACTAAAAGATACCTCTCAACTTTTGGAAAAACAAACAAACAAACAAAACAAAACAAAAAAATCCCAGCAACCCCTTCCTGCAGCGTATTCTAATTAATTTAATAAATTCATTTAGCTTTTCAGGCTTTGCATAGATTTGATCACTTTTTCACTAACTCAATGCTACACACCTAACTACCGCACTGACTTTAGTCCACTTTCATGCATACCTTACTTCACCTACCTTATTTTGCCTTTACCAATCTCCGATCCAGATTACATAAACCAGCTTGCACACAGCCATTTTGAATACAATACAATCTCAGCTGTGATTCCTTATGACCCCAATTCCTTGAATTTATACGGAATAAGAGACAGTGAGCCAATCTCTCTCTGCTTTTAGGCAGGGAAAGATCTGCGCACAGACTCTAAATTTGCCATCAAAGGATCATGCACCAGAACTTCCAGCCCCTTTAGTGCATGTGAATGTTGCCCCTGACATGGTACACCTCTTTCCTGCCCTGCTGGTTAGCCCAGATAATGCCTACTCCCACTTAGTGTTGATACTGTCCCCCAACTAGCATGCCGTCCTGAAGACTTGAGTCTCTGTTTCACATAGCTTGGCCCTTCACATGCAGTGTGGTCTTTTTTTTTTTATGGTGACAGCATGCAGCCTTTATTCACAGGCATTATCTTTCTCCCTCTGCTTGTTCCAGATGCCAGTCGTTTGGTTTTAGGGTCTCAGAGGCCTGGATATTGTAATAAAACCGTCAGGAAACACCTCATAATCTCCTAAGAGATGTCAGCCACCTTCTAGCCTAAGGTATTTAGGTGCTTCTCCCTTCTTGTTAGCCTAGCTCCTCAGTGCTCGAGAGAGTAGCCTCACCATTCGACAGGAGGTGAATAGGGGCATAGAAAGCCTGGATCCAAAAAAAGGCCCATCCCTTAAACTTTCTTTGTATTTTGTAAAAGGAAGCCAAGGTGTCTAAATCAAGGCCACGGATCCTGCTCCTTGGTGCCAACTGAACTTATCCAAGTTTGGAAAGATGCTGCTATAGGATGTTGCAGAAGTAAATGGGTTAATGGTCAGTCTTAGAGAACAGATGCATAAGTACCTATTAAACATGATGGTCTTCCACGTAGGTCAGGAAATCCCCCAGCTGCTGACTCTCCATTGTGAGAGGGGGGCTGAGGATAAGGATGCTCTGTTTCCTACGCTGTTTCCTGAGGCATCTATTACTAATCACTTTCCAATACAGGGCATTGGACCGGATGGGTTTTGTTGTGATCCTATAGGGCTGTTCATACATAGTTTAGACATTTAGACTAAGATACATCTTGATTTAAGGTACTCGGGATGCCAGAATAAATTCAAATGAAGAAATAATCATAGATATCTAAAAGGGGACTAGTCAGCACTGAGGATATTAATTTTTGTCATAAATATTATCTTGGAGCAAAGGGCACAATTAATAGCAATGAGTTTTCTAGATAACTAGGTTTCCTCAGGACTTAATATAATCTTTTTTGTCTCGGTGAACCATACATTAAAAAACTTAAGTTAGTTGTATCAGAAATCTGCAACGATGCAACTGAAGTTCAACATATGCATGTATTTATGTGTGTGTGTATTTCTGCAGATTTTAACTGTGAAAATATTAAGACATAAGGTGTTGATGTTAAGGATTTACTAGTAAGGACCAAAAAAAAAAAAAAGAGAGAGAAGAAAATAGTCTTTAAACAGTGACTTTAAAATATTTTTGAGAATAGCAAGAAATCTGTAAATAAGCTGAGCCACTTTTGTCCCCTGAATCTTCCTAGAGCTGGTGGATTTTTGTTTCCTCTAATCTGTTGTGTGGGAAACTGATAAAGTAAATCTACCCGCATAACTCTCCAAAGACAGTTAGTTTCCTGACATTTTAATGGCCCCAATTCACACCAGATTACCGTTGTTGTAATGTCAGAGCCATTCCAAAAATGAGGGTATTCCCAGTAGCCATGTATCTCATTGCTCGCAGATGCTAGGCCAGTGGTTTTTAAATAAATATGTTGTAGGAATAGTGATGGGGGAGCGTTCTTTTGATGGCTGACCTCTTGAGTCCCAGATGGCTAGATTTGTTCAAGCTAGTAAAATAAATGGAAAAAAAATCCCTGGGTTCACAAAAATATGTTCTTCATTTTTTTTTCAAAATCCTACTTAGTGGAGAGTCCTCCCTAGAAAGATTTCTAAATCACCTTTGGCAGAGGAGACACAGATCCCCAGAAAGTAACAGGGCAGTAGTAACTCTTTACCTGCCTACATGGAAAGGTTATACATGGTTAAGTAAGCTTTCACCACCTTGCTGAGACGTCCTCTCTTCTAGCTCCCAAACAGATGTTTCCTTTTGCCTTTTCAGCAAGCGGTGAGGGCGTGGGCAGGAGGAGGTTCAAGCACATAGGTAGGCACATGGTGGTTGTCCTAGGGGAGAATGGCACAAAAAGAGAATTTGGGAGTCCTGATATCAAACAGAAGCACTGTGAATGACTAAGGCACATAACAGACCAAAACAGAAGGAAATATATATATATATGTATATATCTCATTCAAATTTATTCTCCCGTGTCTTCCTTGGACTAGCTCTAAAACAGGATTTTCAAGCTTCACTTCCAGAAAATTCAAAAGAGTGACATTATACTCCGCAGGGAATGTGCCAAGGTCTATCTGGATGACAAGGCAGTGTCCTGAAGAGGTCCGCTGATAGCATGTCAGTCTGCTGAGCAGCGAAAACCCAAAACTGTCCTTCAAAGAAGGCCTCAACAGAATTCCTTCTGGAAGACCTGTCTCTCACTCATGGTAGGGGGTGGCCAATTATAACTGGATAACCTCAGAATATCTTGTGCCCTGCTTGGGTCCAGGAAGTTCAAAATGGCTTGTTGCCTCCAAGAACTCTTGACTCAAGCACATTCCTGAATGTGTCTCTTATTCTTTCCTGCTTCTATATTCCCTAGGAAAAACCTGAAGTAATAAAGCGGCTGCATTTTACAACAGAGCATCCCTCTGCTGAAATCCTGCTGTCCCTTGTACTTCCCTGCCAGCCTCTGCGTTGGTAGCGAGTTCTCAGTTACGTGCATAGGAGCAGAAGAATAACAGAGTATATAATCTCTGCCTGACACCTTCTACAAATATAACAAGAAAGGTGTTTCCCTCAGTTCAGAGCTGGTGAGCATTCAAAAAATGCCACAGGTGAGAATGCATCCCCTTGGCCCTTCTCTTCGGACACTGTTGAGAGAGCAAGGCTTGCTCTTTGCTGCTCAGCTGGGCAGAGCGCAAAGGGCTGTGTCCCGCATCCCTGCCACAATATCATCCGCTCACTGCACCCCGTGCCTGGAGCAGTCCTACCAGTTGGAAGCACTTCTGATTCAAACAGTCCAGCATCTCCAATAGGAGAAGCAGTGAACTGCACTCCTCTGGGTACCTGCAAATTAATGGTGCCCAGACATTCCTACAGGCTTCCATAGCATCTCCCGGGAAAAATCCCTCTCCTCTTGGGAACTGAGAGCAGCCTCTTGGGTGCTTTAGCACAGATTTGGGTGATTTGACCCCTACTCATCTCCAAATACCTTTAGGCCTTGGAAATATTTTTCTTTCCTTAAAGCATCTTTTCATGTCCTCCAGTTCAGCCTATTAGGTTCTTCATGAGTGTTATTCTTAGATGGTTACAGTCCATTTCCCTAAATGTTATGTGGTCAAAACATTTGCTTTAAAACATTTTTTTACCAGTACATTAAATTCTGCACAAGGGAACTCAGGCTCTTGGAAGTGATTTAGCTTCTGTTATTCCTTCTGAAGACATTAAAAATAACAAATGAAGACACAGCAACCAGGGTAAATATGAGAGATAATGAAAAGCATTCAGAGATTTATACATAATACATTTCAAGCATTTTTACAAAAGGCATAAAAAACAAGTTAGTGTCAGAGGGTCCTCTGCTGCTGCCTTTGAGAGAGCAGGTGAGTATACGTGTGTGTGATGGAGGGAGTGGGGAAGATAGGGAAAAGACAGGTATTTCTGGGAGCCACACTTCCAGCTCAGGAGCAAGAAAGCTCCCTCAAAAACAGATTTTAATTTCAAAATTTCCAAAATTCAGGCATAATGAACATTGGCTCAGAAAATGAGGCTTTTTTTAATTTAGTGCCCTGAATATGACACCAATCCTAAGAAAAAGCAGTATGCATCCAGATAAGACTATCAAAGGTGTTTGTATATTTTCTAAATACCAGGTGTAACTGAAGATTCCTGTCTTTGCAAGGACTGACTTTGAAACTTTTAATAACATTCTTCCAATGTAGTCACGTTGATGGATAATGTACTATGTGAGTTTTGTGGTACGTCCTTAATAGGCTTCTGGAACTTATATTTTTATTTGCTATTATTTATTTACAATATACTTGCTTTTACTAGAGACTACACCCAGAGGCCTCAAGTGAATTGATTACAAAAGAAAGACTATTTTTAACATAACCCACCATCTCAATCTTCTTCCAATATTATTGTTGCATCTCTCACTTACTTTCCTCTTCTTCAGGCAAGAGTTAGGTATAGTATTATATAGACTAAAGAATTATTATACCAGCAAAATATGCAATGAAAAGTTTCACAAGAGATCTTCCACAGAGAAGTCCTTTTATGCTTAAATGCAATGTCCATATTAGAAAAATGGTCCATATTAGAAAACTGATGATAATTAAATTCAATTTATATTTAAGAATTGTTCACCAGCTGTTGAAACTGGAGAGCTCTCAACAGTAATAATAGAGAGTAATAATAGAATAATAGAATAGAATATTTTAGCAAAATAATCTAGAATAAAATCA
Source organism: Ibidorhyncha struthersii (assembly GCA_013398815.1). Lineage (NCBI taxonomy): Eukaryota > Metazoa > Chordata > Aves > Charadriiformes > Charadriidae > Ibidorhyncha > Ibidorhyncha struthersii. Next base: position 382,753 of record VZSZ01004714.1, on the reverse strand, counting down.
GCCTTGTACCTAGATGCAAAGAAATTACATCTTGTTTTATCTGCTTTAATTTTAACGTCTTCATGTTATGTCTTTTTACCTTAACAGCATTACTTAAAATATGTTATTGTGAATTATTTTCTGTGGCTTTAAACTTGAATAGATGGGGTTTGCTTCTTCCACTGACAGATCATGAAACAGAAACTTTTTTGCTGTTGACTCATAATCGGCTCATTTTGTAAACATATCCATGATGAAACCATTATATCTTGATCCCATAAAAACAGGAACATCGGCAGTTTCCTGTTGTGGTTGGAGTTTCCCCCCCCCCCTCTTTTTTACTGTAATGCTCATCTGTCGTAATTTCATTCAGGGTAGAAGCAAAGCTTTTACCTGCAGTACTTCTTAAGCTGAATATTCATAATTCCCTGGCTCTGGATAAGTAAGGATTTTATTTTAATCTTATATAAGGTGACTCCCTAGGAAAAAGTAAAAGAAAATAATAAGAAGAACACAAGGGATTCTCAAGGTGCAGAAATGCTTGGGTTTTAAGTGTTCAGTGATGCAATCTAAGCACCTTTCTGACATCCTAAGCAAATGATTTATGGAAGGTGGGCGAAGAAACTCTTATGGCAAAACACCCAGGTCTGTAATTGTTTGTGTCTGCAGAATTCCTGCTTGTTTGTTGCTGCATTGTTTCATCAAAATCATTTATTTTATAGTGATTTTAAATCATTATATTACATTTTTTTATTTTCGATTTAAGTCTTTTCCGGTATTTAAAGAAGACACCACTTCATAGCGTTTGCAAATGTTTACAATCAAGAAAATTACAATTTCTCAAATCTAAATGTATTTAAGTATCTGATGTTGGAAATAGCTGACAACAGAGCAGATACTCATCATGTGCAGTAGGACACTTAAAAGTTAAGTTTTTCTTATATCATAGCAGATGGAAAATTTTAAATAATATTCAGTCGAGCCAGCTGAGGTGAAAGAAATCTTTTCCTGTGCATCTGTGAGAAATAATAGATTATAATCAAATGTTACTTATGAAATAAGCTCTGTCCTAGGACAGGAGGAGGAGAAGGCTTGGTGTCCTGGTTTGAAGTAAAACAGAACCATTTTTCTGTTCAGTAATTTTACTTTTCAGTTAAGCCTCTTCTAACTAACTGCAGTCTCTGAAATTAATGGCATATTTCTCATACAGTATCTGCTTCCAGAGTGACAAGAGCTGATTGTTTATAGTTAATACCAAGGAATGGCAGGCAGAGAGGCTCCTCCCTGTACTTACTGCTGTAACAGCCAAGGCCAGCTCACTTTGTTACTTGCCCCGTTGGAGGGTTAGAAGCGGAAAAGGGTAGAGGGGTCCCACCTGCAGAGACGAGCAGACAGGACAGGTGACCCTGAACTGACCAACGGGGTATTCCATCCCATCTGCCTCATACTCCGGATAAAAGCTGAGGGATCACTGTCAGTCCTCTTTCTTAAATGGCCGGCGTCTGAGGAGGACTCTCTCTGTCCATCTGCTTTTGGTCCCAATCCATGCATTCCTGAATCCAGATCTGGAAACCAGTTCCCATCTATCACTGAGTCCAGATGTTCCCGTGCCTGCCGGTGACATGATGTTCATCCTGGGAGCTCAATATGGTTTTGTGTATATTGTATATATTTAATTATTTTCTTATTAATATCATTATCTTTCTCTTAAAACTAATTTATTAATAATATTTCATTAAAGTATTCTAGTCTCTTTTCCACTCAGGTCTTTCTCTCTCTCTCTCTCTTATTTTCTCTTCTCTCTGAATGGGAGAGAGATAAAAGAGGGCATCTGTCATTTATTTTAGTGCCCAGCCCAGCCCAAACCATGGCACTTGGACAGAAGATGAAGAATTTCAAAAAGCCAAAACAACCAAAGAGACCCCAGATCTTGAAGATGCCCAGTTTCAGTAACTGACTTTTCAAATTGTGAGTAGGTGGAAATCAATAGAGCTAACGAGGGCTGGTTGCAGTCTTAGCTGTGAAAACTTAGCTCATTTCCTAACTAATTGGAACCACCAGTACAAAAGCAGATCCATGTTATTAATGGTGCCATTATTTTGTTTTCAGAGTATACTTGCAGGTGTGAGTCCTTCGGAGAAAATAAGAGCTCAAATACTGTCATATCAAATCAGGACACCAGTTTCTATCAGCCTTAATATGAAGAGAATTAATAAAGAGAGAAACTCAGCTAGCTTTGTGTTGCAAGTTATTGTCAAAGCAGAAGCTGGGGCTCCCCAACCTAAAGCTGTTGTTGTTTCCCCAGTACGTGTTGCTTAAATCAGCCAAGTCTCATTAGAAGGCAAAGACCTCACCTAAAATTTACTAAAGTTAGTGTGCATGTACCCACTGATTTCAAGTGGTTGCGATAAATTTGACTTAGAAAGTATTTGGTTAAATTTGTAATTTGAAGGGGACAGAACATTAATCCTGGGATCTCTGGGTCGCATATGATGGCTAGAGGTCAGATTTCATTCCTAAAGGTCTTAGTCTGAAATCATAGTCTACTGCTTGCTTTCGGTAAATTGCCTTTACAAAGACTTTGGTATTTTTCTTGTTTTGTTCATTGTTAATTTGTTCCATCAGAAGTGATATAGAATTTGCTTAGACTCATTATTGAAGTTGATGCTGTCTTAATAACCTTTCTCACAGTTCTTCCTCGTTCTTTTCCTTACAGTACAGAAAACAAATTTGCAAAGACAATGCCCCATTAATCAGATTGATTCTAAGTCATTAATGACTGTTAATTACAAAGCAAGGATAAACAAATGTACCTCTTCGACCATTTTGTTTCCTTCCAGACTTCTTTAGTTAGTTAGATTATTTCTAACATCAATATGTTCCATCTCATCAGAAATTTAATTTAATTCTAATATAATATGATTTGAGATCAAAGTTCCTATAAAACAATAGCATGATTTTACTACAACAAATGGTATTTCTTTTCTTCTGATTTTAATATGGCACAAGCTAGATGATTGTTCACTGAAATACAAATTGTTCTTCCAGTCAGAGAGTCCACTTGCCCTATACATCAAAATATTAAAACTTTTTAATTACTTGATGGAAACAGGCAGCTTCCTTTCCCCCAGCACCTCCTGAAAGCAATAACATAAAATCTTTACTTCATAGCAATGTTTCATACCAAGTTATTAGAAATCTGTCAAAGACATAAGGACATGTAATTTTGATAATGGTAAAATTGGCAAGTAAGAGCATCCCCAAATTTAGGTATTATTGCTAAAGAAGGGGGAAAGCAATAACTTCCACACAAATTTCTTAGGTATCTGTCTATCTATTAGAGTCCCCATGGCAATGAAAACTCAAGAAGACTCACTGTCAAAATACTAACTTCATTCAGTGTGTCAGGGTGGGCCCAGAGGAAACCGAATCCTCAGTCCTTCTTTTAAGAAACGGGTAACACAGTTTGTGTTAGGAGGCTCTTTACACATCTTCATTCACGTGTCCGCAGTCTAACATCAAGTCAAAGATTAGAAATTATTATCAGTGAATTGAGCATGAATGGTCCCCAATCTTTATCAGAGATTTTTAACAGCGCATTTTTCAATCTTTCCTCACTTAGGAATAAGCAAGAAAAAGTAGAGAACTTCTAACTGCAGGATACTGCTGTGAATGGAAAAGGTATTACTTGACGTTACGAAGTATGCAAGTTTTTTTAATATGGTGGATGGCAAAGAAGTGGATGTATAGTGAGCGAGAACTAGTTTTCTGAAAAGTAAAATAAAAAATGCTATAGGCTCTTGCATCAAAAGATACAAAAAATCATGCATGGATTTTTTTTAAAAAAGCCTGCCTTTTTAATATAAACTCATAGAAAAGAAATCTGACAGGACACATGATGTGGGATGAAAAGAGTTATTGACTGTGAGATGCAGATCACAGAGGGAGACAGATGAAAGAAAAATTAAATGGAGAATTTTCCCTGATAGATCCAGTAGTTGTCTGAATTCTATATATGCACAAATAAATGGTGTGTTTAAAAAAGTGGTAGTCTGAATTGCACGTCCCTGTTAGAGTGATATGTTATCTTTTGTTTTAATATATGTCTTACTCCTAAGGATATATTTCAAACATTATTCAATCAAAGTTTGGTTAATGCATGATGGCAACTGTAAATAGAGAAAAATAGGAACAGAGAATTATAATTAAAGTATTTTGAAAAAATGTAAAGCTCGACATAAATAAATAATGATAACCTTAGAGGGGCTGGATGGGGAACGGGGGGTATGAGGTGTCTGTTTAGCAGAGCACATCTGTTGTGAGGACTGATGTGAGCACTGAACAGGAGGGAACTCCAATATGCGGCAGTGAGACAGACAAGAAATTGTGGGCAACGGGAACCGAATTTAATTGCAATACAGGTAACTGAAATCACATTGATCAGCAGTGTGTGACAGTAGCACAGGGAGCAGCTCCATGGAGGACGACACCTGCATGTCTTTGCACTCTAAAGGGTGAGTCCAACATTATTTTACATATTCAAATCCCAGTCTAAACTAAAAAGAGGAAGAAATCAACAGGAAAGTAGAAGGGAAGTAGATGCCACAAGTAGCACCGACAGCAGTTTATAGAGACAATGATATATATTTGCATTAAAACAATCCCCAAGATATATCCTTTCTGGGCAGCATGAAAGAAAGCATCTGTTGCAGAGAGCGCTGAGGCTTTGCGTTCAGAAGTTGTTCAATCTTTTATGCGCAATTTGGTCTTTTATGCATATTACGAGACATTTATAGTGGTGCCTCACATAAACTGTGTCTCCCTTGTGGAATCTCGCATTGGGGTAGGTTATTGGAAGCCAGTAGCCATTACAGTGGTAATTTGAGCTGGGACAGAGTAATGGCACCACATTATGAACCAATAATGGGATACTAATGTTTGTAGCACGCTCTTGCAGTGCATAATAATGAAGGGAAAGTATAAGTTTAAAATCAATCCTTAATTAGGTGGATGACTTTCTGATTCTGACAAACACTGAAACTTGCTCAGAACTTCAGTGCTGAGTCACATCATTTGCAGTGTTTCTGCCTTAGGATGCCCAGGTCCCTCCCAAGCCATTATTTCAGAGCCTGTTTGCTTTAGCTTTTATTGAATAAAGCCACCTGAGCCTCTGAGTAGCTTTTCAAATCCCTTAGATTTGCACATAGTTTTATTCCTGTAGTGCAAGTGGTCTTATGCCATTTGGCAGCACCCACTGCTGCGGTGAACACATGTCGCGATTTCAGCAGAATGAGAAAGGCAAGGGAAAAGGGAAAAATGCCGGCATTTTGGGAGCAGCTGGCTTACTTTTGATCGGTGGGAGGAAACAGACACTAAGCTGATGAAAATTACTTCAGTAACTATCCTCTAATGTTTCAGGTGGCAAAGGCTGTGGACCCTCCCTCCATGGGTCATGCTGGCTACAGGACACCGTGCGTGGGGAGGGCGGCGATCAAATCGTCCTGTTGCTTTAGATGCAGTGGGAGGGGCACCCAGAGGGAATGCTGTGGAGGCAGCTCTTTTCACCTCCTGGAAGGCCTGAATATCATGTGTTAGTCATATGTGGGGGAGGAATTGGTAAAATAAACAAACATATGGCGTGATTCTGTGCCACAGTACTTACACACTGGCCCAAATTCTCTTCTGCTACACCGTGGCATCAGCAGGAGTTCATAGTCATGTAAATGGAGAGAGAAGTTGGGCTTCTCAAAGCTGAACTGCAGCACCTCTTTTTTTGGTTTCTATATTTGTGGTTCTGCTTTAATAAACTTGTTTTTATTTAGGAACTTCTTGTTTTTTTAAGAACAAAATGTGTAAGACACCTACGTGTGCCCCCAGGTTCAGCTGCACCAGCTTCATAATCCATTAAGCTAAACGTCCCTGCCATTTTCGCTGATTTTATAGATGTGGTACAAGGATTAGGGAACTCTGCTAAAGATCTAGGAAAAACAAAATCTGAAGCGCAGAGATACTGTATATAGAGTACATTCATCAGTCCATGCCTTCAGACGTCTGCGGAAGCCGGCAGACTGCTTGCCGCACGCTCACGGCACAAAGGAGACGGGAGTTAAGTGAGGTAGGAAACAGCGCAGCAGAAAGAAAACTGCCCATTCGGCATCTGCGGCTTTAAACGCTTGTATTGGGAACTCCTTTGCTCAAAATATTATTTGAAGTCCCCCTGCCGAAGCCTTTGGGTCTTCCTAGAAATGAATGGAAACAGATTTAAAACGGTAATCTCTATGGGCCAGGAATTATTATATAAATGGTCTGTATTTTCCTATAGAGATGCATTCTCTCCCTCTCAGAAGAGAATTTATTATCAAGCCTTCCTCAGTTTGTTATTTACTACCTGCTCACAGGCCAGGTCAACCAATGCAATTTTTTCATGTCTGATCATAATTTTAGGTCATTTAATTTAGAGCAATTAAGTAAGTTGCTAGAAATTCCAGCACATTCCAGGTCAATTCATTAAGTTTTGTAATTCTGAAGTTTAAATTTAACATTTTTCTGCCGAATTACAGCTCTAATTAATTATCTTCTATGCTATGCATCAAACGGACTCTTCTACTGTCTTAACCTGCTAATAAATGGCAATGCTTATGAAGAGGAATGTGCCAGATTTTCATTTGCACTAAGATTCTTCACAAGAAATGTCAGTAAAATAGGGGTCTAAGATGTTTTGTCTCCAGTTTTAAAGACCCCTCTCTGCTGATATAATGGACAGTTATTTTGACAATGTCTAAATAAGCAACGATCTAAGATTTTGTGAGTAGAGAGGCAAATAGGCAATGAAAGACAAATGCTGGTTCTGGGAACGCATTATGTGTATATACACCATTTTTTGTTTGATACACTGTTCATACATGACAATAAGAAGAGATCTTTCCTCAGTATCCCCAGGGACGTGCCTAACTCTCTCCCTGTTGATAAGACTTTTTAGAGGTTCGTATTTTTTCTTCTACCAGCTCCATCGTTTTTAANGGGGTGGGCACGCAGAGAATGGGGTTATTTTCTTTGTTTCTCTGACAAACAGGTATTTCCAGAAGCATGCTGGCATTTCATCATCCTCTGGACTCTTCTGGTCTATATTTTGTGGGTGATTGCTTCCAATCCACAGAGTTACAGCTTCATTCCTGGCCCGTATTAGTGTAAGCACATAACCTTTTTGTCCTGAATGCAATTATTATGAGCTGCTTTGAATGCAAGGAAGGGGAAACGAGCAGTGAGCAGAACTGTCCAAGGCAGATATTCGCACAGCTTCTATTCCTTGACCTGAAAAATACAGAAAAACTACAGGAAAGTGATTACTTTTAATCAACCACGATTGTAATATGACAGAGACATTGTTGCTGTTACGGCATTTTTGTCACTTTTTTTTTTTTTAACTACTTTAGTATTCCAGTCTTATTTTTATTCCTAAGAATATGTCAAGATGAACAGCTCCTGTGTGCACAGACGTGATCAGGGACCGCGGGGGCTCCCTGGGGAGCAGCGGGGCAGGACCTGGCAGCCAGGGCCAGTCCCACCGCCCCCAGCCAGGGGCAGCCCCAGCCCTGGGCAGTGCACGCCTCCCGGGGGTTGGGGACGGACAGAGGGCAGGACGTCAGTCCACCGGTGGGGGTTCATAAAGAGGCAGACTGGCAGCTTCGCTTACAATCCAGGCATCCTGGACATTTTTTAAATTGTAACTCATCTGCTGCCTAAGCCTCCAGATATCTGTCCATCCATCATCACCTAAGTACCCAAACTCCTGCAACCTGAGTACACACCAAATGGTCACACGCCAGAGCTCGTACCCCAGGAACAGTCCCCAGCTTATCCATCAGAACATCTGGGCAGACACATCTGCCACCTCCCAGAATGCCTTTGCTGCTCTGGATTTCTCCGAAAGCCTAATTTTTTTTTAATGAGGTGAGGGACACACCTGTCGTGCTGTCAGGGACAGCTCAGGTAGTGATGCTGGAGCTGAGCAGTCATTTCCCATCACAGATCCATGTCCGAAATGCAGCACTGCTGCAATGGGATCGGTCAAAAGGCAGCTGGTGAAGAAGAAAGCACCGTTGAGAGGCTGGATAAGGAGGGGGAAGGGACAGTCTGCCTTGGGAGGCAATTATCACTTCAGTGAAAGGGTGAATTAATCAGAGAGAAAGTTTTCAGGGCCAGACAAGTTTGGAAAACTCTTCATTTCCCCACTGTTGAATTTAGTTTCCTTTTGGAGGCATGTTTCTCCCCTATGTGGCTTTCAAGGGAAAAGGAAGAAATTACAGTTTGTTTCCCATTCCGCCCCGATCACCCACCTACTGAGCAGCTGCTGCTTATTTTTATGCCCTTGACTCCAGCCTCGAGCCCTCTCTCATAACCTCTCCCAAATGCCACAGAGGTGCTGCTGGCTTCTCCCCAGCGAATCTGCTGACGATTCCCAGCTCAGCCTTGGAACATCTCTCTCGCTGAGCACACTGCAACTCCTTCTGCTCCCTCCAGGACCCTCCACCCCAGGTGTAAACCTTCTCCTCCCACAGCTCTGCACCCTGCAAGTCCAGGAGAGGCTGAGATCAGCTCGTCGCCATCACCACCTGGTCTCTGCTCAGTGAGGTGCTTCTGCAGGTGTTTCTCTGTCTATATGGGCATTGTTTAAGACTCCTTCTCTCTGGCAGCACCTCAGCAGCTCGCTGCAGCTTGAGCGAGCATCGCGTGGTTGATACAAGTGGCTGTGTGATCTTCCGCTGCCCTCTTCGCACTTCCCACTAACTCCGTCTTATTTTTATTCAAGGAGAGACAAAGTTGGCTGCTGGCCCGGATTTGCAGCTGGCGTCTCTAGAAGAAAGCTTACAGAGGGAAAAAAAAACACAAACCAATAAACAAAATAACCCAAACTCCATGCTGAATGCGCAGACTATGCAGTTGGCATTGTTCAGCCATGTAAGACATTGGAGACTGAGCAGGAGGTTAAGGTTATAACTTCTTTCTCCTGTGGTGGGGAGAGCAGCAGCAGTGACTCTCTTTCCTCTAGTGGTGTCCAATAAACTGAGACTCCCAGATGGGAGCAGTGCTTTTGGTTACACCGCTGTGCTCTGCAGTGCAGGAGTTAGAGCCTGAAAAAAAGAGGAAGAAAAAAGGAATTTGCTGATGATGGCTTACAGAGAACACACTATGTCACTGACAGAAAATATCCCCACTGCCGGAAATAAACAGCAGTCTTTCAAAGACATTTCAAAAAAAAAAAAAAGCACCCTTTTTTTTCCACCTGGATTGTATACAAAACAGCAGAGCACAGAAGGTACAGAAAGGGTGATTCTGCAAGGAAGTGAACACACCTTTTCTTCCATTCAGCATTGCACTTGGGTAATATAAGTGGACTCGCAAGTGTTAAGCGTTGCAACAGTTAAAGGCAGTGATGGGCCAGCAAATTGTTTCAGACAAGTGCCTTCCACAGAAGCTGAGCAGCCCCTTTTCAGGGTCGCCTTTATGGAACTTTGGGTGGAATGTCCTGTGCAGTCAGTGAGCAGAAATGTGTCCTCCAGCCGCATACTCCAGTACTTCTGCCTGGTGGATGGGGTTACTTGGAGAATTCAGCTTTGTGGCATTAAGCTGGAGAGACCTTGCCTTGAGTCTCTGGAAAGGTCTGGATCTCCATTCTTACAGGCAGCTGAGCTTGCAAAACTGTTAAATGTTCATTTTTTAAATCATTTAACCAGTCTTTCTGAGGAACATGATGCTCTTCCAGCTATCACTTTTCAGTGAGGTAAGGTCTCATGGCTACCAGCTGCAACAGAATACTGCTCTGCACTGCTAGGACTTGAGCAGATGGGAAGCTTAAGGACTTAATTTTAAGGCACTAATCCTGCAATTGGATACCCATGGGCAAGAACCCCATTCACACCAACACACCTTTGCCCAACCGTAGTGTCTTGCTTAAACATTAGGCTGCAGGACTGGGGTCTATGAAGAACCATTCTTATCCATTCAGGAGCTTTCCTGCTTAGTGACACATGACAAAACTTCTCAGTGATCACACACCAACCAGAATGTTCAGTATGGAAATCGGTCGTACATAAGTGCTTTTTTGCTCTATTTTGCATTCGTGTGATAGGATTTCTAAGTTGGTTGATCATACAGTTGATGAGCAAACAGTAGAGCAAAGTAATTTGATAAGTCTTAAAAATATGACAGTGTCAAAGAGGAAGAAAAGTAATTAGGAAGATTTGGTGCAGAAAAGCATGGTCTAGACATGGCTTGATTTAACTCACAAGGAATTTCATTAATTTAAAAACAAAAGAGTATGAAGAGATTGTGATCTTACCCCACACTGTAATAAAGTTTAAAAAGAACCATTCTAAGGAATACTAATAGAAATTACAGAGAACAACCAATCTCTTTGCATTTATGTTACATTCATTTCAACGGTCCCAGTTCCTGTTTTGTCATTTTCAATTGTCTTGGGGCAGGAAACAAGTCTTTATGCCTAACTGTAAAGCACTAACCATGCATCTCACGCAAAATAAATAAAAAATGAATCATGATAGGCATTCCGGGATATTAAGTAAATCAGCACATGCCTACTGCATCGATAATCATTCTTACTGAATATCTTTGTGTTACTGAGGCACCAGCAGGGAAGAAGGAAAAGAAACAACAGGTCTTCGGAACTGGGAGGAAGCATCAACCGGATGATCATATAAGCACGTGTACTGCTTAAAACCCTGGTATCTTGCCAGCGGAAAATAATCCTTTAATAGTTACAGTAAAAACAAGATAATTCTGAAAAAGAGTCCTGCATAATATGGTAGTTTTGCTGAGATCTTCTGAAGTCAAGATCATGATGGGATGTGACACACATCCAAAAACATAATTCCTAGGAGTAGTATATTGCACTCACTCCCTTGTTATGGCATGATCTGTGAAATTACATCTGTGTTGTCTAAGGTGAGGTTCGTGAGATGCAGCCCGTGATGGCTGCTATGAAGTCAAGCAGGATCTCAGCTCCTGAGCACCAGTTAGGAACTATTCAATAATCTAGGAACCCCAACCCACAGGATGTCCAGCAGCAGACAATCAAAATAATCACGTGGGGAGGATGAATTTAAAGTACCGGAAGACCTCACTGCTCCCCAGGTACTTGGACACAGGAGAAAACCACTCAATTTACTTTCAAAGCCATGGAGAAGCTTTTTGTCCTGCTCTTGATTTGATTTCCCTCTCTTCCCTCCATGATGGCTTCATTGTGTGTAGATACATACAACAGAGGGACACAGAAGCCTTTGGAAAACTTCTGTAGATTTTCAGAAACACTGATGTACAGCTAATTTATTGGAAGCTTGTATGCGTAAGAGTTCTTCTCATTTCTGTACCCCACAGAGCAGCACCACTGCTTGCCTCCTGCTGAGATGCCTATCACAGGCTGGGCTCAGGCAATCGCTGTTTACCACAGTGGGAGACTGAGACAGACTCACAAGGAGTATTAAAACGTAGCTCTTGTCAGAGAAACTTCATTGTTCCTTTCAGTAAACACTACAGAATTAGTGGATGAAGGGAACAGGACAGTATAATAATTCCTGATTTCAATTTCAAGAAACCTCACTTGTAAAATTAATTCAAATTGACTTGGAGTGGAAGTGGGAAGCTGCAGTTAAAGATGATTGACAGGTCCTATTGAGATAAGGGAAGGGCATAGGCATCACTGCAGAGATAATATGATTTTTTCAGAGACAGAAAAAAAGAAGAATTATGTGCCCAACTCTCAGTAAGTGCCACAGGGAATTAGGAATCTCTCACCTGTGTGCCTTTGAAAATCTGTCTCATATGTTTTATTTGCCATCTTCTCTAATTGTCTAAGATAACGTAAGTGGGATGTTCATGAAAATCAGTTAAAAAAAAAGGAAAGACTCATGAGTAATTAGTAACAAAGAGAAGGTAAAGTGTGACTGAACTTTTGAACAAAGTGGTTTGGTTAGAAATAATTGAAAAACTGCTGTGCATTTCCAGAGGGCTGAAGTAACCAAAAGAAAGAGATGTTAAAAAAAAAAAAAGACAAGAAAAGTGACATAAGTTTTTAATATAAGGAGGCAGTAAAAAAGAGCATACAATAATGAACTCTATATACAGAAACATCCCATTACAATGCAGGAAGGGAATAACCTTTTTTTTTTTTCTACCTCTGTCCTTCCATTACTGACCAAAACTAGAATATGCACATTTGAGGGTATCTCTTTCCCAAAAGAATATTGAACAGTTGGAATAAGTTCAAGGAGAGTAACAACACATGTTTGAAAAGACAGACCTACACTTTCCAGGGAAGTTGCTGTTAATTATACACATAAATTTTGTGACTAGTCACAAAAATAGAAGCCAGGCCTACTTTCTCTTTGGGGACCAAGAAGGCACTGCTTAATTATTCCATGAGGACATTCAGGACCAACATCATAAAACCTGTGAAAGAGTGACTGTTTTTTTTTCCCAAAGACAAGGCTTAGTTCTGCAAGATGGTGAAACACAAGGGCACGCAAGGGCTCCCTGTCCCTCCCTGTCCAGAGATGGAAGCACCACACACCATGTCCTGGGGGGGCTGGGACTTCTAACCCTTTGGGATGTCTCCAAATCCCCAGTGGCACACAGGACTATTTTAACCCTATCTTTAAGCTCATTTCTTGACTGGATGGCAGGTGTTCAATCACTGAGCAGTCATCTCAACTCTTGATGTCAGAAGCTTACTAATATAATTTAAATCAAGGGCAGGTATAAATCAGAGCAATTCAGGGCCAAAGTGTCAGTGATTGTTTTGTGCTGCATTGGATCCAATTCTACCTTCAACACAAAAATGATGCCACACAGAACACATAATTCACCTAAATAGGAAGAGAAACAGAAAAAAAGCTTTTTTGGGTCAGTGATTGATGGTTTCCATTCTTCATCCTAGGCCAAACTAGCAATCTAGCAGAGATGAGAAGTACTCCATCAGGTGTTGCCCCCTATCAAAATTTACATTTACTATGTACCGTATACATTTATGAAGAAAACAATCTTTCAGAAATTTATCATGAGGAATCTAAGCTTTGGGCATATTATGAATTAATCAATATGAAATTAATGAATTGCATGAATGTTAAGCATATAGCAGATAAAGTGGTAGTATTTCAGCATTAAATGTTGCTTTGGAATCTGGAAAGATTATTTATTGCTTATTTGTGATCTCTCTTCCTCTTATGTTAATTTAATTTACTTCTTGTTACTGGTACTCATCTGGTCTGGGGTGACTTCTTGCTAAAAATTACACCGCATTGTAATTGAAAACCTTAGCATGCTCAATACTAGAACTTCATCTAATATGTGTATGAAAGATTATACGATCTAAGATCTCAGAACTAATCCCATCAAGCTATTTCTACATTCCCTTTTTTCCGCACATAAAGGAACATAAAGTAACATTGTGAGGAAATATAGGAATTTTAAAAAGCAATGCAATACAGAGACACAGAAATTCCCACTACCTCTATCTGTTCTATTATCATTTTTCACAATCCCTTTTTCTTTCTTAGTATCTGAGGAAAAGAGACGGCCCAGCAAGAAGAGGAGGAGTCCTTAGGGGGGGAGAAAAATCTCAAATATTTATTCTCTTGTATTCATCACTAACTGCACTGACTCCATTTATGCTTTTTCCCAATGTGTCTTACACAACCTAATGCCTGCAGCCGAGGAGTGCCAGGGTGCCAGGCTCCAAACAGATGGGAGCACAGTCAGTGCCGAGTTTTTCTTCTGGGAACCACTTGTACTCTGTTTTCTCAGCACCCCATTTCACACTGTCACGAGCGCAGTTTCAAGGAAGGAGCAGTGTGCTAAAGCAGCAGAGATTGCTATCTTCTGCTGTGGATCTACACGCAGGCATACCAGGATTTATTCCCACGGGACAACTGTTTTCTCTGCGAAGAATGATGATCCAGCAGAATAAAACAATCCCAGTCCAGGTACAGCGATGCAGGCTGTACCTATGTGAAGGTAAGTATCCACTACAGCAGCCTGCAATAAATAGTGTATCCCCATGAATGGACGTACTGCGTGAGCAGTAGCTCTTGCAGCTCTTACCTGGACCAGCCTCCTGCATCACTGTATCTGAATTGGAGCGACTGTTTTAGCTGCGGTACTCATGCGCAGCAAGTGTGGGTGGCAAACTGGATGCTGACAGCATCAGTGGCTCATTTTTGGTGAATAACGTCTTTGCGGCTTGCTTCCGTGGATGGCCAGACAGCGCTAAAGGTGTTGGACACCTGATGGTCTGAAAGAGAGCACGAGCTGTAGGGTGATGTGACTTTGCCTTCCACCTTGTGCTTCATGGCATCTTCTTGCCAGCAGTGCTGAAGGTTATTCAAACCAGCAAGATTCCCAGTGTTCCCAGCTTCCCACATCATTTTCCAGTGTGAAGACTTCTGAATTTGGATGGGTGTCTTCAAGCAAGGAACAGATGAGCTCTCAAATAAAAGCAATTGTATGAATGTCCATAGAAACAACGGAAAAGAGAGGGGCAGAGCGGAAAACATGAAACGGGTTAAAAATTACTTCTAGATAACAGATCCTGGAAAAGTAGAAACTACTTGATGGCCTGTAATATATAAGCAGCAGTAATGAAGCTATTTTTATGGTGAGCCATGCCAGTGGTGTGATCCTGCAAAAAGCTACAGGTTTCTTGAGAATTTCTGAGCATCCCAAAGAGCTTGGTTCAGGACATGAATCACTCATAGAGGGGGCACAACGATGCCCTCTCGTTACCAAGTATACTAAATTGGGTTTTCCACCTCCAGTAGGAAGTATATTTTTGAATATCGTTACTTGAACAAAGACAACATTAGCAAGTCAAATGATTTTGCATAAGCACTTTTTTTTTAAAGAAGGCCACAAAATTATGCTTTTTATAAAATTCAGCATTTTTTAAGTTTGTTCAAACTGAATCAAAGTGAATTCTAAAATTCTATTTCAGAATTAATTTCTATTATTCTAAGACTTGTAAACTTTTTTTAGTGGAAGAAAGGCACAGAAATATTCCCTCAGCAATAGACAAATTAGTCCACCATGTAATTCTGACCTTTGTTCACACATTTTAAAGGTGTAAACACCATTGTATGGCAAAACTGTATCTGTATTCCCCATCTGTTCAGTTAGAACAATAAAGTATATAAAAATTGGCACACATAACATCCATTATGAGGTCTTAAAATTAACTTTTACAGTGAATAAACACGGGTAATGATAACTATTTTTGCAGCAGATTCTGATACGTCACTCTTGTGAAATATTAGCTTAACTGGAAAACTACTTGTGAATGAAGATTTGATTTATTTTTATCAGCTCCAAATCTTTCAACATAATCTACAATATAGCATTCTATATTGCTGAACATGTTAAAAATTAAGAATTAAACTTGTCTGAAAAATATAAAGAGATATCCCATTTTGAATACCGTGTTGATTTAGGGGATTGTGTCGATTTAGAAAAAAAATCTGGAAAAGAAATAATTCAATTTTTTATAAGAATTACTTTCCTTCCAGAAATATACTTCATTTACATGTTACATTACTTCTTTGTATTTTACCTTTTTTATTATTTTTCTTTTTATATTTTATCAAAGCAATTATCAATTACAATTTATAATAGTAACTGCTGACTAAAAACTATTTGGTCTTTAATGATACTAAACTAAATATTTCATAATTATAACTGTAAAACATAACCGTATAAAACCTGAAATTAATATAAAAATAATAATAGAAATATTGAAAGAAAAATAAAACCTTTATTTATTATTTATGTTCCTTTTTTAATTTAAGATTGACAAACATCATTATTTTGTTCTTTCTTTCCTTTCCAGAAAAACGTTATGTTTTAAAATCATAAACTTCATATGAAGTGGAATTTTAATGTAGTGACCACCTCCACTGAAGCCCAATAAAAGGCATAGATTCCCATGGTAGACTATTCCTGTACATAACAAAGTGAACAGCTGGAAAGAAGACACAAAGACGACTGAAATGGAAAAAGAAAAAGCAGCTATCACAGAAAAATAAGAAAAATTGAAGAGAAAGGGAAACAATCAAATCCCCCAGCTCTTACCCATTCCGTTTCTAATACACAATTGTCTTGTAACACCTGGGAATTTCCCACCAACCTCATCCATCTAACCACCCACAAGCTCCTCTGTTCCACCAAATGTCTCAGCTTGCTTTCTCCCTAATTAGAGGCTGGAATCTGAAAACTGTAGATTAATAACCATATAGATAGGGTTGGAGCTGTAACTGGGTGAACTGGATGAAAAGTGTGATGGGAATTAGAGATTATGACTAAAAGGATTCACAGGAGCCGTTGTTCTCTCCCACTCTATCTCTGACTATAACACATCCCAATTTTTCACTCTGAAAGAAGGAGGACAGTGTCCACTGTGCAATTTCAAAACCAAAACACTTCATCTTAAGATGCTGGTGTGGGTGCTACGTAACAGCAATGTAGTTTACTTGCCACATCACTCACGTGGCTTGTGAACACATGGAAAACGATTAAGGTTATCATAAATCTTATGCTGCCCATGTGTTAAGATATATAGTAAGATAATATTCTGTTCTCCTCAAGAATGAGTTAAAAAAACTCTGAGACTTTTTAGGTAGTTTGTTAAAAGAAGAAAAATTAAAAAGCTCATAGAAACATCTATATATGGACAAATTACAATGGGTGGACAGGTCGAAGGATCACCTAAGCATACCTCAGGCATGTCCTCGTTTCAGCTGGGATAGAGTTAAATTTTTTTCTAGTAGCTGCTGTGTTTTGGATTTAGTATGAGACTAGTGTTGATAACACATATTGTTTTAGTTGTTGCTAAGTGACGTTTACATTAGTCAAGGACTTTTTCAGCTTCCCGTAGAAGCTGAGCGGGAGCATAGACAGGACAAGCTGGCCAAAGGAATATTCCGTACCACAGATGTCATGGTCAGTATATAAATGGGGGTTGGCCAGGGGCAGGAATCCGCTATTGCTGCTCGGGACAGGCTGGCTAATCGATCATTGATTCAAAAGGCTGGAAGAAAACTCAGTGTGACAGTTTCAAAAGCTCTCAATAATATCTGACTCTAGACTAAATAAAACAGAATTGCATCCACTGGAAGTTAGTAAGGCATGGTTAAACGGTTGGAAATGTCATCAGGTAAAGACTAGGAAGCCAAAGATTAAAAAAGAGAGAGAATGAGAGTGCTAAATGTGTCTAAAACACATTCAGAAGAAGGAATGGGTCTTTCGAACTTCAGAGAAAGCAGCAACCAGGGAACATAAGGGCAGAGATGAGACACCAAATAATTTCGCACTGGACCGCATCAGTTCAGGCCAGACTTATCCCACATATACACTTACTAGTTATAAAAATATTGTCAAAAGATAGAGCCAACTGATTAACTGAGTAGGAGAGGAATTATCCCTAGATAGGTTAAAAAAGCATAAAAGTGAATGAAGTTGCTGAGCTGCTATCAAAAGTATCCAGTCTTTTGTTAAAGTGGCCTATTAGAAGACTGAAAAGTAATACAGACATTAGGAATAACCCTGGAAATTACAACACGAGAAACCCTCTCTACTTTAGCTAAACAGTTAAAATTACCATCAGATGTAAAACATCTCTTCTGACACAGTTGCATGGTTCCTGCTATAGAATGTGTGTCGGGATGAACCCTTCTAAATGTGTATGTGCGCACACTAGTAATTTCAAGTCTGTACGAACTCAGGAGCTCTCTTGCAAACTCCAGCGGTCCTCACCCATTCCAGCTATGGCTGTCTGAACCACAGTCATCTTCTTGGTGGTGTTGTAATGAGAAAGGTATCAATTTTCTTGTATCTGGGCTGAGAAAATAGGTTTGTCATATAGAGTTGACTATTCATAGAAAACTTCTCATTTGTAAACGTAGCGCACTCTGCTGTGATATGTTAAATCTTCTACTTCTAAGATGAGTTTTGTGAACTTGTCAAATTGGAACTGCTTTCAGCTCTGTTAGTAAAACCACTCAGTTTTTTTAGTTCATTCCCCGCTGCTGCTTAGCGTAACTCTCTTCCTCTTGGAGTTTGTATGGTGGTCCCAATTAAACGGCACTACCCTAAATATTCTTCACCCACTCTCGAAACGTGTTTTTTGGTTTGGTTTTTTTTTTCAGCAGAGTAGTTATGAAAACATTAAACAATTTGCTTGATTCTGTTTTTAGAAAAGAGAGGAGATAACGATAGCCAAGAAAATCTACCAGATAGTTCTTTTAATAAATACATTAAAGTCTCTTTTATTTTTCTCCAGTTTTAGCGACTAACATAACAGAAACTTTCAGACCATCAAACCAGTTTTCACAATCTGCTGTAAGTTTGCATTTCACAGAAATAATCCTGACAAGCACTAATAGATGAAAGTTGTTGGTGCAATAATAAAACAGTATAAGGCATATTTACACCATCCTTACATACAGAACACTGTACACACAAAAAAATCACAGATCCAGAACAAAGTAAATTCAATCCCTTAGACGTTTTACGTTTATAGGCTTGGTATCAAACAAAAATTCTCCAAGCAACAGACAACTTCTTGTTCTTGTGTGATTTATTTGTAACATTGTGCTCATGCAAAATAGGTATTTGCTTTATTGCATTAACATTGAAAGAACATTGGGAATTAGTTCTGAAACCAGTTCAATCGAATTTTAAACCCTGTTTCTCTTCATCCATAGCAAGTCTGAGTCATTTTTATTGGTGACATAAAACGAGGCGTTAACTCACGATTGAGATTTTTATTTGGTAAGTTCCAAAACGATAATGAAGCTCAACTGACTACAGTTCGAAAACCATCTTTCTTGACCATGCACGCTTTTCTTTGCTATTATGAGGTGGTTTAGATGAGACGCCTTTCGTATTTTTTAAGTTTCTATATTTTTATATATAGTTTTAAAGAAACCATGTACTATCCAACATCCACTGTTCACAGAAAGAAAAAAGCAGCAGGAATAGCTCTGGTGGCAGAGTTGGCCAGAAGGAGGACATCAGTAAGTTAGTGGCAACTTAATAAACATCAAATGCCCCAGAGATACGTAATGAAAGAGCTGATTACTATAACCCATATTTCTGTAAGAGTTCAGACTGCCAGGGACGTTTGCGCTCTGGAAAGTAATCTGGAATGTGGATTTTTTTAAAATCTTGGATACATTTTCTCATTTCTTCCTCAACACTCAGCTTCTCACATACCTTCTTTTTGGAAAGGTTTGTTTCTCTGGACTTGCTAATGAGAGTTTGAAAGAGTTCACTGTTCCTGCGTTTGTCTGGTGGTGGCATCCACTGCACTGGGGCCTTCTTAGATGGACGATCCAAAGTCAGAGTATTTGGCTGGTGGGCTGTGGATGGCTGAGTGCTGGTGGCATTTTCTTGAGGGGTGCTCGCTTCTGAGTGGCTGTCACAGCTTGAGGTGGACAACTCGTTACAGGAAGTCCCACTTTCACTGCCCTTGTCCAAGACTTTGTCGTGCTTTCTTTCTTCGTGGTCTTGCTTGGGGGAAACAGTTCTCTGGGGGGGTCCTAATACAAGGCAGGAAAAAAAAACTATTAAACAAGCACTGGTTTACACAGAAAACTGATCAGTTACCATTTAGGAAAACGCAACTTGGAGCCTCGGCTGACATAAATTGGTGGCGTTTCTTTTCAGTTGAAAGAACTATACCAGACTGGTACACAGATTGAAGGTTTGGTCCTACATTTGTGTTCAGTTGTCAAAATTCTCACTCCGGAAAATGTTTAAGGCAAGAATAACTTCACTGCCTGCCCAAGAATCCAGGTAATGAAACGTGCAGATTATCTGCACTGGAAACCCCTGCAGGCAAGTTTAAATGAGCTAGTTTGCCATTACAACCCAAGAAGTTTTTTACGAGAAATTAGATTTTGTAGTATTAGAAAAATGCTACTATACAATTTGCAAACTCTTTGCTTAAATAAAAATATTCCAAGTTCTTCGGGCTTTTTTGGAAGCTCTAACTCACCTTCCCAGAACAGCCTACTGACATTAGGCTCTGCAGATGTCAACTTTGCAGAAGCCCTGGATAGAAGAAGGAGTATTAATCCTAGAACAGCAGAGATATCGCTTGCTACTGACAGAGTCTTTAGGCTTTTCTTTTTTTCATCCCACAGTGATTTCACTGCACTTCTTACTGTCAGTTATTATCCCAGACTTGCCTCAGTGCAAGCTCAAAATTCATCTGTACACCTCTTACTGCTCAAGCTGGCAGGGAGAAGAAGGTTATGAAGTTATCAGTAAAGAGGCACTCTGCAACAGCAGGGAGAGCGGTGTGACGGCCTATCAGCAGGCACTGCTCAGCACTTCACACGCCTGAAAATCAGATCTAGGCTGTTATTCTCTCCAGATATCACTTTTGCTTTGAAGTCTAAAGCAGAATATGAATGTGAAAATTAGGTGGTAGCCGCTAAATCTGTACAAGCGTTTTCATTTCTGAAGCCTTATTTCAAAACTCCAGCTGTGAAGTGAAATGATGCTATGCTGACATCATATAAACGTCATGATCTTAATTTAGGAAGCTATCTAAAGCTCACAGAGATATCTACAGAGTTCAACAGGCATTGGATCAGACCAAAGGGAAAATCTTCAAAGATGTTTAATCACCTAAATGAAAATAAAGTGTGGGGCTTCAGTGGCAGTTGTGTGTCTGTTATGAATCCCGAAAGAGTCCAAACAGTTTATGTATCTAAATATCTTACAAAAACTAGATTATCCTTACAGTTTACCCAAACGTCACCAGCACCAATCACTTTTGCTGGTAGCAAACTCAGGGTATGACAGCTCACCCTTGAGTTACTGGGGCAGAGCTGCAAGGAGATTTTTGAGTCACTTAGTATTCTCTTTTTTCAGAATTACAAATTAGAAATATAATTACAATTATAAGGAATACAGGAGCAATATGAACACTCTAGTGTCTTTTTGACAGTGCAGTTCTATGATTCAAAGGAATCTAAGAAGACAGCAATATTTCATATGAGACACAGGGGAAAACAAAGCAAAACAAAACACAAAAGTAAATAAATAATAACCTAACAACAGCAACACTCAACAACCTGCTCTTCTTTTGTTTTAGACAGCACCCCAGGGTGAAGTGTCCCATTTCTGTAGTCCATCTAGAGAAACCCATGAATAATCAAGATCCAAAAAGGAGAGACAACAGTGCATCATGGCTTGTACTTATATTTTTCAGAGTGAAAAACACAAATGATCGTCTACTTCATTGTATTCAACGCAAATATTTAGTGCATGGATACAGCAATTTCCCTCCTTTTTCTTTTCCAGAAATACATTCACCTTCTTAAATAGATTTACATGCCGTCCTTCTGTTGTTGTATCTGGCATTTAGTTTCATACCTCAAACCATTATACGAATATGCTAAATCTGGAGTCAGTTGTCATTACGGATTTACTCTGGCTTTGCAGCATGCGATCATAAAACTGAGTGGTTAATCAGATAGTGATTTCAATATTGCTACTCTGTTTTTCAATAACATGATTAGCATCAAAATCTAATCTAGTTTACAACCTTACCTTCTTCACGTGTAACAACATACTCTATGACTAAGAAACTAAAGTTTTCTGTTAGCAACACGCTGTAGCGTTCAGCTGTGTCTTTCCTGCAGAGTTTTTTGCTGTAACTTCATAAATCAAGATATTATTTCTACATGGTCTATTTATACTTACTTTTTTATTGGTAATCCTTGCTTCTCAAGGGCTCAAACACGCAATGTACTGAGGATCTATTCCAGAAAAACACCGAAATATACCTTCAAGAATATAAAAAAATCCATTTCCTGCTACAAGATTATTCAGGAGCCTGACAATAGGCAGGTGTTTAAATGCTTTTTTGGATCAGAGCCCCAAGGTTCAGTACCTTACAGCACTGAGTTCTGCATGCTTCACTGAATCGCCTAAATTCACAATGATGTTAATCTAAACACAGGTTTCTCCCACATCTCTCCTTTTAAAAATTAACAAATCCTCCCTCACATAGAATTCTTTATATGCTTCTGCACTTCTTTCTCAATAGTGTGTTATTAACAGAAGCAACAGTTCTGCTAGAGGAGATTTTTCTCACAATATTTCCTGCCTGCTGAAACCCAAAAGAATTTATAAATACATAAGAAAAGATCCTCAGATGTTCTTTTTTTCAGTTTTCAACATCAGGGATTACCAGATAAATTTAGCTATATCTCTAACTCAGAAAACATCTCCTTACTGCCCGCTATGCTGGCACACTCATTTGTGGCTGGGATTGTGTGATAGGATACTGTCTCCACTGTACCTTCTCAGCCCTTTCGGAATAACACCAAAGACCTTCAAATAGCTCGGTCTACCTGAAACTACTTATTTTTCAGGAGTGTAAAACAGTTCTTAAAAACTCAGAGAAAGTATATTTGCTCCACCGTGCACATAACTCAAAAAAACTTCATGGACTTAAAACCTGTCCCTCCTGCTCCTGCTTCCTAGGATCTCCCACCTGCTGCTGGTTCTCCAACTTCTCCTCCAGGCAGTTCCAGTAGACACTGAACTTCTCACTTCTGCTTTTTCTCTTATGGCTCTTAAATAACTTCTTTTCTCTTAGAAAGTTAGAAAGTAATCTCTCCCTTTACCTGGGCTTACTCACCACCTCCACCACGGCAGCTGCTAGGTTCCTAGGTCTAGGTCTAGTAGGTTTGAGACAATATCTCAGACACATTTCTCTGACCAGGAAGGCATGTTACATTTCCTTTGACTGCATTTATTCATCATCTATGTTGCTCTCTGCACACATTTTAGCCAACATTTCCTGGCAGAACTGACTGATACAAGAATCACTTTCAAGAAATTACTACAAAATATTAATGGAAAATGAACTAGAAACATATAAACCTAATTCTCTGCAGTGAAAATCTGCTTCTACCCATTACAACAATCAAAACTGGAACCAGAAGTTCTCTGGCTTCCCTGTTGAACAATAATTGGGCAACAGAGCTCCAGTCAGGAACAGAACATGACAAATACCACAGCAAACCATGCACTGGCCAATAACTATTGGTTGAAAATTGTAATCAAGTACTTCAAGAAGCCAAATAAAACTTAGATAGGTCTAAATTGCTTGTGAATATTCATAAAATGCAATCTGAATAAGTATTTGAAGATTTCTTTAGCTCTGTCTCCTGCCAACAGAGAAAGATACCACACTGGAAACATTACAGGCGTAAAATGATGATATTCTGTTTGTCTATATTTCCGTTTTTGTGTACACTTATTTTCTTAAATATCAATACAAAAGGCTTAAAATAAAGGAACTCATATTCAAATTCAATCAACCTGACTGTTCCATTCTCCTCTCTCTCTGTAGGTCAAATGCCCAGTTTACTGTATGTGCAGTGGCAGTTGCATGAATTAACTTCTTCCTCACTCAGCTACATTATTCCTACAGTGTCTCAAAGATCATTTGTTTGTTTATAAATCAGTTTATTTTCACTGCAGAATATAAAAGAAGTTGTGAGCATATGTATGGATTGCTGAGGTTAACTATTTTAATAACATATTGACATGAAGAACAGAATATCTTAGCTCTGGCATACAAAAGTTACAGCTGCATGTAAGACCTGTAGATAAGAGTTGAAGCCGATATAAAAATAGTCATTTAGAAACATTTTAAATGTGTTCAATATGCAGTGCCTCAACCAAGAAGAATGGAATCTGTTAGAGATGCTACCTTTTACTGTTGGACCACAAAATATACATGGAAAAAAAGAAACTATTTGAGTTTTATCAGTCCCCTTGCCTACACTATAAAATTAAGCCTGTTTGTTGATTTAAATAAAAAAAAAAAAATTAAAAAACCCCCAACCAAACAAACCCAAAATCTTGAGTTTTTCGATGATGTAATTTTAGTGAAACTAAGTTCTTGGGGTATTTTATCTTCATAATTTTCTGTTTCTTCAAATTTACTTTGAAAACCAACAACCAGTTCTACTAGCTATAGCCTATTGAATTAATCAAATAATCCAATTAAGGGTTCCTTTGAACTGATAGAGCTATACAAGGAATTAACTCACTCTTTCATAAGCAAAAAACTTTTAGCAAATACCTTGTATTTATTGAGAACACATCTTAAAAATAATGCCACAAAACTGTTAATAAAATTATGATATAAAAAGATTCCCCATTTTTAAGGGATTTAATCAAAAATGAAAACATGAGGGCAACAGGGTTTTAAACTGACTGATTATACTGGAAGACTCATAAACATAATAACAAAGAGAACAAAACTTATTTTTATCTCTAAAAGAAATTATATCTAATCCAACAATATTATTTACAGTTTTATTCATAATTTTTGCATGCTTGAGAATATTGGCAGTATATGATTTACACATGATTTTGCAAGAAATACATTTTTTTCCACATTGTTTTGCCTAGGGAAATAATCCTTGTTTTTATAGGCTATACAGGACCTTCAGTCTGGTTCACAGCTGTGTTAAACCCCTGAATGAACTTGTCTTCTACCTACCATCTCAAAATTATGTTATATTGAGTAACCATAAGATGATGCCTGTTGTGTTTTATGATTTAAGCTTAAGAATCTAAGTAAAATTAACTATAATTAACATACAATCATAGAAAAAATACTTATCAAATCTCACATTATGATGGACTTATCCATCTTACATATGTAGGTTTTTTTACTACTTTTCATGAACATTCAAAGTATTACACTACACTGAATGCTTAGAGAGAAGTCAGCTGTGAAATCTGATGACAGGTTATGGCTACAGTGGGAACATTTTCATTACCAGACTTTTGAGTACTTAATATCACACTTCAATGGTAAATGATTATCTTTTATGTCTAATTTCACTTTGATTTTATTTTTAAAAAGGATTATTTTTAAGAGCTATAAAAGGATAGCTCTGAACCCCTGACATTTTCTGTGGCATATTAATGATATTCTCAGTTTTAGAAGAAAATCCTTTTTTCAGAGCCCAGCTAACACATGAATTCAGTCCCTGAGACCAGCAAGGGATTCAGTTTGCCTCTTACCACTAGAGCTGTAGGTTAAAACGAGCTTTATGGTGGGCAAATTTACAAGGGACTTCCTGTCTGCTGCACTCTGTCCTGTTTAATGCACTACAAAACCAAGCTAAATCCACTGCTTGGATTTAGCAGTGAGAGGTTATGTGGTTTTTTTAACTCCATACAGTTTGTCAAGGAAACTTTTCTACTTATTTTAGGTATTGCAATTTACATCTAACTTAGTCCTGCTGGGAGCAAGGGGAGAGGGAAGGCCATGCCTCACTTAATTTCTATTTTAAGGCTAATATACAGACCTACACAGCAATTGTGGAGTGCAGTCCTTAGCTGTCCCTCTGCCTATGGATGAATTTTATCCATTATGAACATCCCAAGCAAACAATACTAATAACTAAGTATGTAATGTGAGAAATAGCTAAGTGCTCTTACCAAGCTCTGCTCTTGACAGCTTGCACTTACGGGAAAAATTGAAGAGTTCAGTGTAGAGATTTCAGTGGAACAAAACTTTGTGTGGGAGTCTTTATGCTGTGTGGTTTCAAATCACTTCCAGTAAAAAAAAAATAATATTCAGTTTCCAGTTTGGGTCTCATCTGGTATAAAATTTCAAACCACTTTTTGGATTAAAGGCTTGATCCAAAGAACGCTTAGTATATAATAGTGAAGTATTTTTCAGAAAGGAGGATTGAAACTCAACATTTCCTATTCTTCCTCCTTTCAGATAAGTGTCGAATTGCTATGGATAGCCAAATGTTCACACTTTCATGTTCTTTGACCCGACTGAGGATTGGCTTTAGTCAATGTAGAATAGCTTCAATAAAATGAAGAGAATGTTCCCTTCACCTTCCATTACTTCAGGGTAACATATTCATTTGGAAGAAGTGACTTAACTTCCCTCAGGCACAAGAGAGAATTAGTATCTGGGAGGCTTTGATTTATTAATGTGCTAAGCCCTGAACTCTTGGGTAAAAGGCCAGTGCTGTTGACATATCAACTTCAGTACTTTGAGCAGAACCTGAATTTTATGTGATTTAAGAAAGCCAAGCAAGGCAGCTTGCAGATGAGACTGCCACAGAGAGGTCTTGCAAATCTCAGCAGGGTTTCCCTGACATGAAGAATAGCACTTAGGTTACTCACATTTTATCAAAACAGTTTTGTAAATACGCCCTATGCTCCGGCGAAACTTCAAATTTGTATCTATCTACAGGGCATGTATATTGGTTTGGCTTTGTTAACAAGCTGATTCTGGGCTGTGAGTCTGGGTCCAAAACTGCATTCATTTTAAAAAAAGTTTTAGACTTAAATGTTGACCCCATTCAAGTCAATGACAACACACTCCATGACCTTAAGTTACAAAAAATTCATTCAAAAATAAAGCCTGTTCATTCTAGTGTGAATGCAAAAAAAGATCTGAGAAGGAAAGCAATTTAATGGTGAAAGCAGAAAGGGTGAAAAAATAGTCTCCTCTTACAGAAAAAAAAAAGGCAGTTAGAACGATTTCTACAACTTTTCAGTACTTTACTCAGGAAGCATATTTTTACTGACATCCCTGGAAAATTCATCTTTAGGTGAAACCATGAAAATTATTGCAGATAATAATTTAGCCCCCAAATATTTGAGCAAGAACACATGAAAATACTATGTTCTAAAGAAAACCTCACTGTAGACTTAATTGTTGTCTTTGCTAGAATATAGAACCTATTACATACTATGTTCAATGAGTCATTGTAGAGAAACTAAAGAAATTATGAGAAATAAAAAACAAAATCACGGCGATTATGAGAGATGAAGGCAAAATACACTCCTTGATTATTGTGAAACTTTCTACTACATTCAGAATTTAATAGGAAATGCAAATTTTCCCACAATATTTCCTGTCCTCTATTGCCAAGCCCATGAGGCATCTCACATGCTTTGATTCCAACACAAAATTTCAAAGTGGGAACTGTACACTGAAGTCTTCTTGGTAATGTTTAGAAGCATTAAGATTTTTAGGAGTGTTTATTTGCTGTTTCATGGATATTTCAATAGGAAGAATATGTCTGTGATTGCACTCTTGATGAAGCCTTTTATTTAAATCTCCTTACCTGCCATGGAAAGATAAAAAGATATTGTGTAGAGATTGCGGCTGTATTGGGCATAGCTCCCACAGGGGAAATTACCCTTTAATAGTGTTAAGCTCGATGGTCTGTGAATGGTTATGTGGTACTTGAAATGAATGAACCAATTCATCTTTCAGATTAGGACCACATGCCTGTAAGCGATAAGTGCTTTGTCTCAAAAGAAAAAAAAAAACACAACAACATAAAAATATTTTTCTGTCACATTTACTACTACCTGATGTTAAACTACCTTCTAGAAAGGGTAGCATAGAATGAGTTAAATAAATCAATGCAGAAAATTTCTTTGCTTATTTCCGGTTGGGCTGTATTTTAAATATTTACATTATTAACAAATTGAAAAGACTAATTAAAATATAGAGAGGCAACTATTTCTGTCATTGGGAATGACAGAAGATATACAATGAACAGTCCTGTACCCAACTTGAATTCATCAGTTACTTCACCCTAATCTTGTTTTGAACAAATAACAAAACCATACTCCTTCCATTTGTTACTTTTCCAACTGGGTTTCGTGGTAGGCGAAACAGTACTTAAATAGGAGACAGTCAGTGAAATCCTGACATAGGTAATTTGTTGCATTTCAGTAAAACAAATGAAGACTCCAGAGCTTTTTATTAAATATATTAATCTGAAAATTTTGTAGTCATTCTGAGAAGTGTCTTTTCTGGGCAGACAGATAACAGGATAACAGGAAAGATGAGTAATTTTTCATATCCAACTACAAACAGATACAAATATTGAAGAGGATATTTTTATTTAGTGGAGTTAGAGTTGGCTACCCCATTGATGCTATGCTGGAGATACATGAAGAAAATAAAACGTTTGGAACAGACGAGGTTCAAACTGAATTAACATCAAAAGCCTGAAAGTTAGAAAACCACCAATATCCATCCACTGTGTGTAATGCATGACAGATTTTATCTGGTTCAAGACTACATCTCTAGGTCAATACTTTACAGCCAAAGATGTCAACCCTCCTGATTATCCTTGGAGAAAGACCACTGTTTAGCAAACAGATTGTAAGACCTTCTGCTGGGGAGGAATTCCTGAAAGGAAAAGGTCATGATTTGATTCTGGTGAGCAACCCAGGATTTGAGCTGGGCGAAGAGGCCTGCACCTGCTGTCCTTGATCTCTCCATGACTGGCTGACAAGGAGGAAGAAAGAGGGCCTTGCTTATCATAAAGGCAGGACTGAGTCTGGGAACGAGACCACGGAGGCGAGGAGAACCAGCGTGTGCTATGTGTGTGGACAGAGGGTCTTAACCAATCGCGTTGGGGGGCGTTGTGTGTGAATAAGGGGTTTGGACCAATCATTATGTTGTTGACTACGCATGCTTCTGCTGTGAGTCTATATATACTCTGCTAAAACACCTAATAAAGGAGAACGATCATGCTCATATTGAGACTGCGTCGTTACTCCGGGTCCGATCCCACTCCAACATTCTGCAAAATCCCAGAAGCGAATTTTAACAAGTCTTCACAAAGCTTACAGGAAAAGGAATATTGTAAAGTTTTCTGATAAGTTCCTAGAAGACAACACAAACTTCCAGAGTCAACCGCAGACAACACAAACTTCCAGAGTCAACCAGATGCTTCACATTTTGTATGTAGGTTATTTGGAGAGAGGACTCACTGAAGCAGTATAGAATTTTCTTCCTGAAGGAAGCTCCGGATAAGTCATCACATTTATTTTCCAGTGGTGGTCACATGCTGTATTAATCTCTACTAACAGCAGATTAATAGCAAAAAAATACAAATATTATACTAGTAGCAGTAAGGCTGAGCTTGATCTTGAGGTTGAAGGGGTTTGGTTAGTTTAGAATGAAAGCAATTTGGCACAAGTGCATGTCACATGTAGAAAGGTTGGTCTGTTGTTTCTCCACCTGTAGTAATATTTTACCGTTGCCCCAAATTTGAAAATGTAGGTGCTTTAAATAATTTTGATGCTTGAAGGAAATCTCAGAAATGAATGCATTGGTATACATTACAAATGAGCACAACTTTCTTAAAAAGCATGCCTCTTCCATAACTTCACTTGTTACAGTAAACAGTTCAAACTCAGCAACATCTGGTATATGAGCTTGTCTATCATTTCCAAACTGTCAAGTAGGTTGATGTTCAGTTCTGTGTACTTTTTTTGTCTTTTTTTGACTAGTTATTTTTCAGTGGCTATCAGTGAAGTGCTAAAATCTTTAGTTCTGTCCATGAAAAATGCTCACTAGTTGCTTATTAGATATAATATTTTTCCTTAAAGAAATAGTTAATTGATATTGAACTGCACCAAATTATCTTGAAATTATTAATTTGGTGCCTGAAAGTTAATTGGAATTATCTAGAGTGATAGTCTCAATTTACCACAAAAGGAGTCAGTAGAATGGTATCAAAAGCAGGACATTTTATCATGTTACTCCCTTAAGACTTCAGTGCTTCCTTTCCCTAACTGGTGCTGGCAGAAAGTTTAGTTCGTTAATGCTGATCACTGGAAGAGTGAGCCAGATGCCAGACTTCCAGCTCCCACTCTAGCCCTTGCAGCTGAAAGGAAAAGTACATTCTTATTCTTTCAACACCAGGATACTGGGCACTACTAGAGAATCTCAGGGTCAAGGATGCAAATGGCTTTACCTTGTTCTTTCTTAACCATATCCTTGAAATCACCTCTAACACAGGCTTAAAGTTACAGGAAGAAAAAAAATACCAACAACATACTTGCAATCTCTTTATAAGGGCAAAAGTAACAAAAAAGAAAGAAATCACTCCTCCTTCACTCCTCCTTCATATTGCAGAAACACATCCCAGATGCGTCTCCCTCCTAGGATTCATAGGACAAACTATAAATGACTGCTTAACCTGTGGGTTTAGAGACTCATTTCTATTTCATATTCGGTGCCCTCAGACTGCATTCAGAGAAAACAGCTGTTGGGCTGGGGAAGGACACTGACTTTTATATCCTTGTTTATCCCTCATATAGCCCCTGATCCTTGGGGGTCCCTCTCAGGTTGCCAGATATTATCATTCCCCTTCCTAACTCTCTTCTCCATTTTTCTAAGGACACATTTATTTGTAAGTCATTCAGGAATTTCCGTCTGTTGTCAACCACATTGCTGGCAGCTGCCTTCTGCTTTGTAAATATTAATATTGGTTGGGCATCTGCTCAACTGTGAAATAGTCTTTTAGCCACCGGGTCTGCGTTTGGCAAAGCCCTAATCAGAGTTTTAGGCAACATGAAGCTGAATCTCTTTCCACCCAGATAAGCAACGCTCTTCTTTGAATCACTCACATTTTGTTTTTCCTAAATTAGTTTTAACTTCTCAGCTGTCAGACGTGGTTCCCTGTGTGGCCACATAAATGCTTGTGCCAGAACAAAAGGCACCAGAGGGATGGGAAAGAGTATTCACAGGAAGGGATTGCACTTTTCAGTGATGGCTTATGGCAATTTGAAACACACGTGAAGCAACTATTTGCCTTCTTGTGACACACACATAGATTAAATATAGTGACTTAATAATGTCCTTATCAAAATACAGTTTACTTTCAATAAAAATATACACGCAATGTAAAAAAGTGCCTGCTTTCAGCTGGGACAGAGTTAATTTTCTTTCTAGTGGTTATTGTGTTTCAGATTTGGTATGAAAAGAATGTTAACAATACATATTGTTTTAGTTGTTGCTAAGCAATGTTTATGCTTTTCAAGGATTCTTTTCAGCTTCCTATAGAAGCTGAGAAGTGTAGGCCAAACAATGGAATGGAACATTCCATACCATAGATATTGGAATATAAATGGTGGTTGGCCACGGCGGGGAATGCGTGATCACTGCTCAGGACGGTGCCAATTCACCGGGCGGTGAGAGTGACTCTTGCCATTATTATAGTTGCTATTATTGTTATTATTGTTCTTTTCCTTTTCTGATATTGTTCTATTAAACTGTCTTTATCTCAACCCATGAGGTTTTTTTTTCCCTTCCCCTCCTTTTCTCCCTCTTCTCCCTGCCCCTCCTTGGGATGGAAGAGGAGGGTGAGCAAGTGGCTATGTAGTCCTAGCTGTTGGGTTAAACCATAACAGGGACTTCAGGGATTCTGTCACTTCTGAAATCACTGCTGCTCTCTTAGAAGCTCCAACATGAGTTAAAGCAGAGGGAGAGTGATTAGCACAACAATTTCAGGAATCTTTGTTTTGGTATTTTCTTTTAAGAATAGTTCATTCACAACTCATTGGTAAGAAGAACTCCCCTCTTTGGGGACTGTTGGTGGCTTCAGTCTTGGTTACTTTGTTCTAACAGTACGAGCAACAGGGAAAAAAGCAAACAACGAAAAAAGGACAATCAACCTTCACCTTTGTGGCTTGCTTCCCCATTCAATTTCAGATACTAAAGCAAACTTTTTCCTCAGTACTTTTTATTTCTGTTTGTCTAGTATCATCTCACATTACTTTGCTTTGTCAATTACTTTGTCAGTCTCTTTAGATAAAATGTGTAATCTTCATTTCTTCCTTCCAGCTCTTTCAATTTTACAGGTTTCTTTCCTACTGGCACACAAAATAAATTAATGTTAATGTGAATTTACAGAATGTGTATAAAACATGCTAGCAGAAAGTTGCCAAAATACTATGCACTGGCTTTGGCATTAGAAAAAGTCTCTCATTAAAGAAATATTTCAGACACCAGAAATCTTGGCAGGCTTACGTGATACTTATGATAGCACTTTAGGCAATAAGCAAGTGTGAAACAACGGGAAATGCACACTTGAATCAAGTCTGCATTTTACTTTTGATTACTGAGAACTAGCAGTGAATTATACGAACTTGGTAAGAGTCCACAGTGAATTATCCTAAGGGTTCAAGCATAAGAGGGCAGTAATTCCGAATATACTCAGATTATATTTGCATAGTTTTATGCCTTTCCTCACTGGTCCCTTGCATAACAGAAACTTCTCAATCTGCAAGAACTCTGTGAAAAGATCAGAAACGTTTGCTGAAAGCTTTCCCTAGGTAACAGTGGTGGTCATCAATGAGGTCTTTCTCACTTCTGTGTACATAGCACAAAGTATGTTTCAGACCAGCATTTTGACTATAGCAGTGCCATTCATCTATTTTGTCATTAAGGTCTGGTACATGAAAAATAAAGTAAAACAATATGAAATTAATGGGGCATTGCATCCTAAACTATGTAAACACATGCTGATAATAACACACTATCTTTAGATCCAAATCCTCAGCTCAGCCTTATGGAACATTCAAAGCATTCACTCCAAGTAAACAGCTACAGAAAATATAAAAACACATGCAGAAAACCAATCTTACTTGTATGGTATAGATTTAAGTAAAATAAAAATTATTGAATATATGAAAGATAATGAATTCACTCTGCGCACAACATCTCCAAAATAGTTTGCAAATAATTTGTATCTAAAAATACTGTGTAACCATAATTACACAAGCAAAATATTATGACTATATGACATAAACCCACAAACAGATAAAAAACCTGAAGGTTGAATTCATTAAAGGAATTCCTTTTGGGAAAGAGAGAAACCACAGAGATTACAACTACAGTATAGTAAAGACAATGTGAAGTTCTTAACAGAAATCCTGAGTATTTGCAGAACAAACTACATTTTTGATGAGACATAACCAACAACATTTAAGGACCAGGACGACACTGGTCACATTTAGAAATTCAAAACATTCAGGGATTCCTAATAGTAATATTTGAAACACTGCAGAATTTCTTCAGACACTTCTTAGATAGTACTTGAAGAGAAAAGTGATGTTAAGTGATGAACTAACCTCAAAGTTTCCTCATCACTGAATCCTATAAAAGTAATAAAATGGAAATTCTAAAAAGGATTTACTGCTATTACTAGAGGTGGTTGTTGTTAATATTAATTTTATTTCTCTTGCAGACTATGTGTTCTAGTAATAGACTGCATTGTGCATAATGTAGTTGGGCTGCATCATCATTAATTATAGATGACCTTTGCCCTGAACAGGTTAAAAATTAAGAACAAGACATGAAATAACAGATGGGAAGAGACAGACAGATGGGAAAGTACCAAAAAATGTAGTATTGGTCAGCGTGATAGGCTGGTTGTCTCAGACTTCCAGCTGTCTAATCTTTTGTCAAAATTTATATGAGCAGCAGAAAACCAGAGAGTTTTAAGGAGGATTTTGAAGGATAATAACACAATAGCTTTGCAGTTGTTAGTGGTGTCTTCTCCCTCAAGTAAGAAGCAGCTTCAGAGGTGACATGAATGTGAGCAATAGAGAAAGTCACCATACTCTGGTTGGGGCTGAGTTAACATTGCAACAGCAAATGATAGGGGCTAGGTGAGGATAGGCAACCAAAGGCCTTAAGTGTGGAGATAAGCAACCTATGTGTGACATAAAACTGAGAAATTTAATATGGGGACTGAGAAACAGGAGTCAAAGAAATAAATAAAACATTTTATTTTTTTTTATCAACAAAAAGCAGATCATCTGGAAGGAGATAAAGTAGTATTTTGCATAGCTAGATACTTAAAGTCTGTGTCAAACAGGTGGAAAATGAAGACCCTTTCTTAGAAATATAATTTAATTCTTCATATGGCTAAGCAAGCCCGTTTAAGCCTTAAAAATCCACAGTGCTTTTAATATACACAAAAGTGTCCAGAAGTAATATCCCTCTAAACACAAGACCCTGCTTCTTCAGTGTATCTGAGTTTCATTTGGATATAGCAGAAAAAATCATTTTCCAGAAGACTTTTCCGTGTCCCTGGTTAAGCGGCTACATAGGTCTATGGAGCAGCCAGGTCCTGGTTGACTTTTCCATGCTTTCCTCAACACTTTTAAAAACACCTTCTTGCCTCAGCCTAGCTCTTCCCAGCTAACTCCTCCTACCTTCTTGCAGCAGAAATCAAGGGATAAATGACACCACACCTGTTTTGAGCAACTTTAGGCTCGTAAGATTAGTCCTGCAGATACTATATACCCTTCTGATTCCAATTTGCTTACGCATGCAGCGCATAATTTGTAAGCGGAGAGATCTTGCTGGCAATATTTATTTACTCCTTAAATCCTTCATCAGAAATATTTGCTGTAAGGTGACTGCTAGTTGCGTTCAATAGTTGCAG
Organism: Ibidorhyncha struthersii; assembly: GCA_013398815.1. Lineage (NCBI taxonomy): Eukaryota > Metazoa > Chordata > Aves > Charadriiformes > Charadriidae > Ibidorhyncha > Ibidorhyncha struthersii. The sequence goes on along the minus strand of VZSZ01004714.1, from coordinate 348,431 downwards.
TTACATATGATGTTTGCATCCCTGACCAAGTAACAAAGACTCTGGTTCCCAGCCCAGGTGAAACCAGCATTAGAAAGGGTAAGAAGAATTCATCCTCCTCTTATTCCAAACGTTTCAGGTATCTATCAGGAAACACAATCAATATACATAACTGAGATATTTAATCACTTACTACAGTTTGCAATGAATAAATTATGCCCAGCTCAGACTGAAATATGCTTGTTTAAATTCATTCTTTCTTGAAATATTAACTACATTTGCAAAGTTTTTAAATAATAAAAACGTTAAATAATAAAACATGGACTGATTTTCTACTATCCTGCAAATTGAATACCAAATGAGTAAGAAGGCTATCTAAAGAGGGTGACAGTGTTCTTTAGTGAAATTCTCATTTCTTAAATTATTCTTATAATTTTTTTTAAATTAAATATACCAAATCTTGAGATATTCACAAAACATGTCTTAGCAGTACTGAAATATAGGTACTATTAGCCCATATCTAATTTAGTCCTAATGGAGGCAATGAAAACAATAAAAAAGCCCTACAAGAAAAAGTATAAGAATTTTAGAGGAGAAATACATATTTATTTATACATTTCACCACAATCCTACATTTCAGTAAATTACTGGAAAATGTTTCAAGTTGGAGCTGAGTGGCTTTTGTAGCTTTGCATAGCAACAAAAAAAATCAGAGCAGGAAGGAAAAATACATTAAAATTCATCTTGGGAGAGTGAACAGACAGTACTGTGGAAAATTTTTACATCAAATTTCGTTTGCCAAACAAACCCGCGCAATTTTCATTTCATCGTAATAACCTACGTTATAGTAAAAACATTACACAGAAAGTAACAACCTCACTGGGATTATCACTAATAGTTTTGCCTCAGTTTGACCAAAGGCACAGTCAATAATTGTTTTACTAGTGATTCATTAAAGCGAAACTAATTTACTTTGTCTTATTTTCTTTCCCCACCTTTGACTGGCTCAACAGAGGATTGACCAGCAATTACTTTGGAATATTATAACAAAAAAAAAAAAGTCACTGAGTTAGAAAAGCAACATTCAATGCATTAAAGTGATCATTTATAATGAATATAATCTTATTTTGTATTATCATTCTGTTCATGTAAGAGCTGTCATATCTTAGTTCTACAAAAAACTAAAACACACAAAATTAAGAAAAAGATAAACTGCAGTTGGTATGGAAACACACCTTTCTTCTGATAGCCATAAGGCTTGGGAATATTTACTCTTTCAAAATACAAGACTCATTTGTTGCCTTACAGATGTCAACATGGGTCTACAATAACAGTTGCAGTTCTGCATTTGGAAGTTTCCACCTTGGAGCAATCCAAACCAAAACCTGCTTCTGATGACAGCTGAGATGGTCCTTCTCTTCTGCCACCATCCAGAGCTAGCAAAAATGACCAGTCTACATGCGTAAGGATTGTCAGGGGCCAATGATGAGTCACTTTAGTGACTCAGACTTCCAAGTGCAATCTGTACAGTTAGTAATCAGGGAAAGGGCTATGTATGCCCTATCTTCTCACTTTTTGTTTTTTGTTTTCCCCAGGATCAAAATACTCCTCTTTTGTTACACTCATTGGTCTCTTGTTTCTCCTGCTATTACTATTTTGATTCCTTTATATGCTAGCTTAATTTAACCAAGCTTTACCAATGACAGTGTATCTTTCCTATTCAGCCGTACATGGAGCCTTCAAATACAAGGCAGTTGCCTTGAACAAATTGGTTTTGTGTCTGAAAATGTAATTTTCTTCTGCTTTTCAATGTCAATATGAAAGTCAGTGTGCTTCTATCTTGGTGTCTGAGTTGCTCCATCTGTAAAATATGAGTCGCCCCTTCTGTAAAATATTTCAAGATCTACTGCTGAAAATACTAAATGACAACTGGATACTAATAATATACTAGAGTAAATCCCACTGAATTCGTACAAAATAAATTCCAAATTTATTTTGGGGTTACAAAATAAAGTACAGCTGGGGCAAGAGAAAGTAAAATCAAGATCACAAACTAGGCAACAGGTTTATCTCATGAGGCTGTAGAAGAGGGTACCCTTGTACATTCTTACTAGTATTTCTGGTCTGCTGATGCATGGTATGCCACAGTATTACTGGGATTTGACAAATTTAGGAAAGCAAAGGAAATCAAAGTCCTTAGTGGAAAAGATGAATGAAGATCCAGCGATAGCAATGTTGGTTCTTCTGGTTGACTTCGATTTTTCACTCTAGAGTCAAAAGTTCATGAAATTATCCCTTCTTATTTGTTTTTTATTAGCCTTAAACAGTGTAAACAAATGTGGAAAAGAGTAGGAAAAATGTGCTGATATGGAGTCCTACATTCTTCACACAAGATACTGTAACTTACACGCTTGAGATCTAGCTTTCATGTTATCCTTAGTATGCACGAGTGGCAGAGCTGCCTGTATTCCAGGCAAGGTCACAGGCGGGAGATGAACACTGGCAGGGAATTTTATTGACAGAACAAAAACTTTGAGATTTCCTTTGAACGAGACTGACTGTGTTTAAAGCAAAACAAAAAAGGAAATGTGTAGACCGAGATCCCTTTCCTGATACATTCTTCCATTTCCCCACACTCACAGCTTAGGGGCTTCACAAACTGGGAAGAGTGACTGCAATATGGTGGTATTTCATTATTCTAGCTGGGTGTGTTCATAATTATACTAACACGAAGCAAGAGGCACACTTGGCTATATGTTCTATTTCTTTAGAGAAGGACTTTAAACCTGATTCTTTAAACCAGTTGTGAAACATTTTCTGACACACATGCCACTAACTGATCCTTGTGTAAAAAAAAATAAATAAAATAACATACCATTCTTCGCAGTAAACTTAATAGCTTCTTTGACTTTACTTTTCCACCTTCTGCCATTAATGTTTTTTGTTTATAATGTACACTCTTCAGCAGATATTCATAATAAGAAATCAGAAAACAGGTATTTGTAATAGTCTAATCAGAGTAAAGGTATTGCATTTTTTAAAATGAAATTGGAATTGCTTCTTCTCTTGTTCAGAGTGGTTTTTGGCCTTTGTTTCTTGTTTTAAGACACACTTTCTCATGTCAGCATGTCAGATGCTTGTTGTATTTTTATAGAATAATGTAAAGAAAGTGGGGAAATCCATATATGTAAAAACAATAATTCAGTTATTAAATTAACTTCAAACGCTTTTAGAAAATACCTGCTTTTCTTCTTAAAATTACTTTTTCTAGGAAAAAAAAATCCATGTGCTTAAAATACTTCAGCTTTTGATGAAACCCATATTTTTCATAGAAAATATTTCAGCAGATTTTTCTGAACACAATCAGTGCTATAAATATATCCTCCCTGTCCTGTATCACAACTGAAGAAATAGTTCCACAGATCACTTTTATGATATTTGTCTGGAGCTATTTAATATCTTTATAAGAAAGAATAAAAGTAGGAAAGGGACAAAAAATAGGAGTAATTTTAACATATATATAAAGTAATTAGAATGAGAGTACGGATTATGCAGTATCTATGGATAATGCACACAGTACTAAAAATATAGATATAGAAATACATGATGGCAAGACATTATATAATATATCCATGTAACACAAAAAATGCCACTTTTTTCCTCAGCAGGTGAAGGCAGGCAATTATTTTACAATCACCATCTCCTTTGCTTCCTATTGCTATTGTTGTGCTCAATAATGAGAATTTCAATTCTGGCACATTCATATGGATACATTTCTGATAGCCTGGCTCAGATTCTGAACAGAGTTGCACCGCTGGGAATCCAGCTGCACATTAGCTGTGCTGATGAAGGTGCTCCGGTCTTTCACCACATTCACAAGAGAACAGGAGCCAGGCTCAGGGAGCGCATCTCCTTTATTCTCATGTATTAACCTGAATGTGTGCAAGGCAGCCACGCTCCAATATTCAGCAATGTTACGGTTGGACCTGCAAGCTCTCAGCTCCTCTTCTTTTTAGCACCTTCTAAAACCTCTCGGTTCCCAAAAACTTGGAAATGTGTTCACGGTCATATATTCTGTATTGGAACCATTGTGTTGTTCTTGCGGTTCATTCCTTATCGTTTGTGTATTTAGATGTGTTTTTTAAAGCACAGCTGCTAGCGAAGGATTCATCATTTTTAGATGATGAATTGTCTTCTGCCTTGTGGAACAGCCTCAGTAGGTGGTCCAGGCACATGCACACGGAAAGCTAAAAGCCTGGAAAGTGGGAAACTGCAAGAGATTGAAAGTGTTTTTAGAGTGAAGCGATAGCTGAGTCAGGTTTCTTAGGACGACATTTTGGACTTAGCTGTCTAAGTTCCAGCATATATACCTAAATCTTCCTTTTTTGATGTGGCTTTCAGTCTTCCCCTAATTGGAACACAGCTTAGAGATATTTTCTACTCTCCTGTCATGTAAGCGGTGAAAACTTTCAAGGTTCCCTGCCACCATGTTTCTTTGATAAAGACTTTGCTAAGCACATTGAGCATTTTAGTTTAATGAAAACACACACAAAAGCTTATGGCTTGGAAGTGAATGAGTGAGAGAGGTTCGGAAACGGTAGTATATGCAGAAGGTGACCAGAGACAGAGCTAACGTCACTTGGTGCCTGTCCACCACTGCTTTGAAGCATCCATGTAGGGAAAACTGGCACCTGCCTCCCACAAAGAGGTCCACAGTAGCACTGACCATGCGGGCGGCAGGGCCAGGTGTCCTACTGGGTGTGCTCAACACACAGCTGGATGCCCTAACGCTTGCCCAGCCTGGGTGTTGGGACAGGCTCACCCGAGGCGGGAGCCCTCTCAGGGGAGAGCCTGGAGTTAATGCTTTCTAAGGAGGAGCATTGGTGCTGACCTTAAATCCTGCCTCCCACTTATTTTTGCTCAGGGACACAAGCTAGACAGCCATTTCAGCTATGTCTATTGTTTTTACTTGAGCTTTTTTTTAAAAAATAAATGAAACTCTTGCTTGCACCAAGGGACACCATGAGAATGGGCTCAATTTATAGAGAAGCAAATATTGCCTGATGTGCACAATTTCAGACATAAAAAACAGTGATAGTCACTGAATGGCAGTCCGCAGCACTAAACTAACCCCCTCTGTGAGCAGCATGTCTTTTCAGGATTAACAATTTATGAAGTTAATGCACATCTAAGTATGCAGCTGTCCTTTTCTATTTTTAATAACCAAAAAGAAAATGTCACCAAGTAAAGGGGAAAAAAGCTGCTTCTCAGTTGGGACTGCATATAAAACAATGGCAACATTATTCTCTGTGCTGTAAAATGGTACTAACCAGTTTTGTCATGGAGCTTGAAAATACAAGATAGACCTAAAAATTTAAAGTCTCTTCATTTTCCCTGCATGTTATTACTAAAGTGTTCTTTGACCAAACTTATTTTAACTGTGATCGTAAAATGAATATGACCTCACGTGTGTGGCTTGGTGTAAACAAGCATTAAACAAAGCTACTTGAGTTATTCCAGGATTTCATTGAATTGTCCTACTGTTTTACACAAGCATCGATATAAATAATCCCTTATTTTCCTTGGGGATTTAAGTATGAAGAATCCTTACGTGCTTTGCAAAATTACATATGTGAAGGTAAGACTTTCAGTGTTTAAATGCAGCAGTCCTCTGAGAGGGCTTTGTGTAAATATGTATTTTTTTCTGCTTGCCATGGGTTTCTTGGACTTTGGTGATGGGTGTGCTATAAATACTTTGATAGGAATAGAATCTGCAGCTGCATGAAAAGATGAGTTCTGAGCAATAAATATTTTGCTAAGACACCAGTACAACTTCTCACTCATATTGTGAAACTTGTGCAGCAATGATCTGCAAAAAGCCAGACAAGCGAACTGCTACAGGAATATGAAGGTAGCTACACACTTGAGTAAATAGGAGGTGAAGATGCACTGAAAATTGAACAGTTGAGCTGGAGAAAAGTGACTGCTTTTTGTTTGGAATCATTCTTGATATGAGTCTCATTAAATAGCTGTAGTAATGACGTTTGCACAGAAGCATGCTGCTAAAATCTGGTGTTGACACAAAGCTGTAAGATACTCCTGTTAAGAGGGAAGATCAGGATCTCATACCAGAGAAATGAAGTGATGCTGAAGACCTAAATGATAGAAACAGGACATTATAGCGGCCTTATAGTGCCTAAAGGGGGCCTACAGGAAAGACAGGAAGGAGTGTAGAGATAGGACGAGGGGTAACAGTTTTAAACTGAAAGAGGGTAGATTTAGATGAGATATTAGGAAGAAATTCTTTACTGTGAGGGTGGTGAGACACTGGCACAGGTTGCCCAGAGAAGCTGTGGCTGCCCCATCCCTGGAGGTGTTCCAGGCCAGGCTGGATGGGGCTTTGAGCAACCTGGGCTGGTGGGAGGTGTCCCTGCCCATGGCAGGGGGGTGGAACTCGATGATCTTTAAGGTGCCTTCCAACTGTAACCATTCTATGATTATATCATTCTATGAAATGTAATGGCACAAAATGCATCTTGGACATAATTAACAAGAACTTCTTCTTTAACCATCTGAGTGGAAACAAAAGGAGAGGAAAAAATTGGTTGTGCTAATTGATCACAGTTCCTCTGAACAAAGTAATACAGTCATTAAAGAAAAAGTTGTATGCGATTCCAGAACATGACAAGTGAGGCATACCCAGAAGGAAATACTGTACTGCTCTACAAGATAAAGGTAAGACCTGACCCAGAATACTGTGTTTAATTATGGCTTCCCATGCTTATGCAAGACAATTTCAAACTAAAGAAAGTGCTTCTAGCTTTTTTCCTTTTTTTAATTTTATTTGAAAGCCCAAAAGAAGAAATAGCAATGCAAACAGAAATGACAGTCTTGGTACAAAAATGAGTTGATTTTAACCAATTATGAATTCAGAAGCTTTTTAACAAGCAAAACAACAAGGTTTTGCATTTTGATAAGTTTATAAACAGGATTATGGGTGGTTGCTTGTGATAGTACAAATTCAGTAAATTGGGAATTGTCTTCCAGCCACATCTATGATGAGACTCCCAAATCAGCTACAGCTTTGGGGTGGATCTGCCTTGATAATTTCCTTATAGGTACTTCTCAAAGGTTTTTGATAAACGAGAGAAGAAAAGAAAAAGAACAAAACCAAAACCAGGTTCTCTTTGAATTGCTTGTGCTGTGGGCTTTCAGTATTTTTTTTCTGGGAATTGCACACCTAGCAGCATTGCAGAGCTCTTCCACTCCCAGGACACCCAGTGAGGGAACCAGGCAGAAGCAGCCTTTCCTCCCTTCTCCCAGCTTAAGGAAAAGAGCACAGCATACCATCTTAAGGACAAATAAATGCAACATGCATTCTGTCACGCCTCACAATGAAGCTGGTCAGTTATACAAAAAATAATTTTTATAAATCCTGCATTCTGCTCAGAAAAACAAACAAACAACCCTACCCAACAGGTCTTCCTGAGAATTTGCTCTGCGGTTGGCAGTCGCGCATGTATTGCACGTGTGGTGCTACAAACATCGGGATATCAGCCAAACTCTCGGTACAGGGTGTGGGATCAAGATGGTATGCCATCCCTGACAAGAAGAGGTTACAGAATATTTTGAAGCCAGATGACAATAAAAATCCAAACCCAGAATGGAAAAAATATTTCACAGTTCAAACTTCATACTGATAGGACACAGCATGAGACTGCATTAGAAGAGCTGCTGGATTCAACCAACATTTTTATCTATTTAAAACTATATATGCTGCTCTCGATCTTTTGGAAACTGTCTTAACAGCTCTGTTTGGGTGTAATGATAGTGGGTCCACCTTTCAGTGAAACCCTGTCATCATTATTGGTGAGTATGTGTCCTACACGCTGTTGATTTCATAAGACTTCATCACTTCCATGGCTGTCAGTCTCAGCACTCGCAATGTTATGTTTCTTCCTCCCACACTCTAATTTCTTTAGCACAGGGCAGGCAGTGGAGCATGATGTTTATGCTGCTATCTCTGCTGCTGTTGCCACTTCAACTAATCCATCTGTGATACAAGTTGTTAAATCATCACGAGAATAATAACACATTATGAAGCAGGCTACTTTATTTTATAAGAACTAGTCAGTAACCGTATTTTTAATGTACAGTTAATTTCCTGTCGTCATTACAATCTGCATAGAGCCACCTATAAGACTAGAACAAAACCAAATAATTTCATTAGCGCTACAGGTTATGAAGTAAATTCATAAACACATATGAAAACCTTTCTTGTAATTCAGTAAGGTGACTCTTTTGAGGTTATGTTAATAACCTGTACATTTCCCTAGTTTATCTGCACTAGGTATCAGTTACTCTAGAAAAAATAGTCCAATTCTGGGGCAAAATGTAACATATTTTGCTCCTTTGAAGTTCCCAGGAGCAACTGAGTAGAATACAATATTCACTGCCACTGAACTCTAAACATCTGTTCATGGGAAAGGAATCTTAAAGATTTCTTCCATGTTCATCCTGAAAACCCTACATTTATCCACCAGTGCTATGATTCCAGGGGGGAAACTTAGACTTCTCAGTCCCTCTGGAAGGCAAAGCAATCCATCTTCTCTTAGCAGTGTATTTGTAGGGCAAATACCAGCATACATCAACACAAGTGGTCATTAACAGGGGCAGAATTCAGAGGACATATAAAAGTAACAGGGACAGACATCCTCTGGTCTGATCTTGCTGAAGGGAGACAGAAGATTTAAAACTTAAACTCTTTCTTGTTCTCTGTGCACCTCTGGAAAGAGTAAAGAAAATAATGTGCTGGCACCTCAGCTGCCTCAGATCACCACCCAATAACAGAATCTCTTAATAAAAAACAATTTCAGTGTTGGTTTAAAATAATAAACACTAATAAATATCATTCTTGTTTGGTTCCATCATCATACGTCAGAGATGTTCCCTGTATCACTGAATTACCATGTATTTCTAATGTAAACAACAGTGCAGCCTGTTAACTTACACCCTCTATTTTTTACAGGTTATTTTGCTCAATAATTCTGTAGTCCATAGGTAATATTTTTGGTGACCAAGTCTCCTGATATGTACAAAATACTTGAACCTTAATAGAATATATTTAATATAGTGGCTTCATATTCTCTATAATTTCATCATTAACACTTACTGAAAATTAAGAGGAGATGTAGACAGGTATAGCGCCTCATTAATTAGCATGACAGTGTGTGCTAAAAACTCCACTTGAATGCAAGGTATTGTACATTACAGAACGAGATTGTGAAGATTATCTATTATGACTTGTATCAGATACTAAATATCAGATAGTGCCCATGTAAAATAGTTCAATTTTACTGATATTAGTGCTGTTATAACTATTTGTTGCAGAAATCCATTTGGCCTTATTTTTCTTTTTGAAATTTTTATGTAGCCCAGTCCCACTTTTACTACTCTGCACAGACATTTCAGTGTTGATTTTCTTCACCCTATAACCTAAATTAATGGAACACAATGCAATCTTTGGATTGTAGCATAAGGCTGAATTGCACAAGGCAAACCACTACAGATAAATACACACCAGTAAACACAAGAAAACTCAGCTACTGGTCAAGGATTGTCGAGAGTGCATAACTGCTAGCAATCTTCTTTGAACAGTTATACCCAGTGCCAACAAGCTCTTTTCCAGATAATGTTTGGATACAGCTTTGGAAAAAACATGGCTCAGGGTCTGTTCCTACTAGGTTGGCTGCACATGGCCACAGTGTTTTGGGGTGAAGAAATTTCTGGTGTGTAAATAGGGACTTTTGAGCTCAGGCACAGCTCTTGGTTTTGCTTTTTTTTTTAGTTTGTACAATAAACACAGTCCAGATGTCCAAATTGACTTAGCACTCACTTTTGCTTAGCTTTCTTCCATTCCTTTGCTGCAGAGCCTAAGAAATACTTCACAAACATACAAACTAAATGGTGTTGTACAAGCACATCTGCCCGTGCTGGCTCTGATGCTGTTTTTCTCTAATGACCAGCTGCAGACAGTTAGCAGGCATTCACTAACGCTACGGCAGTGCCGATACAACCATTGCTTTGGGTTCAGCTTCCCACAACACGCCCCCATGCCTTTAATGCTAAAGCGTAGCACAGTCACTCTTCTGAAGTCTAAAGATACCTACTGGTACAAATCACTCAGGATGAGAAGTGAGGTGAGGGGACAGTCTTTGCTGCAGCGCTATCTCCAAATGAAACAAGTGTGCATTACAGTTTAGCAAGATATTACAGCTGAAACCATTAGAAGCTTCTTGTTGCAAAATGGTTTGGAAAAAAAGAAAGGAATTCTAGCTTGAAAGCAGATTTGCATGCAGGAGCTCAATTTGTCAAACAGTGGGATGTATTTTAGAAAGAGAGAGAATACAGGTGGAGAAAGAGAAGGCTATTTCAGATGACTATGCCTTCCAGTTACATGCATCTTCACACCCTGTGTACTTATCTTCTGATATGTAAAGCTTCTATTTTCCAAATTAACAACTTGCAACACCTTAATGTAAAACCAATATGTTGAAAAACAGAGAAAGAAGCGTTTCCTAATCCTGTATGGTAAAGTGATAAAAAGCCAGCTAACAGGATAATAAGATAAGGAATACAGTCTAATTGGTGATAAAATGTCAATATTCCGATAGATGTATACCAGTGGTCCACTAGATTTAATTAGGCTCTCTCAGCAAGCAATAAATCACGTAAAAGATGAATTGAAAAGGAAATCAGCTGACTGCTGTGAAACACTCGTGGGTTGGTTTACCAAAGCTAATCTTTGGGTAAATTAAGAACTAGCACAGACATGTTAAACACAGGATTTGAAAAACAGGCCAATGTCCAATATTAGTACAGGATTAAGAGATTACACATGAAAATCTAAAGGCACTGTTGATCTGTTCAGGTTTTAATTATGATCTCATTTATTGATATCATAAAAAAGTATTAAGAAAGATTGGCATGAAGGGAAGTACTAGACTGGAAAACTGGGCTGCTTACGCACAGCCCCGTTCTAGAAACTGACAATTATTAGTGTGCAGCATGCGGATGCTGAAGCTTCACCCTGTGTTCAGCAGGGCTCCGTGTAGCTGCCTCTGTACGCACCATCAACTGGATTAAAACCTATAGTTCACAGGGCATGAATGGAAAATGAAATGCAAATGAATCTGCGGCCTCATTTGCAGAAAAAGGGCAGAAGAGTAGCAAATGCAACACACGTTGGCTGAACACACAAAACCCCACAGACAGAGGGGACATGACTATGAGAAAATAAAAGCAGTATTTCTTGGATTACTGCAACACGGAAGAGTGAAAAACCCATAAACTTTAATACATCTCTCAACTAAAATTCTGCTTTTAGGTTGACATCAGTGATTGGATTTTATATTTCCATGGGTCTTCTCAGCTTTTCATTAAAATGATGTCTCAAAAGGAGCACGTGATGCTTTAAAAAGCTTTAAAAGCAAATGAAACTCAGGCTACATGGAAATAAAAGAAGGGGAGGTTTTGTGTTATTGTTTGGTGGAGGACAAGGCATGACAGGAATAAGAGGATACTAGAAAACACAGCTTCTGATCAAATCTGAAAAAACCCAACTGATTATTGATGGTTTGGTTTTTTGTTTGTTTGTTTGTGGGTTTGGTTTTTTTTGCAAATTAATCACAATAGTCACCATTTCTACTCTACTTAAAATGGATCAGGTGAAACTGGGATAGGAGAGATCTGACACAGAGTGCCATTTCCCACAAGCTAGACTTGCTCTAGTCACATGCAAAGCACAATAAATTCAAAAGTGATGCTATGACAGTTTGCATTAAGCATTGAGACAGGCATTTAGTCTGCACATTACATATAGGACGGCACTGATGAGATGGGGACATAGAAGTGAAGTTTCTGGGTTTTTTGGCTTTCAGGAAAAATTCTATATTCCTTTAAATTTTCAGTCCTAATCTGCGCTCTGTGAAACCACAGGGAGGAAAAGGAGAGGAAGCGAGAGGCAAAGTTCTAAAAGTGTTTGTGGACTTAACTATTTGCATTTGCCTTTTTTTTAACTGTATATTAATATTCTAAGAAATTAGCTCCGTGGTAAAAACTCTAACTGGAACAGTGATTAGCAGGGAATAATGGAAAAAAAGCAGCAGCAAATAAGCTTTCCATTTGTAATCTTGTAAACTCCCAATTTGTGCCTCTCTGTGTGAGATTGCCTTAATGTCATATCAAAAATATTTAAAACTGAAGGTTAATAACCCATCTCTATTAACTTTCTTTAGCTGCTGTAAAAATATGTTGAATATTTGCTTTTTTAATAGTTGTGCTTGATGTCTGCATAAAGTCGATTAAGGAAGAGAAATTTTGTACTCTTTTTAAAATAATTAACTGATTTTCATCTGTTTCCTGCAAGCACAAGTCTCTCTCTGTTGGACGCCAGTGTGATTGCCTCTGTGAAACTCTGACCTCTCCAGAGAAGCCATGTTTACTGAGGAAAAAGCGGTCCTGGAGAGTTCAGTATAGATGTGGATTGGGTATCCCACAGACCGAGCCGGTCTGGACGGTTAGCTCCATGCGGTACAAACTGTATGCTCTGGCTGCTTAGAAGAACAGGCTCCTGTGGCTGCGGTTTTTCCAGATGTGCTTCATCCCTTCACACAGTGAGTGCCATACTTCAGACCCAGAAGTCAAAACCACATGGATCACTAAGTCTACAACACTACTTTAAGAGCAAAAGCAGTGCTTAATGCAACATGCTCCACACAGGACTACGGATTTATTTTGTTAGCTTATGTACAAAACTCTTTTACCACTGTAACAACCGCTGGCTCTGTGCTTTGCTTCGGCTTGAGACTATCCAAGTTACTGACAGCTAACACATTACACCGAGAATTATCTATGGCATATTTTCAGTGCTACACCTGAGCACCAGGGCAGTGCTAACATGCATCAAATGTATCGCTTCTGGCATCAGACAAGCTTCATCAGCACTTGCCTGGAGATGTGCTCCACTGCACTGTGTAGACCTGTCCTATGGAAGAGAAAGAACGTCCGAGCTCTGTTATGCCCTAAGCAGCTCATTCGTCTTCATTTTGTTTTTATTAATTTGGAGATGGCCTTTATATTTTCAGTTTATAGAAATGGAAGTGTGTCCATGCAACCTCTCCATGGTTACTATGTTTTATATGCATTACTATTGTGTCAGCATCTAGTGAGTCCACACAGGGGGATAAAATTTGCTCGATTATTACTTTGGTATTGTTGAGTTTTTTGAATACTGGAGCTTGTCACCTGGCACTTTCTGATAAACCAGGTCTGCTGAACTTCTATTTTTCAATAAGTTTCCTGGTAAAGTAAGTGTTTTTTCCTATTGGATAAATATGTGGGAAAGGTTTAAATCTCCATCAAAGTTTATTTGTTGGATTTTTTTTATTATTACCTTTAAGAATGCAACGTATTTATCAGAGCATAGTCTTCTGGCAGTATTAAAGCACTTAACTATTCAAATTATTTGGTGAAACAACTGTGGGAAGATTCTTTCACTGGGATCTGTAGCACACACATGAAGCCACTTCCTTAGACTCAGAATACATAGGATATTTTTGGTATTAGCTTGAGGATTTAATTAGTTTGATTATCTAATTCCTGTTCAGTAGAGAACAATTTGCTGATTTGACCTTGCTGTGATAGAGTGCTTTATATTTGCTCAGTTTAAAATTACGTACAGTAGCCTAGGTTTGGTGATGTCTTTTCATACTTGTTCTATTGAATCCTAATACTGTCACATTTTGTGAAATAATTTGGTCTATAAATTCTGAGGGATAAAAGGACATTAAATTCTCACCTAAATCAGTCTTTGTTTCTAGCAAAAACCTTGCACTGAACTTTTCTTGACGAAGTTACAGACCAAGAATTAAGTATAATTTGATGCTTGCAAACCATCTTGTAAATTAATGATTACAAATTATTTGCATAGCGGGAATTGACTATTTAAGGGAGAATTTGGCATTTAAATTCTGTTGCAAGCTGTTTATGTAGAAGAAAAAAATGAAAACAAAGAGCACCATTAGACCTGATAGAGTAACCCAGCTGAGAAAGCACTTTGGTCATGGTTACTGAAAATTGCTCGCACATTTCTGTTGTTGCATATATTGAGTCTTTTAATAATCATAGAAACTACCTCAAAAGAAAGCTTCTTTTGTGTTTTCTGAAACTGAGTCTGTATTCAAACAATGAACAGCAGCATATACCTCCCACATCACCTCTGGTGGTAGCTTCGAAGCATTTGCTGGTAATGGAAGAAAAGCTATTCAGACTACAAAAACTAGAGGACAACGTAAGGTGTGCCTGTATGATCCAGAGCTGTTTAACGCTTAGAGGTTACCTTCAAAATCCTCAGCAAGACTAAAGTAAATGTACAGGCTTACTGAGGTTGAAAGGGACTTCTGGGGATCATCTAGTCCAAAATCCTGCTCAAAGCAACATCAACTAAGCAGATTGCCCAGGGCCATATCCAGTCATGTTTTTAGTATCTCCCAGGATGGAGACTCCACAACTACTCTGGGCAACCTGTGCCAGTGTTCAACCATTCCTACTTTTAATTGTGTTACCAGAACTCTGTATCACACTGGCAGGAAACTTTAGATTCTCTGAATTAAGCAGTAAAGGTACAAGGGCACTAGTTTTCTTATTCAGAATGGGAATAATAAAATATCATGCAAACTATTTCTTATAATTAATAAAAAATTCTTAATTACATTTTCTCTGTCAAGAATTTTGTATGGGATGTTTATGGAGAGAACCATGTGGAAAACCAGCAGGGACTCAAGGAAGAGCTGCCAAAACCAGCCAGGTACCACCTGGAATACGCGATCCCGGTTAATGCTTCCCCATCACCTGCTGGATCAGAATGCGATTTACTGAAATTCTTTTAAAAAGGGAGCTTCTTTGCTGTGAGAGGAGGGTGCACCCTTCTCCTGCATCTAGCCTGATCTTTTGAATCAGGTAGTGGAGAATACCTTTTCTCCACTGCTTTTGCGTAGGCTACATCAACAACAGCACCAGGCTGAATGCCTGTTACGCTTAGAGACCATCCTCCAGGATAGCTCTAAACATCCTGTTCTCCACAGGCTGCTCACCTTCTCTTCAGAGGCTGCCTCAGGAGACGAGGAGCAAGCACACGTGCCAACAAGCCAATGCACTCAGGCAAGGCTTACAGCCTTGTAGTGGTTTCCACAGGCTTGAAGTGAAAACCAGTGGCATACACTGGTTTCCAGTCAGCATTGGGTCCACCCTTAGCGGACAGTACGCACACAGATACAGTGCCTTTGTATTTCCAGTGCAGAAGCTGCACCCAAAGGTGGCATTAATGTAAGAGCTGGGATGGGGGAGAGAAGGAAGAGCTTTCTTGACAACTTTCTCATGGAGATTCACAACAGAGGTGGCCTCCAAAGTAGCTGCTTCTTACCATTTGTTGGGCTGCTGATAATTCATCAAAATTTATGAACCAGGTAAATTAGCTTTGGGGAGAGCAGGGAGGAACAGATTATTCTAATCTCCATTTCTGGTACAGAACATGGGAAAGGGCAGGAGATTCAGGAGTGTCCTAATAGGTTACTACATTATTTATCTCATGAAACTTTACAACTTAACATATTGTCACAGTTACTGTGTTTGCTTCAAAGCTTTCTATTCTTCTATTAGCGTACACCCATCACCTATGCTTTCCCTAACCTTTCTTTCAGATAAAGAAATAAAATGCTTTGATATGTCTAAAAAGGAAAGGAAAACCTTTGTCAAAGTCATTTCTGTCAAAATATGAAACTGTTTTAATACAAAGATGAGGAACAGTATGTACATGGGCACAGTATCATACCTAGCATTATTTCTTTCAAAATATCATGCATTTCTCTAACCCTACATGTGTTCATCAGAAAATGTGACCTTCAGAACAGCGTTCAAAGTATTCTTGGCTTAGCTATCTTTTTTTGCTACTTATGGTACCCATGTGTCACTGTATCACTGCTTATATGGCACCACTACTGTACTGTAGAGAGAAGTGTTTTATTTACTAATAGAGGAATATGGGTAATAAACATCTATTTAGAAAATGGAAAATAAGTGACTCTGAATACAGTGCCTGTTGGAAGTATTTTGAATGCTACACATAACAGTTCATTTCTTTTATTCGTTGACTGTTCATCCAAATAATATGAATATGTTCTAATAAAACTAAACTTAATATCTATAAATATTCCAAGGGAAAATGCTTTTCCTTTGGGGCACATATTCGTTCATTTGTTCTACCTAACTAGTGTCAGCATCAAGACAAATTCCATGATGAGAAATTGATATTATCCATGCGTGGTGTGAAGTTTATAATTTGTGACTGAATACTGTTTTTTATAGATATGAGGCATTGATTTCCCAGTAGTAATCTTCCTGTAAGAAGCTGAAGAATTCTGAAGTTTAGTACTTTCTGAAGTTTACTATATTCTGAAGTTTAGTATTTTCTGAAGTTCTGAAGGTTTTAAAGCTTAAAGAAATTTTTAATGAAAAATTGCAGGGTACAGGCAGCCTGAAGGAGTTTTTTTAGGCTGGATGACATGAACTGCAGACCTTGACTTCAAACTTATAAGTACACGGTACAGACAATATTTTGAAATCTTTGAGGTTTGTTTTTTATACTTTCAATTTTTTAAACATTTTGAGTCACACAACCATATATGAGTAAAAAGGGTTGATAGCTATATCCTTTGATGATAAATTATTATAGTTTGGGGATATTTTCATTCAATCTGTTCATCAAATACAGACTTTATAAAAGTCTCAATTTCTCTTGTCTTTTAAATAAGTGAGAAAACATTAAGAATAAGCATGTAATCAAGTGCACAAACTCAATATATAGATATAGGTATATTTTCCTAGATCACAGAATCACAGAATAGTCCGGGTTGGAAGGGACCTCTGGAGATCATCTAGTCCAACCCCCCCACCAGAGCAGGGTCACCTACAACAGGTTGCACAGGACAGTGTCCAGGCGGGTTTTGAATGTCTTCAGAGTGGGAGACTCCACAACCTCTCTGGGCATGTAATAGAATGAATTCTATAGAGAAAGTTACAACTGCAAAGGGCAACAAGATTAATAAGAAAAAAATTTTATAGAATTGTAGAATCTATAGAAGGTTGGAAAAGACCTTTAAGATCATTGAGTCCAACTGTAAACAAAACACTGCCAAAACCCCCACTAAGCTGTGTCCCTAAGCACCATGTCTACCTGTCTTTTAAATGCCTCCTGGGATGGTGACTCAACCACTTCCCTGGAAAGCCTGTGCCAATGCTTGACAATCCCTTCTGTGATGACATTTGTCCTAATATGCAATCTAAACCTCCCCTGGCGCATCTTGAGGTCGTTTCCTCTCATCCTATCACTCGTTACCTGGGAGAAGAGACCGACCCCCACCACGCTACAACCTCCTTTCAGGTAGTTGTAGAGAGTGATAAGGTCTCCCCTCAGCCTCCTCTTCTCCAGACTAACCAACCCCAGTTCCCTCAGCTGTTCCTCATAGAATTTGTGCTCCAGACCCCTCACCAGCTTTGTTGCTTTTCTTTGGACACACAAAAGATTGAAATTTATAAATATTTAGAAAGCCCCTTCTTTAAACAAAGCGGCTATTTACTGAAGACCTTTCAGTTTACAAGACTTACCTCAGTGACTATAGACTGAAGGAGTCACAGGACCAGGGTATCAACACTCGGACTTTTAGGACCTCGATCCAAATTTTATCAACTAGTGCAGAATAAACAGCACAAAATAAGCACTGTTTTGGTGAAATAGATGTTTACGTCCTTACTAATTATCCATAGACGGGCTAACTGGCTCATTATTAACTCAATTGTGTGGAAAAATGTGAGCTGGAATTTCTCTGCTGTGGATAAACTCCTTTGACTATTCAAAGTCAAACAGCTACACGCTTTGTAATATAAACAAAATTGTACAGGCTATGTTCTGCCTAAATATCTTAGCCTTTGAAAAGTGAAAGTGTAATACACAAGGAATACTTACAGATATTTACAGAAAAGTAATTATAATTGTTTATTGAGCCAGATGCCACCCTTCCCAATTGCGATGGGTAGGACCATACTACACAGGTAGTCCTTACATCTCTGCTGCAGTCTGTTTAAAGAACTCCTGAACTGAATAAATAAGAAATCTCCATCTCCACAGTGGACACCAAAAAAAACTGATACTCAGAAAGATATGTTAAACATTTTTTTTTATTATTTCAAACAATCTTAATAATATCAATAACTAAATCTCCTCTAAGGGGCTGATAAACTGTCTGATAATAGAAACTTATAGAAAGAATCCTAGTTAACTTAAAATATTTAATTTTACAGTGAATATTAACTATGAAAAAATCCAGTGTCTAGTTATAATAACTTGGTATTCTCCTCAGGAATTTTACAGTTACTGTGGTTATATTCTGGATGCTGAAAATAGCAAAACAATATGATATAATTGGACTGAAAGGCAAGAATGCTGAGTCCTTTATTATAACACTTGAACTCAGTAACATGAGAAACAGCAGCATATCCTAAAGACACATTTGGGAAAGAATTATTTCACTTTTATATAAAGCAGAGCAATTAAAAATCCTGTTCAAGTGATCTCACTTATACACACTTATCTACTTCATACCTGCCGCTATATTGTCAGTAATCAGCAATGGCAATCACATTTTTCTGTTTCTGTTTAGATACAGATGTATTTTCAGCCTGAATGATGAGATTGCCTGAAATGCAACCCTTTTCTCACCTGACAACCATGTCTTCCAAACAGAGACGAAGCTTTTGCATCCTCTCAAGAAAAACAAACATCATTTCTCCTTGGAAGCCCATGGACACAAATGGCTTTATTAATGAAGAGGCGGAGAATACTAGTATTACTAGACCAGAGCAGTAACAGGGAACTGAAGTACAATAATCTTACGCTTTTTGCAGTCACCAAAATGCTTAATCTTAGATACCCCGTTTCTCCCCACTGTCCCACCGGTTGCCACAGTTTACTCACTTGCAGCGGGTAAGCTGAGACTTCAGGAGACAAGAACACAAATGGAAGAAAAACAGCAGAAATGGATTATTTGAGTACTGAATCACTTCCTGAAGAGTGGCTATAAGTGAGACAAAATGGTACTTTGCCTTCTTCAAAATCAGATTATAAAGGTAGTCCCTGAAAGTTTGAATCTTCTGCATGTAGCTTCAAATGTTCAATTCCCTGTTTTGTGAATCCCATGAATTCCAGCCATGGAACATTCTCTCCAGAATAGGAGAAAGCACACTTCCTTAATTAAACTTGTAACTATTCATCCATCAGAGCAAAAAAATAAGTAGCTTTCTACCTGATGTAACCTAATAGCAAACGTGTGACCCAGATTGAGCGATTATCGGGCTGACCCAAGGAACTCTGCGGAATATACACTTGATGTTAAACATTGCAAGGGTAGGGAAAAGCCGCCGTTAGGAATCGATACAAAAGCCAATGATGACTGCACTGTAGTGTAAAAGCGTGTAGTTTAGATTCAGTTAACTTTAAGCTACGGAGATCATATTCCATCAGACGTTTAATTACATTAGCGCAGAGCTCAGCACAGCCTCACACCAAAAGAATTTATTCTGTTCCTTGAGGAATGCTGTGAAGCTCACAGCTACAAACCCCATACTGCAGTCAGGGCAAAGAACAGCAAAGATTGCAAAAGAAATAAACCCAGTTCCTGGAAGAAGGCACTGAAGGTGTTAAGTTTACTAGAGCAATGAAGAGGTATATAAATCTTGCAGCATCATCTCAACATCTTCAGTTTGAAAGGCATGAAAAAATATTAATTCACCCTGAATTTCCTCCTATTCTCCTTTCTGGTGCATAAGAGACAACTATTGACTTAATAGTGCTGATAAATGAGTGAGTGGTTCAGTTGAGGTCTATGAAATGGCACCTTCCGAAGTAAATTCCAACTTGTGTTGCATTCAGAAGCAAAATACCTGTCAGAGAGATTTAACTCTCAAGGAGCAGTGTTTCGTAGGACGATATCTTAAGTTTTATACTCTTATCAAAACACAGTAATTCAAAACAGATTTACACTTTAGGAATGAAAACTGATAAATCAAGAATGTTTAAATTTTCTTAAGTAAATAAAAAACATAAAAAAGGACTAATTCACTTTCATTAATGCTTCAGCCTGTCCTTCTCTTGAGAATTGATTCAGGAAGAAAAGTTATTTGCCCACTCCATCCCAGTACCACTGAAATTGGCTTTTGCTATTCAAGTAATAGGGAAGCATCCTCTCAGATCAGGTGGTATAATAAACCATCTTATGAAAGAAATACATTTGATTAGGTTTAGTTTAGACTGGCAGGTCTTGAAGAGCAGATGACAGATTGACTTCTTTTTCTTCTATATAATATGCTAAATAAAGGAATTACAAAGTATAATTTATAACCCAAAATGATCAAGTACTTGGTAGGCAGCTCTGAAACAGTGTTTCCAGGGTTTATCTCTCAACTTCTTTTTCCCGTTCCCCACTGTACCTCAGCCCCAAACACAGGACCGTCTTTTAGCAACGGGTCACTTACACGTTCCTCTCCTAAATCAGAGGCTTAGTGAATGCTTACTGCGTCACTTCCACTTCAAGAAAACAATCAATACATATTCAAATTATAAAAAAAATGCTGAATTCAAGCCAATATTGACATGACTAAGCAATTGTGTCATTTTACCAGCACAAGAAATGTATCTTAACTTATATCTTTCTAGAACCCATTTTAGTATTATTATTACGTTTCTTTAAAGAAAGTATAGAAACAGAAATTAAGTGGCAAACTTCAGGAAAAGGTTTCCATTTTCTTATTTACACAGTTAAAACCCCCCATGATTACAGGTACTGCAATAATAAAGCTTAATAATAACCCTTTTGTGTCTGTCACCAAATAATATTTTGCTAGTTTTCTAGCCACTCTGTTGTAATAGTATGATTTTGTTAAAACCAGTGAGTCTATGGAGTCTGTCTGAAAATAATCTGGTCTTCAAGTGGAATGAGAAATATTTCACATCATCTGCTGCAGCATGAGATGCAAAAACATTTTAAAGGAACAGTATATACATACAAGGAAAGAATTTGCTGGAGAGAAGGAGCAAAAACTCAAACAAAAAACCCCAAACCAAACCAACAACATAAAAAAGGCAACTTGGACAGGATTATATTCATGACTAATAAATGGATGATTCTGGAGTTTATTGCCTGTAAAGGAGGCAAAAATATATTGGTATCTTATTATTCAAGTGTTGGCTAAATTCGAATGACATATAGTAAATGGGCTTCCAGCAAAGCCAAAGCAGTATAAATTGCTAGATATAGAAATATAGTATTAGATATTGATTTCTAATGCACTATATGACTTTGCCAATTTTCTCACGTGAAGCCTCCTTGTAAAAGATCAAGAACCACTAATTGCAGACTGGCAGATTTCCTACTGATACACAGAAGTGCACACACACACTGCACTTGTCACCCGTGTTTTGAGCCAAAACCAGACAGGAAACCGTGGTGTGCGAGGAACATGTGTCCAAGATGATGAGCTTTGCTGAGAGAGTGTGCATTTCTGTTAAACCAGATTCCGCACATGTTGCAATGCCAAATGCTAAGCAATGTTTGGATCGGAGCTTGCTCAGAACTTGGGGAGGTTTCATCTACATCAGCCTGAAATCTACCACCTCTGGTCTAAGAGGGACAATTACCCTGGTACCACCTGCAATAGGGACGTGCAGATTGGGGCTCTTTAATGCCTCTCCCAGGGGCCTCAAGCTTACTCATCTTAAAGTACCCCAGCGTCACCACCTTTAAAGTCGCCTTTAAATGACTTCTGACAATCAGCAACTCTACCTGTGCCATTTCCGGTACCAAAATAAATACTGGTAAAGATTCCTCTGTCAGAGAAGTTACGCAAGTATTTCTTCATCGAAGATTAAGAAGAAGTCCAACTGAACAGCAGCAAAAGCTACAGAAGGACCCCAAGAGGCTAACCCTAAAATCTTCATATGCTTTATTTCACTAAAATCTTAATATGTTTCGTTTTATTTTATAAGAAGATTTATGAGCACCCTTGAAGAAACAATATCATTTTCGGATAAATTCTGTCTTTATCTACTGTAACCAGAAGACAAATCAATTTTAGAATCCTAATTACAGGAGGAGAGACACAAGTCTAGACACTCAATGAAAACAAAAAAAAAGCAACAGGGGCAGATCGCCTGAAATAAGAATTCTTTCATGCAGTGCAAAATCTCTTAATCCTAAAGACGGGAAAAAAATTGGGCAGTTTCTAAACGTATTTGGCCTAAAGAGTTATATTTTTAATGTGATAACTACTTCTGATGTTTTTCTTTACACAGTGTTCAGTGTAGGCTGTACTGCATTTTCAAGTATTTCCATGTTAAAATGGGAGAATATTTTACTTAAAACATTTCTGCAGGATGAGGATCAACAATACTTCATTTTATTAAAAAAAAACAACACCTCTGATAGCATTTGTTAGAATTACATTTCATTTTTGGTAAGACTTACTATATAATTTCTTTTCAACCTCTTCCATTTGGTGATGTCATATTACAATCACAAAATATTTCATGAAGGCAAGGCAAGACGCATCCTTGAAAATTCAGGCTTTTCCCTGGGAAATTTACACATTAGCTCATGGAGGCAAAAGATAAAACAGGGCAGCAATTTTCTGTGTCCAGCTGTAAGGCTGAGAGAGGTAGCTGATCCTTAACTTACTGGGAATTAAACTGTTTAATAATTTTTAAAAGAAAGGTATATGCTTGCTTTGAAATCACGGCATAAAGATTTTCAAGCTTTTCAGTCCCTACCATTTGGCTCTGGATTTCCATAAACTTCCAGGAAAATTTTAGGTGAATTCAAGCTCTTATCAGGGTCTGAAGTTAACAATAGCAAAATGCTCATAAGTAAACTCAAATTTTAAAGTCCCGTTTTATTAGCCAAATGAAGAGATTAGTAATTAACAACTGCTTCCTCAGCTAGGAACTACTCTGTAAAGTCTGTACAAGCTCTTAAAACAAATGGCTGTGGTGTTCTAATTTCAATTCAAATAGGTAGATGACCATTTCAGATGATCAGAGGGTTTAAGCGCCGAAAATACTGAATTTGGTCCTATGACCTTAGTTATATGTCTTTGCAGGACTGAATCTAGCATGTTTAGAAAAGACTGAGTCAACTTCTCCTACCATTGACTGGTGGGATTAGGTGGAAAAGAATGCCTGGCAGAGATTTTTAGTTTGTTTGACCTTATTTCCTTAAACATATATATATATGAAATAAACAATTCCTTCTAGTTGCTACAATCACCTCAGCCCTTTAGCAGATAGAAGGTTTCATTATTGGGCTCAGAAGTTGACATCTTTGACCTTATTTTGTAGGGAACAACACAGATGGTCTAACCTTGCTGTTGGCAGCATTACTGATGAAGCTGATCTTAACTCCAGTTAAAGCCTTACTTGCTCTTTGATCACACTAAACAAGGTTGAACTTATTCTACCTGAAGGTGTACCCTGTAAAACTCAAAAGAGTAAATGCTACAAAGAAGCAATAGAAGCATTCATAATTTAGATGACAGCATGTTTTATACAAAGGACTGTCAAGGAATATGACATGGCTATGAAGTAAATTGAATAGAACTTAAGGAATCGAATGCAGTTGACAGAGTTAAATGAGAAGGATTAAAATCCTAGGTAGAAGAAAAGGCACTGGAAATGAAAGTAAGAGATAGATGTAAAATCACTTTTTTGATTGCCTGGCACATTTCTAGTATTTTACAAATAAAAAATAATTGCCAATTAGGAGAAAATAGTTATTAACAACGTAACAAAAAAAAAAAGAGAATTGAAAGACAAACTTGGAGAACCAAAATACTTAGAACAGAAGATAGGGCAGCCTGCAAACAATGTTTCAGGTATAAACTGACATTCTTTTAGCAGTTGAAGTTCTGGGGAAGACATGTAGGGGCTCTTACACAGCTCATGTGGTCTCATATAAGTGTCAGCAAAAAAATGCTGCATGAAGATATCATAAACGGAGTGGTGTAAATTCTGATTTGTCCACTAATTTCTTGAGGGGTTTTGTGCAATACTATGGAACATTGTCTCAGGTGCTTTATTTGATTTGTTAATGGTAAATAAACCGAATCCATTTTCCTCTCTCCAATGCATGCACAGGCACACAGCAGTCTTATTGGAACAGAGAAGAAATATCAAAGTGCTGCAAAATTGTTTATCTAAATATAAGCTTTCTGCTCTAATTACCAGCAAGCTCATAAGAGATGAAACTAGAGTAGGGAAAATGAGAAGAGTCACTGAAATGAATGAAGCCGTGAGACATCCCAGGGATGGTTTCTATCTGTAGCCATGTCCCTGAGATGTTCTCATTTGCCTGGCAGTATCTCATTAAGATGAATAGGCCACTTCACAAATCTTTGGAGAGTTTCTGAAAGGGCAGACAGAGATGAAAGAGAGAAATGGTAGCACTTACCTTCTGCACCACTTAATGGATATTTACTAGCATGGGGATCAGGTGATTCACATTTTAAAAAGTAACAGAGAAAACCACTGAATTTCTTTGAGATTTTTCACTTTTCTTGCCCAGACTTCCACAAGCCACTCTTGAGGTAGTTTGTTTGGGTTTTTTTTGTTGTTCTGTTTATTCTAATTAACCACTTTAATGTTTCAAATTCTAGGCAGTACCAACAGCATAATTATATAAAGTTTCTATTAATATTGGTAACTCTCAAATATAGTTTCATGACAGGTAAGTGCTAATGTAAATACTTTCACTATGTCTAGGTCTCTTTGAAAGTTTGTTAAAGCAGCACAGATGTACCTAATGCACCTTCTCCAGCTGATCTGAAAGTTGTTAGTTTGTCTTCAGAGTTCATGCTGACTAAATGCAAGCAATCCTTCAAGCAGCAGGATAAACCTATTAGACTAGCTTAATGGAAATTTCAGCCTGCTTATTAAAAAAGAAATGGTGGTAGGTAGAAAGAAGTGGTGGTAGGTGAAGTTCTGTTACAGCTCTAATTAGGTTAATGTAATTTCCAAGGGAGCTGTGAAGGCTTAGAAAATTTTAAGTCAATCTCCTATTCAAAATAAGCACAGATGGTACACTCCATCCACCACGTGGTGAGATCTAACCACGCTCCTTCCCTCTGAACCTAACTGTCTCTGGATGAAAGTGAAGATTTCTGTGCTGCCTGGGACAAACGAATATTTCCAGATGGAAAAAAAGGACATCCCACAAAACCAAAGTCACTACTACATCTTCTCCTAATTCTTTATGGATTCCTCCTCTGCCTTCCTACAAGGAATTGCAGAAGTAAGTCATGTCGCTGCTAGTTTGAGGAGAGAAAGGACTTTAGCAATACCTGTCACCTCCTTCAACACCTGTAAAGGAGAAGAGATTGGTTGACCCCACAGCTATGTGTTGGTTAGGTATGCAAGTGATTGAACAAAACTCTTCCTGATAGAGACACATAATGTAATAAGATGATGTAACCTTGCAGCAACATGTTGCAGTTTGGGAGGTTCAGGTTGCAGGTTAGGAGAAACTTTTGCACCAGGAGGGCTGTGGGACGCTGGCACACGTTGCTCAGAGAAGCTGTGAAACCCCTTCCTTTGCAGTTTTCAAGCCTCAGCTAGACAAAGCTGGGCTGACCTTATATGAGGCTGGTGACAGTCCTGCTTCAGGCAGCAGGTTGGGCTAGATGACCACGGGAGGTTCCTGCCAACCAATACTCCTAACATTCTGTGAGCATTATACTCTTAGAGAGGTCAAGTTGGATGCCTTAAGGCAACAAATTGAACCGTATTTGTAGCACTGTCAAACGGTACAGAGGCATTTTGAATCTGCTCCTTACCTGTGGGATTATGGATTTCTTTCTAGCTAGGTCCTTTAAGTATGTCCTGATATTCATCAGTCAAAATGAACTATTAAGTTTGTTAGCATAATAAAGCTTTAGCTTTAAGGAATCTGTAGCTCCCTTGGTGAGAACATGAAATCTGCATTCCTTTCTCATGTTTTTAAAACCATTGCCAATGCCAAAGGTATTGCAAAAGGTATGCAAAAAGGTAACAGACAACTCTTTTCCCTGAATTGGAATTTCTCATACCCCTATTTTGACAGTTACAAGATATAATATGGCAGTCAAAGCCTCAGCTGATGACATAACCCCTCCATCCTCTGGAACACTTATCACTATTTTAAATTTGCATAAAGACAATTATTTATACAGCTATATAAATAATAGGTTCATTGAATAGTCTAGCTGAAATTTATCTATACTACTGAACATATATGATCTTCAGCATTTTCAGTCTCTTGCTCTGGAGGATCAAGCCTTTAGCACCACAAGATTTTATGGCACACATTGCAAACATAAGAATAAGGAAAATGTACAAGACATATTTACAGTTATTTTAACAAGTATTTAAAAGATTCAGACTTTTCTTAAAGCATTTTCAGTTAAGTCATAGGAATTTTTAAATATCCCTAAGTGTGTATCATATATTGTAAAGTTACAAGCTTCATAGAATTCCATTCCATAAAAGAACAATAAACCAGAAGATCACTTCTCTTATGCTAATGTTTTTCTTTACTAATTTATCTAGAATTATATGATTTTTGAAAATAAGCAATGTTTAAAAATATTTTGAAGTGGATTCTTTCAAGTAAATAAATTGTACATGGATTTTTAGTGAAAAATTACTTATGCAAGCAATTTTCCAACTAAATCTATTCAAAATATCACTTGTTTTTGCACAATTTTCCAGGCTGTTATGAAAAAAAATACTATCTCAAATATGACAAGCCTACATTCCAACAGTTTTATAAATGCAAATTCACCCTAATTGGACATAAATTCCAATGAAATACTTTAAGAAATACTTTTATAGTAGGTTTTACATAGAACTTTCTCAAGAAGTGGGTTTTTTTTTCTCCCCTCCCCATCTGTTAAAATATATGCAATAACAAAGTATCAATTTTCTATTAGAATACATATTACATGAAGATTGCTCAATAGAGGTGTTCATTTTTTAATCACTGCTTCTAATGTTTCAGTCTTTTCTGTTTAAGAACTGAAATGAAAAAATAAAAATATGCATTTTAAGCCAGTTGGGTTTAAGTCAACTTTGTGTGATTAACTGCTAGAACAGAGAAATTAGCACATTTGTAAGCAACTGAATAAACATTCAGTCTTCATGAAACAGAGCCATATATCTATGGGCATAAATTCTGTAATTAACATAAGTGACAGTAACAATGTACAGTAGGCGAAGGACACTATTTACTAAAAGAGGCATTTTAATAACTCACAGATAAAGGAAGCAAAGTTGGGATTATCTCTTCTTCCCGTCTTTTAAAAATTCTAGTGAAAAGAACAGCTCATGTGGAGCCATTTAACTTTTCTTTTCCTATGTTGATGTCAGCTTTGCAGTTATACTTGGCATAACAGCTTTGATTAAACATTTTATATAATTGTAAGCTTCCTGAGGGGACTCAGAATGGAACTATCAGGTGCTTGGGTTACATTCCAGATGGCAAGAGATTTGCTCAGCTTCACACTCCTCTTCCCACTGATGATACTAAACCACAGTGGAATTCATTTGCAAGTAATTCCGGGAACCATCAGGTTGAATTTCAAAGAATTAAAAAAATCACCAACTCTGCTTTTAAAACAAAGCAGATGATTTGTATTTGTTTTTTAAACAATTCCCAGGCTTTCCCTTGAGTAATTTTGAAACCCGTGTGTGCAAGCGTGACATTCTAAAAGCACTGCTGATGCATTAAGGTTACAAGTGAACTGAAATGGCCTTCCACAGTTAATCCGTTCCCACTCCCGATTTAACATGTAGCTAAATGGATACTAGAATCAACGACATCTAGAAGTAGGTAAGTATTGTAAAGGAATGTGGAGAAGACAGCTCATAATCAGATTCATTTGGGCTACCATCACACCTGGCCACTATCTAGATTAACTTTCTTTACCCCAGTAAGTTAGATTCTGCAAGAGAGGGGAAGATAAGAGAGACCTAATTGTAGCTGCAGAAATAGCGATGCCAAGGTACACCTGAAGGACATTTGGGAACAAACCTGAGGACACTGCTACTCCATATTCCAGAAAGCCTCAGATGTTTAGGGCTCTGAGGACAATCAGAATAATTTTTCTTGGAAATCCCTAATAAGCCTGTTCTGCTGTTTGCCATATCCCCAGTTCTAGTGGGTTGCTGACTGGCCATACTTGCAAAAACATTTTCATGTGTCCTTATACATGCATAATGATAGAGCTGGACCGGCTTCTGGAGTTTTCCTCACCCATGAAAATGGTCCTCAAGAATGGGACTTGAGCACAGTGGAGGTATTTCCACCCAAAACTTCATCCCAAAAATTCTCTTTGGTGACTGAAGATTCCTGAACTCACTCTTCTGAGTTCAGATCCACCGGTACCTATATATGACATTCTTTTATTTAGCACCCTAAAAGATTTAATCTGCTGGATTTTGGGCTCAATATGCAGCCAAAGACTGGCTTTCCCCCTCCCATGCTCAGTAACACATGGCTGTGACAGCTTGAGGGTGCCTGAGGAAGAGCAAGCAGCCGTGGAGGACCGAATACTGGTTTTGCATTTCATCAAAGGGCTGATAATAATAATAATGTGATTGTCCTGCAAGAACTCTTTGAAAGCATGGCTATAGATGCCCAGTCAGAGAAGAGGAGTTTGAAAAGACTTTTTTTCCTGAGCCAGAACCAAAGTTTTGTTCTCTGTGCTGAACAGAATTATAATGCAGAACAAGATCTGAACTGATGCTAACAACTACAAGGAGATTACTGGCTGAATATAAAGGCTCATCAGAACTGTTGCTATGTGCAGATTCATGCAAAGTTATTACAACAGGTAACAGTAGAAGTGGTGACTGCAGTGAAATTAATGCCTGAAAACCAGGATGGAGAACAACAAATACAAAAGGGATTTGTTCACTACAATTCTTTTTGTTCAGGCTAAATTACCTACTTTTTTACTAATAACAAGGGAAGGTGGAAGAATAAATATCTACACAAAATTTAGACTGACTTGATATTCATGTGAAAAGCTACTGAGAGAAAAGCACAACTTTGGATGGACTGCGCTGTTATGCCAGTAGACTGTTGTTTTCAGCTGAAGATTCATCAAAATACTGTCTGACAGAATTCATTATCCTCTGTAAAACAATCAAGGAACTTAACCGTGGGTAGTAATTTGAAAAATTAACATCAGTATCTAATGTCAGACTGTCTTACCAAAGATAAGACCGAGCAACTCTTGGATCTCAGGTTATTTCAGGACACAGCTATTTCAAACCCCACTTCACTGCATAAGCAGAATAGAGAACCATTGCACTGGAGCATCTGAACATAGTAACAGTATGAACATGAACAGATTCATTCTGTGGGACAACCTCTGCCTTCTTATCAATATAGTTTGCAGATATCACCTTTGACTGACAGGAGAAGAACAAGTTAAAGCAGTATTTCACAATATGGGATTCTTTGAATCAAAGAATTAAGTAATGTTGAACAGAGTAAAGGTCAGATGAATCTGATCTTGGAAGATCAGGATGATGAACTGCAACTCTTTAAAGCTCCGGAAATCTCAAAAAAAAAAAAAATTAAAAAGAAAGGTCAATAAAGGATTTAGTCAATTTGCTGATGAGTAAGAGTTTAATGAAAAATAAATCTTATGTTCTATCAGATGATTAAAATGTCATGCCTGAACTATATTTACAGATCTAGCAACACAAATGAGAATTAGAAAGATCATTCTTTCACCTCAAATATATATAATAAAATATATATAATAAAAATAATGCTTAGAAAATAACATTGTAATAATAGGAAAAGGCATATAAAGTTAAAAAACTAATATATACCCAAAAGGACATAACTTCAATTAAATTTTAAGTTTGAAATCTGTTTTGAAATTACCATGACAGGCATTTAAATGTACTTGTATACAGTACTGATATTTTTTTGTGTACTTCAAGCTAAACCTTACTTCTAAGATTTTGATCCATCAGTTTGGTTCTTTACAACATGAAAATACCAGTCCTGAATTTGAATAAAGTCTTCAGGACTTAAGCATCAATTATAACCCACTGTTCTGATGGTCCTATTGATTTAAAAAAAAAAAAAAAAAAACACCACAAAAAACAACAACCCCCAAAAAACACTAAACACAAAAAAATCAGGTAATGACAGTCTTACAGGGCAGGAAGCAACCCAACAGACAGAGATACAAATATGGCTATTTTAGGCCACTTTAGAGACTTGAACATGCAGAAGACTCAGAACCCATTCAAGGAACAACTACTTGAACTTAAATAATAAAGGATTACCTGTTCTGTAGTTCTTAGAGAAATCTTTATTCAAGAGAAAAGTCAAAAATGGTCAGAGTCCCTTTAGCCTGGAAGGAAATCTTCAGGAACACCATCAGACAGGATGTTGGACTTTTGCAAGCGATGATTTTGCTTGTAGTTCAGCTGATTTCAATTTATGAATTTCTTTTTCTCTTATTTACTTAGAAAATTCTTTTCAAGAGAAATATTTTCAAAATAATTTCTGAAATTATTCTCTTTCCATGAATAAAACTGCCAATAAATATCCCATCCTTTCTAGAAACTGCTGTGTAATTATGTAACATCCAAAATCTTGAAAAGTTATACTTCAATGTAATAATTACTGAGACTTCATTTGATGTCCGTGGACTTTTAATCTGTCAATGACATATTAGAAAAAGTAACTATGATTACTCTGTTTATGCAAAACATTATTCCTACCAGAAGTATATAAAGCAGAGACAATTAAAAAAAAATTAAGCTACACTAATTCTTCATATAAAGATATTTTGGAACTTACTCATTATATATTTATTCATACTCCTGTTTTGTCCCTGCAAGACTTGTCAGAAACACCTAGGAGAGATCATATTTTTAGCTCACCTGAGAGAAGTCTTTATATTTTTATGAATTTGTGTTTAGTCCTTCTGAAATGCTGCAATGGAACATAGCAGAAGTTTGACTGTTGTTCTTGAATGGATAAACCAATAGGTACTTGGGGGCATGTAAAATGCCAAGATGTTATGAAGACAGAATACAATTATTTGCAGCTGTAGTAATGCTACCACTGATGTCTACTCAAGAAACAGCTTTGTCATGCTACCTTGTTAACAGTACCTATTTAAAGAATAAATATCTGAAACTCAATTCATTTTTAAAAACTTAGGCACCCATTGGGTGTCTTCTGTATTTTCAATCTGACAAGGTCTTCCATGTTCAATTTTATGACCTTTTCCCTAACTGCGAAGCTGAAAAGATGCCTACTACCTACAGTGAGATAAAATGGGAAGTCCCATGAAGAAATCCGTTAATCACATGAATCATTTCATAGAGAGATAAGAAAGATTCCTCCTTTTTTTAAGAACTGTGATCAATCTGAGGCCAAGGCTGCCTGACTGACTTGCTAGTAGTCATGTAAACAGTAAATTTGTGGGGAAAGATGTATTGCTAATGAAACCTTCTTAATGCTTATAGTTTTTTTCTTTCAATGCAGACTTGTATTGTCTGTTACTTTTAGATGTTTCAGGAGATACACATGAACATTTCAAATAAAAATGTGGCAGTTTCTTAGGAATTTACATTACGTATATATTTCAAAGAGCAATTAAGGGTCAGACGGTGCCTGGCTTCCGTGAAGCTGCATAGAGCTGCAGAAACGAATAAATCCTCTGTATCTTCTCTTGTGCACCCATCTGGGAAGAACAGCGGCTCCAATACTGAATAATACAGCTGTTCTTTCTGCATTTTTGCCCCGAGACAAGTCTCTGGACTGCTTGGACAGTCCTTGAGAAGGCAGATGGAAGTGAATTTTCTGGTCCCTTTTAACAGATGTTGCACGTTATCTGCATGCTGTGCCTTTGGGAGGTCATTGAAAGGACATGGATTTTTCTGAAGAATTCAAAAGAAGGAAGTAAACTGGCAAGCTGGGTTTGCTAAAATACTGTTTCTTGTAAGAGTCAAGTGTACATATACCTGACCTTCCACCTTTCAGATGTTCCTGTGTAAAAGAATTTGGGAGAAAAGTAAATATCCAGCTACACTAAAAAAAAAAAGAGAAAGGAAATTGGGAACCTAAGGAAAGAGGCATTTTTTTGTTTCATGACTAAGTGAAAGAAAGGACAATTCATCACTTCTAAATACTTTACAAATATTAGCATAGTCTTTACCCTCAAGGCAAATGAGGCAGCTCAAATTGACAATGAAAATCTCCCACGACAACCAGTAAATACAGGGTCGGCATTTTTAGGACAGAGGTTCTGGGACTGCCTGCCCAAAAGTTCCATCAAAAATTTACTGAAGCTGGCAGTAGGGCAGCTTTTTTCCTCAAACAGGATTGCAGTGAAAACCCACAAATGATGAAACCTTTCTAAGTAAAGCAACAATGTACATTCATTTTTTTTCTGAATGGACTTTTGTATCTATATCATCTTCTTATGCCAAAAATAATTTTGTGATAAGAACAATTTTACAATGAAGATAAAGACTTTAAAGACAATGAGAAAGTACAGCCAAGTATGTAACACAGCAAGCAAAGGGAGAGCAAGTCACTTTTGGATGCTATTTTAGGGCACCGCTTTTATTAATTAAGCTCACAATCACAGAGCATCTGTCAGCTATGGCAAAGTGGTAAGGAAGAATGAATGAAAGATTGTACTGTAGAGAAAAAAATGATGAGCTGAGTACAAAATTATCTCCCATGGACCCTCAGGAGAACAGCTTGGATCATATGGGGAATGAACTAAATGTGTTCATACACCCTGTGCTGGAAATGAACACAGCCACACCTGACTGAGTCAAGGGAAAAAAGCTACCTTGTGCTTTTATTCTCATGGGCAGCATGGACTGATGCTTTTGGGTGGCTGAAACTACAGAGCTAAATATTCATTAGAGAATAAATGCATTACCAATATAGGTAAGCCCTTTCTGAGACAATGAAGCATCTGTAGGTGTACATTTTCCAAACGTGTTCATTTTTTCATGATTCAGATAATTTAGCTGAGTATATTTTTGTTGGAAAACATCATGACCAGCCTACCTGGGCTGCTTTTGTTCTTTATTTTTGGCATAATTCTTGGAATTATTTGTCAATAAGGAAACCAAGGAGCAGAAAACAGAGAATGAAACTACATAACTGTTTTTCAAGAAATACCTGCCAAAACACACACATCCTGAGATTAAGGTTGAAGATGTGAATTCTTTCCCCATACAAACTTTGTATAGTGAAAAACAAAAACAAGTTATATGATTTTGATATGAATTTTAAGCAACAAATAATCTAAAAAGTATTCTTAAGTCCCAAGAATTTTCACATGCAACTGGAAAGTTTGTGTGTAATCATATATAATGAATATTTTGATATAGAAATCACAACAGTATAGCTTTAGCTTTTATTCATGGAGGCCTTTTAAACTTTACTTATATCCCTAACCATATAACTATTCCCTGTGCATCCCAGACCTCCCTATGTAGCACCCTTTAATCATTTCTCGTTTGTTATGAACTACAAGAAAGGTTAACACTGCCCTTTCGTATTCTGTGCGCATCTTTTGCCAGAATGGCCAGATAGCAATTTCCTTCAGCTGAGTACCTAGCCATATTTTTTTGGTATGTGTATATTCATAGTTCAGTGCCAGACAGATTTCCACTGTCAGTTATACCGCAGGTTGACGCTATCCCACCATAAGTACACCACTGCTTATTGAAGAAGACAAGAAAAAGAAAAGCACCGATACATTCTTAAAAGAGTTGCAGTAAAGTAAATCTAAGTAACGGCTATAACCAGGAAAATTCTTACTTCTGCCGACTAAGCCTGCAGTGATATAGTGGTGAACTGGGACTGGAGAGTTCACTCATCTTTTCCTTTCTGCTCATTAAGAACAGCTATTTTATTTTCATATTTCTAATCAGTATCTTTATCCTCTAACACAATTATACATTGGAGATCACAACGTGGGGGAAAATGTTTCCTTAACAATACCAAATCAATTATTAAAACTGAAGTTGTTTTTATTGTCTTGGCCTCAAATACTTACAAAGCTTATGAATTTCCCCTAATTGTGCCCAAGGAATTAAAAAATATGATGCTAATGTGCAATTCTGCTATTAACATACTTTATCTAATGACATTTAAATTAAATATTTTATGTGCTTTTTATCCCTAAAAGTCAGTTGTTTTTTTTTTTTTTTTTCAAGGATAAAGCAATACTAGTTTTATATTCCAATTAAAAGCAATCATTGTAGCGGACAGTTTCCAGTTGAATGCTTCCCTCTCTGCCTAGGTGTTTACATGTCCCTTGGCATATGTCTCCTTTCTTGTAGTAGGCAACATTTCGCCAGTCAACAGTATAAGTCAAAGCAGATTATGAAGTATTGTAACTGAAGCTATGAAGGCAAGGAAGGCAAGGAAGTAAAAGATGAGGAGGTTCTCATGTGTCTTTAAATTTCTTCTTATTACTTCCTTTCTATATTTCCTCTTTCCCATAGTGAAAAATCATTATAAACGCCGCAATCATCCTGGGCCCACAGATGCTAGGAAGCAGATACTAGCAAATCACCGTGTCTCAGGAGAGGCTGTGCCCAGAAACATGATCAGTGTGTTTGCCCAACAGGCCAATGCTGCTCAGTACAAAACACTTAGCCGCATCTGCCATAGGATAAAGATATAATCAAAATGCCTCCCATGAGCTCCCATATAGTATTCACTGACATGCAGGACAAAATGAAAAGGAGTCTGACTTAAAAATTACTCATGCAAGCGACTTTCAACTATGTACACTGCTCTTCTCCTGCACAAACAAGCTTTCTCTCCAGATCTTTTTTCCTTACTGATCAAACATCTTGCAGTCCTACCATGATTCATTTTGTTGAATAACATACTATATATGATTAAAAGTTTAATGATGTTTTGATATAAAAGAGCATTTGCATAATTACAACAGAAAGACATGAAGCTAATATTAAATATAAAATTTTGTCACTCTATCTATACATTAAATCTGGTTAAGCTTTCACAGAGCATCTGCAAAAGTTTCCTTGAACTCTCCCAGTCTTTGTTTTGGGTGTGAACCGGGTTCATCCCTCTAAATTATGATAGCTGTCGGCAACTTTAAATTATTCACAGTTAATGAGGCATAAGAAAGCCCTCAGCACTCCTGAGGTTAGAAGCACAGACGTGGTGTTAGACTGGTTTTCTGTCACCTGTGGAGGCACGTTGCCTGTATGGCCACTAAAAGAGCCTTAAATTGATAATATGCCACTACAGCACTAAATAGTAATGGCTCTGAAGCCCACAGTTCAGGCCATACTGTTCTGGGAATCCTGTAAACAGAGAAGTGGATATAGTTGCTGCTACAGAGATAGCACTCTAATACACTAATAAACTAACAGATTTTTAAATGCAATATTTTTAAAAATCTTACAACTGGTTACTGTAAGTATACTTACTTACTGTATACTGTAAGTATAACTTAGTTATACTGGTACAAATCTACTTTAACTTCCCTGTAATTCATTAATCAGGTTTTTTCTATAAGGTTCCAGAGTAGGTATGAAATACATCTTTTATAATGTGTTATATAAAAAGCAAATATAATTGTTCCCATTAATTTCTAATACAACTATTTACTTTCCTACCAAAACTGGTGTTATGGTTTGAAGAACCCACAACAATTTATTGTTGTTTAGACGATTATTCTATCACTCGATAACCCCTTCCCACCCGGGAAGGGGAATCGCAAAAAACAGGGAAATCCAGGGGTTGAAATATAAACAGATTTAATAGAATAATAATTAAATAATAATACATAATTAAAATTAATAATACTATAGAACAAATATTGATCCTGATACCAATATAAAATATATAAGGATTATACATAGCCAATTCTATCAGTAGGAAGCTGTGCAGTCCCAGCTTTGGACAGCAAATGTCGGCCAATGTGAGCACTATGGCTTCAGGAGGAAGGGAAGGCTTCAGGGGTCTGGCACCGGGGCATGAAGTTCTTGGGATTGCAGCCATCATAGAAGAGAAGACACTCCTCAGAAAACTTTCTAATTTGTATTGAATGTGATGTTCATGGTATGAAATATCGCTGGTCGCCAGCTTAGGTCAAATGCCCGGGTCTCGCTTCTCCTCATCCCTG
Organism: Ibidorhyncha struthersii; assembly: GCA_013398815.1. NCBI lineage: Eukaryota > Metazoa > Chordata > Aves > Charadriiformes > Charadriidae > Ibidorhyncha > Ibidorhyncha struthersii. The sequence continues at coordinate 312,089 of VZSZ01004714.1, read as the reverse complement.
CACCTGGATAGCTCAAAAACACTGAAACCCTGAAACCCACATGCCATAGCTGGCTATAAAGTAAATATTTTCACAAATTCAGACACTAGAGTCTTCTAAAAAGGCAGTTTTCCCAAGCATTAGAAGATACCTTACTGAAAAATAAAATTACTGAAAAAGAAATTAATCCTCTATTGCTCAAACCAGGACAACTGATTTAAACAGAACATAATCATTTACGCATTTTGACAAATAACTGACAAATCCACTTTTACATCAATCAGTTCAATCTTCTGTATTCCAGCACACTAACAAGACGTCTAGACATCCACATCAGGAAAAAAATTGCTCATTTCTAGACATGACTGCTCAGATAACTGATGCTTCGTCTATCACATGATCTACTGGAGACAGTGATCAACCACAGCTGTGGGCTACAGACTTAGCTATTCCAATTCGTATAAAAACTTCACATTGTAACACAAGACTATGAAGATACTACAATAATTACCTGCTCCCTGTGCCTTATCTTCACCGAACACTGCCTCAGTCATCTGCTGTCTCCCGGCATTTAAGCACTCCTGTAGGACTTTTCCCACCTTTCCCCTTCTTCCCTTCCCAAGCATGGTGATTTTCTACAATAGCTTTGTTCCACTGAAATGGTGAAACTGTACACTAAGAGGAGAAGTCTTCCGAACGCAAGACACTACATGTTCACAGTTTATCAAAAGATAAGTTAACTCACTATCTGAAGAAACAGAAACTGATTGTGGGTCATAGAGACAAGTGCAAAATCAACTCTTTTTCTTGGTTCATCCTCATTGTCTCCACATGTGTGCAGACACCTGCTGGAATACATATACATGAAAGTACAAGCACAGGATTGTTCTCACTCTCTTGTAAATGAATACAGTATTTGCAATGCATTCTAAAAAATAAGAAAAAATATAAAGTACATATGATTTTATAGTTAACTCTTTTTTACAATACTTGAGATTTAATTCTTAGCTGTACCACAGTCATCTCTCTCTCAGATTGGGAACCTCTGTAAGAAGAATCCTTAGTTTCCCACTTAGGATGCCTTGACTATCTGAAATGGACACAAACTTCACCTTCTTCAATTAGGGTTGTTACAAATCCTTTGCAGTATTTCTATAGATCACAAAATTACAAGCATGCATTAGAAAAAGTATGTAAGAAACAATATACATTCGTCCATACATGGATCATTCCATTGAAACAGATTTTTGTGCAGTTTTCTAAGGCAGAGAGTGAGGTTTAGCAACAACTACCAGTTCTCTTCCAAAGACAGAAAACTTACAATTAAGAAGAAATGGGGAAAACGTATGTAACAGTACCATCCAGTAATGCCTACCACACCATGTCCCACTGACAGTAACCTTACTGCAGAATTTCTCAACACAAGCCAAACATTTTGTTTATAGTTACAAATGACAAATCTCCTACCTCATTTAATCTTATTACACTTACTGTTATTATTAACATTGCTTTCTGCTAATAAAGCCATTTCCTTTTGCTATAATTTTCATAAAGAAGTGAATGATGCTTCTTTGTGATTCATTAAAGTAGATACATGCACTGTATTTTTGTTGTCCATTAGGCTAATATTTTATTCTGAAACAAATCCCAAAGGCCTGCTATCAGTGGACAGCAGAGGAACTGATGAACGCATACATTCCTAAGAATGACTGCCTTGATTCTTTTTAGTGGCTGGAAAATTTCCCAAAGTAATATATGTCTTGTTCATGTATTCGTCACTCATTTCTGATGCACTCTGAGTAGTTCTCAAGTTAGAAGCAAACCTACACAGAAATGGAACTGAATGCATATTCCCTTTTCAGGGAAGATTTATTCTTCTGAGAGGTTCAACGGAAGCCTTGGGACCATTCATTCAGCACTGCCGAGCACTGCCTGTGAGGATGTGAACTTCTTTGACTTTGTGGAAAGTCAGTGACTATGGAGATACTCAGGACTTTGATGCTAAAACTGACCTTTCATAATTAGTTAGAAGGAGGGAAAAAAAGCAATCTATTACATGCATGAATAACCTTATCTTAATTGCCAGCAAATGAAACCAGCCATTTTTTTAATGGCTCAGGCTTCCTCATATTTGCCATAAAAAGTTGTATCTGTGGTACTTGCAGGCAACTGAAGCTCAGGAGAGCCAATTAAGATGAGTAGAGCCAAACGGACACATTTTGACACATCAAGGACAGACTGTGAAAGAGTAAAGGCTTTGATGTGAACCCCAGCCCGAGTAAGAGCATGCGTATAATGAAACCTCATTACAAAGCACTGAATCTAGCATGAAATAGTTGCCAAGAAAAGGAGGCTGGGTTCCACCTTCGTAAAAATGTGAGCATCAGCATTGTGCCAGTTCAAGATTTTGGCGTATTTTTCACATCTTGCTCTAGAATGAAATGAGCTGATATTGTAATATCAATGGAATATTCAAATAAATTTTATTCTATTTGGAAAAGCCTTCCTTTGACTTCAGAATCTGCTGCTTGTACTGCAAATTTCATTTATCATGGGAGTTTGTGACGACTTGGTTTCCTCTGTGCTCTTTCACAGGATTGTATGTAATGGCCTTGATTTTGAGTAGGGTTTCTGGAGTGCCATTTTTCAGTTTTAGATTTCCGTTCTGAGAAATTTTTTTAATACCATTTTTCTCTCTCTCAGTGTACGTGTCCAATTCCATTTCTATGTGCATGCAGGTCTTCCTGAAACCCCAGAGTTTTAGAAATCATATGAATATGGTTGCTTTTCAAGTAAGTTTCAGTTCTGTAATAACTACAAAAATTTCACAGCAGGGTTTGCTGTTTCAGCTTGGGGCAGGCTGCTTCGAGTTTCTGATATTGGCCTCCTAGACAAATACTAAACCACAATTAAAGGTCTCCCACCTCCTCAGCGAGTGAAAGCCAGAAGCAAAAAGAGCAGGAAGAAAAATAAAGGCAAACCAAATGCCTGCAGCTAAATTTTGTCTCTTGTTGCATTCAAGCAAACACACTGAAGCAACTTGGCACAATTTCACCAAGGTTTTCAGTGGGCTGCAGGTAGGTGATACCACTCACAGCTCACCACACTGCCAGAAAAAGGGGGTGAGGCTGAAAGCCACAGAACTGTAGCACCCAGAAAGGTTAATTACCTGACACTTTTTTGGAAACAATGAAAACATGAGTTATGATGACCTTTCTTACAATTTAACACAGAATTTTTCAATTCTGCAGAAACAGGCATGTGACTGAATATATAACATAACATGAAACATACACTTCCTTATTAGTTCTAGTGGTCTGAAAGTGTCTTTCTCCCTAAAAGTGTATTTACTCCCTAATGAATACTGTTCTTCCACAGTGCTGTGACCATTTTGGCTTATGAAAGTATTATGGAATATTTCAATTCTCAATTCAGTCTCCATACATGATGGAGCTATTCTGATATATTTTAACAGACAGACTTACTCAGTAGGTGAACTTTTAGGTTCTGCCTCATCTATGAGATACTAAGAGGACTTAAGTTCAAAAAAGTAAACCGTACCTGGAAATCGGGTACGTAATGACTAGTCTGGGTAGACAAAGGATTTTTAAATGAATAATAGTAAGTCATAGAAACATAGAATCATAAAATGCCTCAAGTTGGAAGGGACCCATAAGGATCATTGAGTGCAACTCCTGGCTCCTTGCAGGACTACCTCAAACTAAACCATATGACTAAGAGGGCTGTCCAGGTGCTCCTTGAACTCTGACATGCTTGGTGCCATGACCACTTCCTTGGGGAGCCTGTTCCACTGACCGATCACCCTCTCAGTGAAGTATTACACTTAGAAATCCAAGAATCCAAATTCAAAAAGTGAGTCTATAGTCATAACATTGTCTTTAATGTCTTGACAGGAAGAAAAGAATAGGATTGACTTCTTTTGTTCACCTTGCTGAGGTGTACTTATCAATCTTTTCTTTGTAACATACGAAAGCCAAAGTTCATTTCAAAATATAGTAAATAAGGCTTAAATTCTGAGTAATCAGATTAATCCAGGAGTTTGGTTTTGATTTGTGGAGGAACAGGACTGAGATAGGGTGCGGAGACTGTGTCTCGGTAAATCAGTTGATGGGACATGTTGTGAAATCCGGGATGGTTAAAATGTTACATTATTTCTTTATTTTAATAAAAAGATGTGTATTCATGAATATTATACTAATAAACTACTAATTGTATGTGGCTCCTAATGAAATCGTCTTATCAATCTACATCAAAACACTTAATGAAAGTAATCAGGATCCATCCAACTACTTTACAGATGGAAAAACTGGGACACAAAGGACTGAAAACACCTGACAAAGGGAGCATCCAGCAACACCCTCATATTGACCTCATATCTCAAAAATCATAGAATCATAGCATAGCTAGAGTTGGAAGGGACCTTAAAGACCATCTAGTTCCATCCCCCCTGCCATGGGCAGGGACACCTCCCACCAGACCAGGTTACTCAAAGCCCCATCCAGCCTGTCCTTGAACACTTCCAGGGATGGGGCATCCACAACTTCTCTAGGCAACCTGTGTCAGTGCCTCACCACCCTCACAGTAACGAACTTCCTCCCAATACCTAATCTAAATCTCCCCCCTTCCAGTTTAAAACCATCACCCCTCATTCTATCACTACACTCCCTGATAAAGAGTCCCTCCTCATCTTTCCTATAGGCCCCCTTTAGGTACTGGAAGGGGCTATAATGCCTCCCTGGAGCCTTCTCTTCTCTAGGATGAAGAACCCCAACTGTCTCATCTGGTCCTCATAGGACAGGCACTCCAATCCTATGATCATTTTTGTGGCCCTCCTCTGGACCTGCTCCAACAGGTCCATGTCTTTCTTATGTTGGGGGCCCCAGAGCTGGAGTTCAGGTGGGGTGTCACAAGAGCGGAGCAGAGTCACCTCCCTTGACCTGCTGGCCACACTTCTTTTGATGCAGCCCAGGATCCGGTTGGCTTTCTGGGCTGCGAGCGCACAATGCCAGATCACATTGAGTTTCTCATCAACCAACTCCCAGCCTGCATTTGTGCATGGGATTGCCCCAGCCCACATGCAGGACCTTGCACTTGGCCTTCTTGAATTTCATGAGCTTTGCACAGGCCCACCTCTCAAGCCTGTCCAGGTCCCTCTGGATGGTATCCCTTCCCTCTAGCACGTCGACCACTCCATACAGCTTGGTGTTGTTGGCAAACTTGCTGAGGGTGCACTCAATCCCACTGTCCATGTCACCAACAAAGATGTTAAACAGCATTGGACCCAGTACCGACCCCTGAGGAATATCTGCTGCTCGTCACTGCTCGTCACTTGGATATCAAGCTATTGATGGTAAGTCTTTGAGTGTGGCTGTTCATGCCCTGGGCAGGTATACTCTTCACTGGGTAAAAATCTGGCTGGATGGCCGTGCCCAGAGAGTGGTGGTGAATGGAGTTAAATCCAGTTGGCGGCTGGTGACAAATAGTGTTCCCCAGGGCTCAGTGCTGTGGCCGGTTCTCTTTAATATCTTTATCAATGACCTGGATGAGGGGATCGAGTGCACCCTCAGTAAGTTCGCAGATGACACTAAGCTAGGCGGGCGTGTTGATCTGCTTGAGGGTAGGACGGCTCTACAGAGGGATCTGGACAGGCTGGATCGATGGGCCAAGGCCAACGGTATGAGCTTCAACAAGGGCAATTGCCAGGTTCGGCACTTGGATCACAGCAACCCCATGCAGTGCTACAGGCTTGGAGCGGAGTGGCTCGAAAGCTCCCCGGCGGAGAAGGACCTGGGGGTGTTGGTGGACAGCCGGCTGAATATGAGCCAGCAGTGTGCCCAGGTGGCCAAGAAG
>VZSZ01004714.1:263366-305833 GCA_013398815.1 Ibidorhyncha struthersii | reverse complement strand
TACTTGGGGATATGGTTTAGAAGTGGCTTTGTCAGGTTAGGTTAATGGTTGGACTTGATCTTAAAGGTCCCTTCCAACTTTAACAATTCTATGATTCTATGATTCTATGATCCAGCCAGTTCCTTATCCACCAAGTAGTCCATCTGTCAAATCCATGTCTCTCCAATTTAGAGACAAGGATGTCATGTGGGACAGAGTCAAATGCCTTGCACAAGTCCAGGTAGATGATGTCAGTTGCCCTTCCCTTATCCACCAACGTTGTAATGCCGTCATAGGAGGCCACCAAATTTGTCAGGCATGATTTGCCTTTAATGAAGCTATGTTGGCCTTCACCAATCACCTCCTTATTTTCCATGTGCCTTAGCATGGTTTCCAGGAGGATCTGATCCATGATCTTGCCAGACACAGAGGTGAGACTGACCAGCCTGTAGTTCCCCGGGTCTTCATTTTTTCTTTTTTTAAAAATGAGGGTTATGTTTCACCTTTTCCAGTCAGCAGGAACTTCACAGGACTGCCACAAACTTCTCAAATATGATGGATAGTGGCTTGGCAACTTCATCCGCCAGTTCCCTCACGACTCACGGATGAATCTTATCTGGTCCCATGGACTCATGCACCTTCAGGTTCCTTTGATGGTCTTGAACCTGGTCTCCTACAGTGGGTGGTTCCTCATTCTCCCTGTCCCCGCCTTTGTTTTCTGTGACTTGGGCAGTGTGGCTAGAGCCCTTGCCAGTGAAGACTGAGGCAAAAAAGTCATTGAGTACCTCAGCATTGTCCATGTCCCGGGTGACCACGTCTCCCGCTTCCTTCCTGAGTGGGGCCACATTTTCCCTAGTCTTCCTTTTGTCATTGACATACCTATAGAAGCCTTTCTTGTTGCCCTTGATGTCCCTGGCCAGTTCTAACTCTGTCTGGGCTTTAGCTTTCCTAACCTTATCCCTGGCTGCTCGGACAATCTCTCTGTATTCCTCCCAGGCTACCTGTCCTTTCTCTCACCCTCTGTAGGCTTCCCTTTTGTGTTTGAGATTGTCCAGAAGCTACTTGCTCACACATGCAGGCCTCTGGACGTTTTTGCCCAACTTCTTCTTTGTTGGGATGCACCCCTCTGAANGCCAGTGAAGACTGAGGCAAAAAAGTCATTGAGTACCTCAGCATTGTCCATGTCCCGGGTGACCACGTCTCCCGCTTCCTTCCTGAGTGGGGCCACATTTTCCCTAGTCTTCCTTTTGTCATTGANCCACAGTACTCTGCCAAGCAGATCCCTGAAGAGGCCAAAGTCTGCTCTCCTGAAGTCCAGGGCAGTGAGCTTACTGTGCGCCCTCCTTGCCGCCCTAACGATCTTGAACTCTACCATCTCAGGGTCACTACAGCCAAGGCTGCCCTTGAGCTTCACATTCCTCAATAGCACCTCCCTGTTGGTCAGAACAAGGTCCAACATGGCACCTCTCCTCATTGGCTCAATCCCACAGAAGTATTCCATACCTAATACTGTCCCAAAAAAAAGGCATCTATATGCTAACGGATTTTATTCATAAACTGACCAAGTTAAACAAAAGGCAGCTTGTTGTTATGGGCAGTATCTTGCAACTTGCTCATACACTTCTAAAAATATTGTTTCAATGCTTAGCATAGCCACCTGACAAGAACCATTTTCTGCAAACTTCAGATCAGCCCTGAGGGATAAATACCTGTTCATATTGTCTTCCTGATTATGTAAAACTTAAATTAGAGTGAAAACACACCAAACAAACTCTAATTGCTTTGACTCTGTGTCTTTGACGCCCAACAAATTAAGTAAGGGCAAAGTATAAAAAGAGAAGGAAAAAGCAGAAAGGATAATTTAATAAATAAAAATCTAATGATAAATATGATAAATAATATGATAAAATGATAAATAAAATCTAATGATTAGATTTATTATTTGTTTTTCACCTAGACAGAGTAAAACTTTAAATAATCAGAAGACCCAGATATAGCAATATATATTGCTAATTTAGCAACGAAATACACCAAGATCTCCCTTTCAGTAACATTTCATTGTCTTTGCCCTAAGCAATGGAAAAAATCATGGGGTGGCATAACATTAAAGTGAGTTTATCAAGTAGAACACTTTGTCAGTATTTAGTATAAATATTTGGCAATCAGCATCAAATTTTATGATGTAATCTTGGGAAGACTTATGTGCAAGCTTAAATTTACTCAAATGCTTAAAGTTTACAGTGTGCATAAATCTTTGGGATCTTGTCTGAGTCATCCATTGAATCCTTGTGATATAAACCAGTGTGTCACTATACAAAGTAATGTATTGCTGTCATTAGTTTTGGAATAGGAACTTTGTCTTGGAAGCTCACTTCCCATGACCACATGGGATGACAAGGCAACATTTCCAAAACCACTCAAGAACACTTCATATAGGAAAAGCTGGTCATTTTCAGAATTACAGCTCAAAGTTTACAAATCTCAATGATTTAAGAATATAAAATCATCTGGCTAGTTATTTACAGGTTATAACTCTTGCCTAGCTATGACCTGTCACACATGACAAGAAGTTAAGTTCTGAAAGTGAAAAAACATATGAATGGAAGCATGACCCTACTCAAAGCATAAAAATCATCTTGTAAAGACTCAACTGTACTTCAAAAAGATGGTATTCACAGACAGCTTCCTTTCATTACGGAGCGTGCTTCTAATTTCCTACTGCTGACTCACAGCAATTAAGCTAGGAAACATAGTTGAGAGAGAAAGACCCTGGCAGACAATTCACTGTTGGCAGATAAGCTTGTTCACAATGGTGAATTTGGCTCTAGGGGCAAGAAATGAGGTGTCACGAAATCCTACAAAAGGAAAGATTTCATGTGCTTTCATTTGAAAATTACAGAAAATGGAAAGAGGTATACAGAATAATTATGCTGACAACACTATGCTTTTAGTTATAGCAGGCAAAGCCTTAACAAAAACATGCACTGAAAACAAAAGCAAGGTATATAAACTATTTGGTTTATTTCCACCCTGAACATTTCTTTAATGATGGAATAATCTCTGTCACCTACAGCAAAGAAAAGGTTTGGGTAAAAAAGTGCATTGTTCTAGCAATATTAAAGCAGTATATGCAAACAAACAAACAAACAAACAAACAAAGTGTAAAGCTGCAATAGTGTAAAGCTGCAATGGTGCAAAGCACCACAGAATTCAAGTCACAAGTGGTGCTTCTGCATATGATCTCATGAGATAAATAATGAGAGACATCAAGTTTTCAATAGTTAGGCAAATATACACCCACAGAAGATTACTAATACGCTGTTATAGTAGTTGTAGACACATTTCCAAACCCATAACCTTTAATTTCATGAGTCTTTTATTTCCTTATTCATTGAAATCAACTGTGAAACTAAGTATGCTCAGTACAGATTGCCAAGACATACATTTTTCCTGGGCAAATGTTTTCTAAATTGTGAGAGGGGAAACCATACATAATATGCTTCATACAGCTAATTCTTTACAAGTCACTTTGTCCATTATGTGTTTTCTATTTCAAAAGCCAGGTTTTCAAAATGGGTTTAGTTTTTAAGTAAGTGCACTTCAACAAAGGAACAAGTACCATACATGTTACTGATATTTCAGGTCACCGGTAATACAGGGTATTTGAGGTTGTAAGAGAGCACGTGCTCAAGAACACTAGGGTTAGTTTATGTTTGAAATGGTCCTTGCAAGAGATGCTGTAATCATTGTTAAGTTATAAAGTGCAAGTTATTGGTCTGGGCAAGCCTTCCAGCGCAGATGGGCTGACCCTGAAGTCAGAGATTTTCCACCAGCTGAAGCAAGAAACAATTATTTGCCACTTTGCCCCTAAGCATTTAGAACAAAACAAATAAATGAAATAAATCTCTCTTTGGTAGTGAAGTGAAGAAAGAAATACTTAATGCTAGTGGAAACACTGCACAAGAACAAACACTATGTGCCTAGTTTTCTAAGTAAAAGTAGTCGTCTGAAAAAAGATACATAGAATTTAAATAACTATACATGTAAGGCTAGAGAGCTTACAAAATATTTTTACAATCAAATGCAGAAAGGGGTCTAATTTTTTTTCTTATGCAGACTATGTCAATATCCTTCACCACCTTATTACCGTTTAAAACTTTCAAGCACATAGCAATATTATTTAGAACTAGGAGACTATTTATCATTCTCAAGGTCAGATGCTTATCTACAACCAACTAGACTTTAATCAGCGCTACTGCTCTGTGAGAATAAACATCTCAGACTGTGCATTCTCTTTCATACTATGAAGGAAACACGAGGGTGGAAAACTATCTCTCCTGAATTCTATAAAAGCACTTATAGTTCCATTACTGGTCTCTATCATTTGATTATAAAATTTCTCTTCTCCTACTTTTCATATTGTCATTAATCCCATAACAAACTTGCTCTAAGTTTATAAACATCTACACTCAACACCCTTTTCCACTGTCACAAACATTACAGTGTTTACTCATTTTCAGAGAAAAAGATACATTCTATTTTTGATTTACATTCTGCAGTGAAAGAATTTCAGTATCATTGGACATGGACCTCAGAACTCCAGACAGGAAATCATTGAGACATCTGAAGCCTGAGATGCTAACATCTACGAAAAAATAATTATTTATTCTCATTTTTACTAAGAGTGGTGCATAGAGTTAGAGCTAAGGGACAAAAATATCCGATCAGTCCAAACATGTCAAGCGTTTTTAGATTCTATGACTGTTGAAAAAAACACCTATTAACTAAAAAATATTAATTTAACCTAAAACTAACCCAGTTCTTAACACCTAAAAATCTGATACTGGGAAACTGTTCTTTGTGAAGTATTCATAAAGTAGAGAAAAAAATTAAAATACTGCAAATAAATTATGAATTATTTTCTCAGCTCTTTTCAGGACACCAAGTGATGTGCTTTGGTGTCTCAAAGTTTTCTCTGCTTTAAACATAAAACATTATCATATTTTAAAATTTAATGAAGTCATAAAGATATTACAAAGGATCTGTGAATAATAGTTACTTCAAAAAATTTTTAGGTAGGTAAAGTTTAATGTTGGCTTTAAAATAAGTAGTTTATTATTTCCCAACAAAATCATCTACCTTCTGCTGGTAAGACATTTTCTTTTGGGCAAGATGTATTAAATTCTAGGGAAAATACATAGTTTGCAAAATTATTTCCCAAAGTATATCCAGACATCTGCTTCCAGGCCTCATGCTTTCGTGCACCAGCAAGTACATTTCAAATATTAACAGCAAAATATTTTTCTATCTTTATGTATAAATAGAGAAAGTATCACTATAGGATTACCAGTCTTCATACACTTTTTTGGGTATTTGCTGTTTGACACTGATCTTACCTGTTCTTCATGCCTCTCTCTACCTAAATACCCACACCATCCATATGCATCTCTGACTAAATACCCTCTCCATGCACAAAACTGGGGCTACTGACTGCTCTTCTTGGCCCACACAGACATTTGGTTTGATGCAGCACAGCCACTATCCTCTTTTGTAGCATAAACTTTAAGGCAAGGTGTGCTTCATTTTCCTACATGACACTTTCCACCAGCAGATCTCCTTTTTTATACTTTCAAAGTCTGTTTCCTCGAAATGGCTAAACAGCTTATTTTGTATTACAATATTGTGATTAATTTCATATCACTTCTTAAAAATATTTAAGACAGATTAAAAAATTTTCAGTTTTATTCAGATGAAGTTTTACACCTGAGAGCATGAACTTACTCCCAGTTGAAATCAAGTTAACACTAACAGAGGTAATCTCATTATCTTAAAATAGGCGTGCAGCTTCAATCCTTCCAGGTTCCTCTGGAGGTATCTCTCTCCATCAGCCCTACAAAACTAAACACCGATGCTTTAAACCTTACCTACATTAGATGCTTAAAGATGGCCTAAAATTTGCAGTGTGAAGCTTCCCATCTACACATTCAAGCCATAAGCATATCTTTGAATATTACTCCGAGACAGTTGTTGGTATTTGGCAAAAATAGAGGAATGGATCAACTCATATACAACAAAAAAGGGTTTTAAATCCAAATTAAAATGGGATAGCAAACTTTCAGTGGCTTGAATTTACTAGTGAAGAAGGACGTATCTGAATTGTGACCTAAATGCAAAAATATCATAGAACCATAGAATCATTTAAGTTTGAAAGGACCTTTAAGACCACTGAGTCCAACCATTAACCTAACACTGCCAAAACCACCACTAAACCATGTCCCTAAGCACCGTGTCTACCTGTCTTTTAAATACCTCCAGGGATGGTGATTCCACCACTTCCCTGGGCAGCCTGTTCCAATGCTTGACAACCCCTTCTGTGATGAAATTTTTCCTAATATCCGATCTAAACCACCCCTGGTGCAACTTGAGGCCATTTCCTCTTGCCCTGTCACTTGTTACTAGCCAGAAGAGACTGACTTCCCCCTCGCTACAACCTCCTTCCAGGTAGTTGTAGAGACCGATATGGTCTCCCTTCAGCCTCCTTTTCTCTAGACTAAACAAGCCCAGTTCCCTCAGCCGCTCCTTATAAGACTTGTCCCCCACATCCCTCACCAGCTTCATTGCCTTTCTCTGGACACACTCCAGCACCTCAGTGTGTTGTAGTGAGGGGCCCAAAATTGAACACAGTACTCGAGGTGCTGCTTCACCAGTGCCCAGTATAGGGGGACAATCACTTCCCTAGTCCTGCTAGCCACATTATTCCTGATACAGGCCAGGATGCCGTTGGCCTTCTTGGCCACCTGGGCACACTGCCGGCTCATATTCAGCCGGCTGTCCACCAACACCCCCAGGTCCTTCTCCGCTGGGCAGCTTTTGAGCCACTCCGCCCCAAGCCTGTAGTGCTGCATGGGGTTGGTGTGACCCAAGTGCAGAACATGGCAATTGGCCTCGTTGAACCTCATACCACTGGCCTAGGCCCATTGATCCAGCCTGTCCAGACACCTCTGTAGAGACTTTTTTATCCTCAAGCAGATCAACACTCCCGCCCAACTTGGTGTCGTCTGCAAACCTACTGAGGGTGCACTTGATCCCCTCATCCAGGTTGTTGATAAAGATACTAAAGAGAACCAGGCCCAATACTGAGCCCTGGGGAACACTATTTGTCACCAGCCGCCAACTGGATTTAACTTCATTCACCACCACTCTCTGAGCACGGCCATCCAGCCAGTTTTTCACCCAGTGAAGCATACGCCCATCCAAGCCACGAGCAGCCAGTTTCTCCAGGAGAATGCTATGGGAAATGGTGTCAAAGGCTTTACTGAAGTCCAGGTAGACAACATCCACAGCCTTTCCCTCACCCTCAAAGTGGGTCACCTTATCATAGAAGGAGATCAGGTTAGTGAAGCAGGACCTGCCTTTCATAAACCCATGCTGACTGGGCCTGATCACCTGGTTGTCCTGCATATGCCACGTAATGGCACTCAAGATGATCTGCTCCATAACCTTATCTGGCACTGAAATCAGACTGACAGGCCTGTGGTTCCCCAGATCCTCCTTCTGGCCCTTCTTGTGGACGGGCATCATATTTGCTAACCTCCAGCAAACTGGGACTTCCCCGGTTAGCCAGGATTGCCGATAAATGATGGAAAGTGACTTGGTGAGCACTTCCTCCAGCTCCTTCAGTACCCTTGGGTGCATCCCATCTCTCCCCATAGACTTATGTGTGTCTAAGTGGTGTAGCAGGTCGATAGCTAATCATAGCACCAAAGCCATCTATTCTCACTAGCAAGCCTTTATTTTCAGATCCGTGTACCTGAAAAACAAAATATTGGGATGTGGCTGAAAAATTGCTTCTAGATAAATATTTTAGATGTTAATAATTTATTACGGCTGTTGTTTAATTTTTGTATATTGGGCTATCCTTTATTATTTCTTAATTATGTTTTAGCAACAGCAAGTAATTAATTTTCATCATACTTCTCTACTTGAAAGACTTCAAAAACCTAAAGGCATTCTGTGAAAGCTTTGAACTTTTGATATTCTTTGTACTTTCCATTTCTCTCTATATTCTGCTGGTTCATGCATATTGGAAGATATAGCAAAAAGGTCACAAGTAAAAAAGACAGCTCCAGCAGCGATAAAAACAATAAAGTATTGGAGTAAACAGAATGAAAAGTAAATCTTTATAAACATAGTTCATGAAGGCAACAGAGACTGCTGTTGAAACAATTTAGTAAATTGCTCTTTAGTGACACTGTTGTCACTAAAGCTTACATCTCATCTCCATAGCCACTAAACAGAACGTCCTTGTCATTCCAGTTTTCTAAATCATGGGTGGAATTAATTCTTGAGTGGACTTAAATTACTAAGCCCTGACATTTTGCAAATTTCCCCAAGAATCTCATGCTTTTCAAATGACAACTTTTCCTTTTACTCATTATAGACCTCTTGGAAACATAAACCACTAACTATTCCCAGCCAGGACTGTTATTTTGTATATAAACAAGTAAAATCAGCCAAGTATCTTAGATTTTTGTCTTCTAAAAGGAAAAAGTCACTGACTTTATTTCAGATCATCTCCGAACAACCATGACTCCATGATACCCAGGTGAAATAATCAGCTTTCTGTAGCAACAGTTCAACAAAGCATGTGTAAAATCTTCCAGAAACATTATTTAGGAACAGAGTGTAATTTTCAAACACCAATGGCAAGACTTGACATTTACATGCTTTACTATGGATCATTCTTGGTAATGTACTTATGGTGATGGAGTGTACTATCTTAGCTCTATTTTGTATATAAATTTAATAGCATTACTTTTAATACAGAGCATACGCCCAGCTATAGTAATGATCTACCGGTGTTGTTAGCTAAGCATTTAAAAAAATCAACGTCAGTAACATTAACAGCAATATTACACATTTTTTTTCATGAATTTATAAAAAACAGTCAAGTTTCAAAGAATTACGAAAGACAATTAGTAAGCAGCAAATCTGTCTATTGCCAACAGTTTGCTTTTTCAGTGCCAGTCAAGAAATGACACATGGACAAAAGCAGACAGGCTGCTAGCTGGCAACCAGGTAAGTGAACAATAAAGAGAACAATGTTAAAACAATCAAATTCAGTGTTTACCATGTCAGGCTGGGTTCCTGAAGAGATTCCAGAACTAAAGAAAGAAAGGTGGAAAGAAATCTTAGTACTGATAAATGCAAACAAAGAGGCAATAGTGGTAATGTTGGACATTACCACTCTCTGAAACAGACAGCAAACTCCTACATAGACAAGGAAACGAAAGCAGGAGGCAGAAAAAGTGATGTATGCATAAAAGGCCACTTTAAATTATTTGAGGTATGAATAGCCAAATGAGAAGCTACTGTTGTATATGCAGAATATTATTTCTGGCCCGTGAGGAAATAATGTCACCACAGTTCCTCCCTGTGAAGGTGCAGCTGGTGTGGTTTTGTTCATATTGCTAACCACCAAAAGTCACACTTGTTTGATGCTGGCTTCTTCTGTGAGACCTGTCCCACTCCACAAACACAGCTCCAGGGCTCTGACAGAAAGGGTGTAATCCCGTGGAGGAATGAGTACAACCAGCAGGAGTGTAGCAGCGCTCCTCAGAGAGGGAAGCTGCGCTCCTGAGGGCAAGCAGCAAGCACTCACAGCGTAAAGGGCTGCCGCAGTCACTGAAATAACATCCTTGCCTGGAAGTTAGATCAGCACAGCTGGGATGCATTGAGCAACTCAATGTAAGTGCTTCTGCATCATGAGATTTGGTTTCAGAATTCTCTGAATTCAAGAATAATTTTGAAACAAGAGAGATTATTCCCAAATCAAAACATGCTGTTCTTTCAACTGCCCTTGTTTTCATTATAGGCATTTATTGCGCCTGCTGTGCTGGAGAACAAGGCATATGATGATATAGCCAGTCACATTTCTGCCTACATCATCTGTCATTGACTGGATATTTTGGTTCCCCAAATTCAGCAAACTGATGAGAGTACTGCTGCCCCCACCACTGAGCCCTGATGAGTTACTGAATGCTACAACATTAGCCGTTCCTTCAACTATGTGTTATGAAGTCTGTGGTTCATGTGTGCAGTACTTCACCATCCTTGGCCAGATCATGCCATTCTACCTGTAGCAAGCCTGGATATTCACGTCCCTCCTTGGCCAACCAAGTTCTAGACATGACCACCACATATCCACCACCAGAACATGTTCTCGCGGAACATTAAGAGGAAAAACTGTTTGAAAAAACATTCAAAAGGGAAAAATCATATCACTGCACTTGAAGAATGATGAGCAATCTTAGCCATGTTGCAGCATATCCAAAAAATTCTGAGTTTGAAAGCATATCCAGAAGAAAGTAATAAATGAGTGTATCACTAGACAGATCATTCTGTGTGACATGCAAGAAGGCATCCAAGAATCTGTTGTCTCAAATCTGTGTTGATGCCACTGTGTTTTTCAAAAAAGAACCCCCAGACTGTGGCAGACTCTTACCTGAAATGAGTCAAGATCACAAACACCTACTGTAGCAGTTTCTGCTCTTTGTCAGGTGCGACTAATGAGTTACCATGTCCTGTCATGTCCAGAAACAGACCTGCATTTCTAATGAATTTGAGAACTTTGCCAAAAACCTCACTCATTTAAGCTATCACCATCAAATGATCACGCTGAATAAATGATACAGGCAGTTGCAAGTGCTTTATAAAGAAGTCCTAAGGCAGACTGGCCAACAAGGCTTGTCAGATCCCTCACCTGTCATGTCCGCAGCTGGGCAACGACAATCTCTGAGCAGCAGTGCTACAATGCTGATTCCCCCTGCATCTCTGTTGAATATACGGGGTTTTGTTCCACTGAGTGGCCCCAATTGATAGCCCTTCTCTCCTTATTATTGTTTCTCAAGAGAGACACACTGCTGCTGTGCACGGAGTACATGTAGAGTTGCAGTCTTCCAAGAAACGTGCCCAGTTGAGGGAGGTAGAAGTATTGCAGAAATATGCTACATGTCTGTGTTGTAGAGGTGGGTATTTCATACAAGGAGAAGGAATGTTTATGTATGAGGGAGATTACAGTTTTTGTTGAGAGAATGAAATTTTACTCAGCATGTAGGGAGAGGCAGATGGAAGAGGTAAAACTGGATTTAAAAATTGTCCCAGAAACCTCCTAGATAGACCAGGCAGTAGAGGCAGGAAATAGAAAGTTATACATACCTAGTTATACATACCTATACATACCTATAGTTTTGCACGCTGTAAGCAATTGTACAACTACTGACCATCTCAGTGGTGGTATAGGTTGGCTATGCATGGAATTACCCTGAGCAGATGTTTGCGCTTCATTGCACGTGGGTTAATCACCAAGTCAAGCAGCTCTGTGGATCTGTGGCAGAGCCACTCCTGTCATCAATGGCCAAGGTCCTGGCTAAGATATGAGACTAGAGGTGGGGAGGTTTTATTTACACTACTGCAGCGTGTGCACTACCAGTTTCAAAGAATCTGGGAGCACAGGACAAAAATTTTAGAACAGAGGTTGTGGTTCTTTCACGTGATCTGGTTTAGAGGAACCACAGACTGTCCAGAAGATTTATATTCTTCTCCAGTGCTTATGGTGTTGACCATGGGAATACTTGGGGCAAGTGAGGAGAGGACACCATCTCTTCCAATTCCCACCCACTTTTTCTTTCAGAAAGGGGAGTCTGCCAAATGTGCACTGGTAAGTGATACACACATTTCAGCCCCCTATAGTTTCAGAGCCAGGAGGGATGAGTGGAGTTTAATGCATGCCTCTCCACCAGCTGTTGGCAGGCAGGAGCTCATTGCAGGAATAAGCAGACAGAAACAACAGACTTAATAGCAAATCAAGACACCTGTGCCAAATCCTGTAGCAGGCTTGAGGAGTTGCAGCTAAAGGCAAAGATACAAGCATTGAGAGTGAGTTCAAGAAAGAAGGAAGAAAAGTCATTGTTTAGAAGAAATGTCATTGTTTAGAAGGGTTGTTATTGATGGAAACTTTTGATAAGATTTATATTTTTAAGATTTTTTGGGGGGCTGTTTCTAAAGACTGGGAAAAAAAAGTGAGGACCATGGCCCAGGGTTCTTCAGACCTCTTATTCCACCTCTGCCTTCTCCCTCTTTCTCCTCCCTGCCTCTCCTATTCCTGTCAGCTTGGCCATGCCTTGTACGCTTATAGTGACACCTTCATGGTATGGAGCTTACCAATCCGCTGGAGCAGCGTCCATAAGGTGAAGCTGATCAGTAAGAACACAGTCCGGCCCGCACCACCTAACTGCTGAGACAGAGGGCAGCATCTCTGCTTTCTGTGTGTTTTGTGCAGGGTTTACAGGCTTGTGCCAGCTTACGCAATATGGTGAGCCTAAAAGGAAGCAGTATTACTTGAGGTATCTCACGTACATCTTATGTCTAGTGAAATTAGCCCGTCTGGTCTGAAGCAGCTGCATAATGATCAAATGTAGGCACTTAGCTGGCATGAGGTGTTTAATTGCGTCATAGAAAGTTAATTTCCCATCTTTATGTCTTCACACTGAAGCAACTTAAACCTCCTTAAAATCAAGATAGAGAAAGTCTTAAAACACACATTTAACAGGAGGTTGCAAATGCACGTGCTGGTTTGGTACTGTTGAGGGCAGTGTTAGTAGATTGACCTTAATGGGAGGGAAGGGCACAGAAGGGCATAAAAATGTAGTAAACCAACTACTTTTTACCAACAGTTCGTGGGAATGGGAAGGCTGAGGTTGGAAGAGTAGCCACTAATGCTGAGAGACTTTAAGCAGCGATGGAAGAGAAAAGCCAGATTAAACAAATGGGCATAGATGAAAGGCAGCTGGTTAAGGTTGGGAAGGACGATGATTCAAGAACTGAGAGCTACTCAGCAAGAGACAATCTTTGTGAACACACAGCTCAAATTAACTTTTTATTTGTACGCTTGAAAAAAGTGTGAAAATAGGTCACAACTGCAACAGCCTGAAGTAGCATGAGAAAGATGAGCAGACTGTGTGAGGCAAAGATTCAGAAGTCTAAAATCTGAGCGGATGTATGAGTGTGAATTACCAGTGAAGTGTTCTCATAACAGAAATAAGTATCCATATCCTCCCTCCATTCTTCTTTTATATATAATAATTTGTTAAAGATTACAATGAAAGTGTCCAAGAAATTGAAAACAAACAGTTCAAGAGCAGAAACTTTACTGGTGGTTGTGTGCTGGTAATGAGGAATTCCATAAACTAAAGATTTAAACGTGAAACACCTTATCTTTATTGCCATATGTTCCAAAACCAAATGTTACCTATGGTATTATTAGCAACATCAAAGTTTTTGAAATTTTTGTGGAAGTCTTACATTCTCTATTTGGCTCAAAGACAGAGGAAGGCTCTTCAAAGCCTTTAGGAGTATATCACAAGCACAGTTACATACATTAATAAGAAAATGCCCTGGCCTTGTAACAAAAAGATGAGCTTACACATTATAGCCAAGTCCAATAGGTTGAATTACAGGTGGACTACTAGGCAAAAATACTAATACCAGCTTATTTCCATTTCAACAGGAGCCTGATATTGCATATTAGATGAAAAAGTTGGAAATCCCTCAAAGAAAAAATTGCTTGGTATTTTAAAAGCAACTATCATTTTAGCATATTATGTGGAACTAAAGGCCAGAGGAAAAGATTACTATTCAAAATGCTTTTCTTTTTTTTCTTACTCAGATACTCTCTGGCAGAAATGCTGAAAATGTAGATTTTAACCTTTCAGATATCTACTTCACATGATTTCACCGAGTGTAATATTACACTGTCTCTATTCTCTGTGAGGCAGTTGATGATATCGATGAAACAAATGGCATCTTAAGATTACAGAGGTAATGCTGTTGAAGACCAAGAATTCAATTAGAGACATTTCACAGAGAGAATCTGAAAGATTTCAAAGCTTTAACTCTGTACATAAAGTCAGCCTGGGCAGAGTGTTTCGACATGTTAGTTCCGTCATGGAAGTAAACAAAAAACTTAAAGCTTTTTACAAGAAGTGGAAGCTTGATTAGATCTGGAATATAACTCAAGTATCCTGGAATATAACTCAAATAGAAATTATTATGCTAAGCATTAAAATGTTGTTGGGTTTTTTTAATATAAAAAAATGTAGTTCAATAACTACATATTAGTAGTACAATTTACAATTGAATTTAAGAGCAACATGAGTATGTCCCATAAGTGGATTTCCATTATACTATTCCCAACAGACTGTGTCTAATATGGTCTATAAATAGAAAGCCAACTCACAAAGCACAGATTGGGCTTTGTGGTTGAGAATCAATGGGTCTGACAGTGCCAATGATGCCGTCTGTTAGAATAAAATATAGTTCACAGCCAAAAATTACGTATGTGAATATATGTGTATAAGTGCCACTCCAAAACTCATGGCATGTTACAGTAAAACATTGAAGACAACCAATGGAAATTTTAAAATTCTGAATGTAGATGTGAAAATATCTTAAAGTAGGAGTTAATTTATACTGTTTTGAAAGGAATCGGAAATAAAACTGTGTGAAATTTAAATCTCATGCTACTTCCTATTTATTGCACCTACTTCACATAAAATTCTAAAGTGGACAGTCTTATCAATTTTGTGCAGAAGAATTACACTGCAGGAATGGTTTAAATTCACTTTGCACCAAAAGCCCAAGGCGAGCAAAATGACTAAGTTAGTAGTAGGAATGTCTTTTTGCCACTAGAAGAGATAATGAATCCTATTACTAAAACGCAGCAGTAAGCCTAATTTTGAAGTCACATATAAGTTATAACTTTAAAATTAGCATTTTTAATTTTATTCCTACTTTTAATATAGTTTCCTAGCAAATTGGTACATAAAAAATGTAAAGAGGAAACAGCAGGCAACAATCAACTCTTGATTACGCGCTCTCAGGCTCTGAAGGGGCTGAATAACCTGGGTAACCTGAAACCACGTATAATACAAGATAGATATGAAATTCAGCCATAAGAACACACAGCAAGGGTGCAGCGGGAAAAGGGCAGTGTTGCTGATGAGTGTGGAGCAGGGAGATCCCCCAGCTGGCACCCGGCAAGCAGTCAAGAACATATTGTGCACTCAGCCTGGGCACGCCTGCGCTCCTCCTGAAATGAAACCAGTTCATGCAGAGCCAGCTCCGGTGCCTGCGCATCAGCGACACACTTAACCCTGAGACTGAATAATTCATCCTTGGATAATCAAGAGTTGACTGTATCTGCATGAGCTGAGTCCATTTATTAAACATGTCACCTGTAACGGTGGCTACGACAGGTAAAGGGAAGTTTTCCCTTGCCATATGCTGTCTATTGAATGGGATTCAAATGTTCAGATCTTCAGTGCGTTAGCTGCTTATTCACTTTAAAGACTAAGTTAACATTTCTCATAGCGAACTTTCACCCAGTATTATGGATGTCGCTTTAGCCTGCCATTTTGCTACCATTAGGTATTAATTTTTCACATAAGCTCAGCACGAAGAAGTAGTTTGCACAGAATTGACTAAAAGTATTTTCTTTCTACTCTACTTTTCTTCTTTTCTGTTTCAAACACTTAAGGTTATTCATGTAATTCCCCACCTCAGTTTTAATTCTGCAATGCACTGCGATCTCCAGTTACTCATATGCTTGTGTACCCCTTATAAATGCCTTGCAGATTAGTATTTTCTTTGATTGTATTACGCTATATATAAAGGAAATGGTAATCCCATATGTCCTAGCAGTAAATGTGAGCAGTAAATCATGTATTCAAAGTGCACTAAAATCTTCAGGTTTCAGGGACTACAGAATTTTAAAATATTATTACTAATACTCACCAAGAGAAATAAGACTAATTGCTGTTATACCTCCTCATAATATTATACTGCCATTGTCTGGTGGAGAACAAAGTATGCTGGCAACCCATCTGTTTAGCTTCAATTAAAGGATCTAGAAACACTTTTACCACAAACTTTGCAAACAACTATCAAATATATCAAATATATAGTACGACTGAAGTGTCTGACTAGTTGACTGAAGTTACTTTTCATTGGTTTCAGGTTACTTTTCATTTATTCCTGCAAAATGTATTAATCTGACAGACCAACTGAGAATACTCTTTTCACTCCAGCACATGCAGAATTTGTAACTTCCCCTTAAAATTACTAATATTTAATAAATAATATAATTAGTACCTTTATTTATCACACAAAAAATATACTTTGCTTTTAATACATTCAAATGTTCCAGAATTCTATGCAGCTAATTTTCTTGAATCAGTACATTAAAGTTCAGTAACAATAAAATTAAAAAAAAAAGGCAGCAAGCTACTGTGTAAAAATTTACAAATATATTTTAAAAACAGGATAATTTAGGGCCAAATGTACAATGTAATGTTATTTTAACCCTAACGTATGTAGCTGTATGGCTACCATAGTGAGTAGCACAGTTAAAAATATAATTAGACCAATACTTTTGTACAAAGAAATATTCTGCTATTATCTCAGTGGGAGATAACCCTGGCCTTTAACTTGAAATAACGCAGCAAGTTACCTTCCTGATAAACAATGCAATATTAATATCACAGTTGGGAGCAGTTCTCTGAACAGTCACAGCAGGTATCAAATTTGTTGCTCAATTTCTGTTGGAAATGTAGCATTCCTTTCTAATGGGTACCTTCAGCTTCAAGTAAGAGGAACAAGTAATAATTAAAGTAATTTTATATTACACTAAAGGACAAAACAAAAAAATTACATCACAAAAAGCATAACTGTTACAAATTGTTCAAGCCACAGGTAATGCTATGATGCAAGATTCTTAGTTATCAGTAATATACAAATAAGCACATAATAATTGGAAAAAAAAAGTGACAAAGACTTGTGAAAACACTTGTGTATGAGTTCAGTTTATGCTGAGATTATAAGTCAAATTCCATGATATACTATGGTCTCATTTTTAAAAAAAGTCCTTTATAAAAACATCAGTGACAACCTTAAGCACTTTCTAGATTTTTGAAGAACAAGAAACAACGCTTTTGTGGATAGGAAAGGGTGTCTGACACTGCTATTTCTTCCACTTTTGAACGTCGCTGATCTTAACATGACCACCCCACACCCTTTAGTACACCAAAAGATGAGAGGTTTCCTTCGTGACAATGCACATTATTTGGTAACAGGCTGAAAATCAGATGTAACGCAGATGCATAGTAGGCCACTCTGCTCAATTTCTAGATTATTCCAAATTGTATAACCAAGGAATTCTCTTGGAAAAACAATAAACTGTACTTAACATGAGATTTTCATATCTTAACATAATTTTCAAATGGCAAGTTGTGATAAATACCACTGTGTTATGCTGTTCTTTTATTCTCAGCCTAATTTTACCCATAACTCATTTCAGCATTTATCATGGCTCTTCTTCCCCTCCTATCAACACCTGACATACAAGATCAGGGGTTTAGTGCACTGAAAGGCTCAAAAATGGGAAAAAATGTTTCCTGAGGAAAAACAAAATTGCACTCAGAATTTGATCACTGCTGATTTTGTCTCTGATGTTTATGATGATCACATTGTAAGGAATTTTGTTTTACAGTATTTAGGTTTTTTTAAAAAGCGCCTTTTACATTGTTTGACAATTTCAAAGAGTAAGGAAATTTTATAGCTACCGAGTGCTCAGCAGTTTACGCACCAGAACAGTCAAAAAGAAACTTCTGAAATCCCACAGTCAGCTGCTCTTATCTACAGTTGCTTTTAATTCTACATAAAATAAAGTGAGATTAATCAGAATGTCAGCTGTCCTGCCTGTCAGTATTATCTGCTGATGGAATAAACACAACACACAAAGTAGAGCCTGTGTATTATAACATATTGATGTTTTGCCACACAACAAAAACCCCCACAGTAAGTGATTTTGTGTTGCCTTTTATAGAATTCTTCCTCCCAAAATTCCTTTTGTAATCTTAGCAGGTGTTGAGATCAGCTATATATTCATATATATGTGAAAAAGACATCCAAAAGTTATTGTTAAAAGCCTCTATTCCCCAATATATTCCCTATACTTCTCAAAAATATCTGGTTTATATGCTTATAAAGGTAATGTCAAGAAACCAATGAAGACTGTTGAAGCACCTGCACAGTATGACAAACAAGACTGGATCGAAAGCAATTATGTAAGTAACCACTAGAACCATATATCAAATAAATATTTTGTAGAAAGGAATTTTATTTTTTTATTTAAAAAAAAGCAGCTTTGCATTCACTCTGGCTGTACTATCCTGGATCTTTTGGTTCAGAGGGCTGCAGCGTGGTTGTAACATGGTTGCAAAAAGACAAACAGCTTATAGGAAAAAAAGAAAAACAACAACAACAAAAATCCCAGAAACAAAACAGATCAAGAAAAAACCTTCCATACAACAGAGGGTTCAGAGAAGTCAATAAGCTAAGATCAGAATATCATAAAAGAAGAATCGAAGTGGTGTGAAATGTAATGGGGTCAAATGTAGTACTGCCAAGTGCACTGATTGCTAGGCTAATGACAAGAAATTTCTCAGCTGGAGACAACAAAGGAAGGGAAAGATATGACTATCTTAATCTGGTAAACTAATGTCTGCATGATATGGCTTTGTGAAAATAATGAATGTTACCCTAAAATGTGTAAATGCCACAGCAACGATAAAATCTCATTGAATTTACTCTATACAATTCTATCTTTCTTCAGAAAATGTACAGTTAACCGGGATCAGATGCAGAAAATAAAGCTACTACAAAGATCTGAGGAATGGCAACACTATCAAATAATAGTACATGACAAAATTATATCTTGCTCATCCTAGCAAACCAACACACAGAAAAAATATGATTGTTCTTTATAATGGAACACGAAGACCTATTTAAACTAAAGGAGTATCAGCACATAACAAAAAGAATAAATTGACTCTGACTAAAGCTAAGGCTGGACACTTTTAAGTGGTTTCTAACCAACAAAAGTAGTGATAGTGGACAAAGTGATAGGTTTTAAATTGATACAAATGTATTAACAGGATGATGTACATTTACTTATTAAGGCAAAGGACTCGATCTGAGCATCTGGTATGTCACTCCCAGGCTTACATCCTTCTTTCCTACGAGTCAACCAGTATGGCTGAAAGTTGCACAGAAAGCGTGGTAAAACAGAAAGCTGAAGATGTCTCACTGGGTTACTAGAGGAAACCTGTTATTTTATTTTTAGCCTTGGTCTTAAGATACAGAATATATTCCTACGTGAGGACTGAGAGAGCAAATAATCCACCTCATCCAATTCTTTGTGATATTTGATTACTAATTATATATTTTTGTTTAACAAAATCTTTGGGTAGTATTTGGGTTACCTAACTTTTCCTGCAAAAGGAGATGCAGGATTATACACAATCATTAACATTCACTACTAACCTGCGGGAAGGAAGACTGATTCTGTGACAAGAGGAAATAAAGGCACTGTCACTCCAGTCCCACACAGCCACACTAGAAATAACTGAGAATCTCTAATCTCTGCAGACCACATCATAATGAGTGTGATCAGTTGTATTTTAGCTCACAGAAATAAAAATATTATTGTGTCCCATTAATTTACATACACTTTAAGATATGAAAAAATACATCTCACTGTGACTGATTCCTTGTCAGACCTTAGTTGGATCCAATCCTTCATACTCCTTCTCAGCAGAACTACTTAAACAATTACGAATGTGTAGTTTTGGGGTCCACTGCTCTATTTCCAGGAACACAGCAGCCCCACAGGTATTACTTTCAAGAGATTTCATTCCCAGAGAACAGAACGTCAATAAGGTGTATCCTTATGCCACCAGACAGGCAACACATATTGGCAATTTTGAAACATAAAGATATGCAACACCGATAGCTAAGGAAAAGAAATAGGATATCAAACCTTATATATTATGCTAAGGTTTTCATTAGGAATCTATAACAAAATGAAGCTAAAGGTTGCAGCTTTCTTCACTAGGCTCTTCCATTCAATACAGTAGATGAATAAAACTTTTATGACAATGAGAAGTTAAATTGTCTATACAGACTGCCTTCATCTGCACGTCACACTGATTGCTGTTTATATTGCCATGACGAGTCAGAACCCAGTAAAACGTGAAGCAAAACTCATGATGCCAAACTGATCTATTCATACCAGGCAACAGAACCATGTAATAAAATCAAACCTTTGCAAATACTCTATACATGTTACTATGGAAACCTATTAAGCAGTTCTTTCTTTTCAGATAGTTTTCATTTGCTAGAAAATCGTATTTTAAAAGTCCTTCAGGAAGATCCAAAATCTTTTGTAAGCCGGAAGGAGGGCTGAGGTAATATTTCTGATTTCCTTTTCCAAAAACCACCATACTTGGGAAACAAGTTCCACCCTCCAGCCACGGAAAGGAGAATGACAAACTCAGAGTACTAACCTGATCAGAGATTCAGCAACCTCTGCCTAAAGATTTTTGGCAAACAGTTCAAATAAAAATTAATGTCACGGCCCCACCCAAATGATTTTAGAAATGTAAACAGAAAGGAGGAAATATATATGATACACAGTTTGCAAATGCAGGAAAATCTGTGATGAGATTTGGAAAGAATTCGGGGAAATGAGGATTTTGTCTTTTTTTTCATTGTATCATACAAAAATCTGTAGCTGTTTTGAGGGATTTTCAGTCGGTCTCTCTGATACAGTAAATAAATAGCAATTAGTACTAAAAGGTATGGATTGAAGCTAATGGAACAATGGTTTAGGGCAGATGTTCCATTTGGCAAGATTTAATTCAACTGATACTTTACATGTCAAATAATGAAGCGAGTACATTAAGAATCGAGATGATAAAATATTAGGCATGTCCATCAAATCCAACAGGAATGTACGTGTGAATACATTGTGTTCTGGGGTTTGTACTACCAGTTGACCAATTAAATCATCCTCAGCCACTTAGAAAACGGAAAAGCTTTCTCTCACCTTGCCTTGCTCTTGTTTTCAGCCTCCTATGTCTGCTCTGACTTTTTGTCTTTAAAAAGTGTCTCAGCTCCCTTCCTGCGGACACCAGCTCGCTTTGCCCACGCCAGCCCCAGGAGAAATGGTGCTGCCCCAAGCCACTGACGCCCACTGTATTCGGGTGTCAGAAACGGAGGAGTAGGGACGAGGTGTGAGCTGCGCAGCCAACGACAACACTCAGCATCCCAAACTGAAGACTGTCAGTAATGAGCTTCCAAAACAAGAAAAAGAAAAATTTTAATAGTGGTAACTGGGTTCCTCAGGACCAGCAATTTTGGATATTTAAATTAAAATGCCAGTTCTGGTTTCACCTCCTGTCTGTATACAGTGCTGTGATCATTCCAGATAAATATCCGGTGTCTTTTGTTGTCGACTTCTTAAGAAATGGCATGACTGAATATGATGTTCCCTTCCCCCTCAAACAATTCCTCTTGCATTTTAATGCCTCATGATTCTCTTGCCATCTTTGTAGAGAACAGTATTTTCCATAAACGTTCATTTTAATATTAAATTTTACAGAGTTAAAATGACAGTGAGGCAATGCTAAAATTACACACCTAAAACTGGAAAACCAAGTCTACCGAATACAGGATGGGGAATAAAAAAAGCTGATGGATATTAATTTTTAGGATAGCCTTTTTCATGATTTTTTAAATAAAACTATTTTAAAGTTGGGTAAAATTGGACATCTTCCTTTTAATTTCTTAGAGACATCTTTAAAGAGGAGAAAATTCATTACATAATTATGTAGTGATATTAGCACAGAAATTATTGCATTTCAGTTTTATAAGTTATTGCCTCTAACAGTGGGAAGGACATAAATCTACCTCACTACCTTTGCTTCTACTATTATGTAGTACATTTACATAAATTGTGGTGAACCTCTGAACTGAGGCAGAAAGTTTAAAAACTGCAACAAACAACAAAATGGACAAAAATATAGACTCTAAAATCTTATTAGCTGTTATTTCATCTTTTTGCCTTTTTGTGTGTGTGTCTGTCTGTCTTAAGAAATAAAAATGCGTAAAGCTTTACGACTTGGGTGCTGTAAGGGCAGCCAAAATTTACCACATGCACCACCCTTTGAATTAGTATGTCCTGTCAGTGCCCAGGTCTTCAGGTAGAAAGGTGACATAACTGCTCTCCATCTAAAGGTAATAGGCATTTGCTAAATGAAAAAAGGATAGCTAATGTGGATTTCTGAATGACAGGAGCAACCAGAGCAAGCACGGGAAATTAGAACGCCAAACACTCGCCTCGCTGGACCTGCTGCCAGTGTCTGCCTGCAGAGTGGGAAAACATTCACTGGCGAGCTGGGTTGGTGGGAACTCAGACATCCCCATGAGTGTCGCTGCCCATCAGCTGCTTTCTTCAATTTTTTAGAAAGGAGGCTGCATCCCATGCGAAATTGTCCTCATGTACACAGCGAGGGATCTGCACATGTCACCAGCTAAGCGTATTGGCTCTGTGATTAATCCAGGGCAGTTAAAATTATGTGCTAATTTGGCTGCTGTTGTAGATGCCCCGGCAGAACACATTCACAGAAGCTCTGCAGACTATAGCACAAGTTTCTCACTTCTCCATTTGCATCTGAACCTTCTCTCTAGCAGACAACTCAGCTTTTCGGCTGGACTGAGGATGTGAATCTAGAGCAGCAACCAAAAGTAGTAAGTGGAAATGAAGGATTTTGAGTATGTTGCAGAATTTTACTCATGAATGTAGTAAAATAAGAAAGCATGAAATGATGTATTTCAGCTCCTATTTAAAAACATCTTAATTGAAAGAAAAGGAAAAAAAAAACATGGAAGCATGACATTTTGTAAAGAAAATACCAATCTCTTTATTATGCCACCCAAAGAACTTACACTGATTTGGAACAGCATGTGACCATAGGAAGTAATAGCTAAGGCGCAGAAACAAGGGAACTAGCTGTTTTCCATATGTCTGGCAGGACGGAGATGAGAAAACAAAGACATTTAAGAAACAACCAAAGCTGCTGTCTTTTAAATGTTTTAACTTTGCTAGAAATTAACTAAAATGTGATAGAGTGGACTACATGTTAAAAAACCCTGTGAATACACAGTCTTCAATTGCTGGTAGAACAATGTATTCCATTTAGAAGCAGATTTTTAAATTAAAAAAAAAATAAAGGTAATTAAAGAAACAGAAAAAAGCCAGGACAAAACACTGTTGAACACTAATAGTAACAGCAAAAAAAAAATTCAAAAGGCAGATGAAAATCAAAACTGAGAAAAGAAAGGTAAAAGAAAAATGGCATCACAGTGGAAAGTATAATGAATTCATATATAAGCCCCTGAAAAGGAAGATGATGGCAAAAGGAGAAAAAAAATCTGTATATGTCCAAGTAAGGAAGAAACAGGGAAAAATCAGGAGGACAGTAGGAGTGCTTAATAAATATTTTGCAAGAGTACCTATGACAAGAAAAGACATCCAAAACTGAATTTATGATAGCATTCTTTTCCCAAGTCCAAGAAGACAGAAGGGTATCTTCCAGACGATGGTTGGAGTAATTCAAGTGCAGCCCACAAAACTTGACTTATAAGTGACTGGATGGCACAAAAGCTGCAACAAGGTATGCTAACATTAATTTAGCGAGATTAGCAACTCTGCTGTTCCTGCTGTGGAGATGACATTTCAGTATCGGAAGGAGGCAAGCAAGATATTGGGGAGGAGAAGCAGTAGTACAAACCCATAAGCCACACTGCCTAAATAGTTGACTGTTTTCTTCACGAATGGCAGATTATCAACACTGGACAGACTCAACATTTTTTTTTGTTTTGCTTTTTCAAAAACACAGCCAGATTAAACCCAAGAAAATAGTCTTGAAGAAAACATTGCCTTTATGAGGACATCAAGTTTGAATTATGTGTGTTAACATTTAACAAGTAAGGGTAGTCCTTACGCTTACAGAGCCTGATTCTTGAAGGCAAACCTACTGCTTACAATTAAATCATGGATATGAATAAAGACAAGTCATCTGGGTGGTCTGAAGCATCCTGTCATTCATTTGTTCTTCAGATCTAATCAGAACTGCCATGCGAGCAAGATAAATATCTCCTATTAGAGTGAGTTGCTCTTGGCTTGCATGAACAAAAAGGAGAAGGTTCCTATTGCTTCCCAAAGAGCTGGGCATAGCTGTTAAAAAAAGTGCAAATGGCTAGAGAACGACTGATGAGATAATCAGATTTTAATGAGACTCTCCAATTATTTTTAAAATATAGATGTCATGTTCCTTTGGTACTTACATTAAAAGTTTACAAATTACCGTTCTTCTTTTTAACTGGAATTTGACCTGCATGCTGTGCAGGTTGGTTAGAGGAGTCTCTGAAAGTGTTATTATGTTAATGCTAACGAAACTCTAGCACTGGAGCATCCAGTGGGCCCCCGTATCTCCAAATACTGTACATCATCCAGTCTGTGAAAGTGTGTGCTCAGAAAAACTCTGGAAGGAATTCGCTTACTTTCCATATGACTTCCTTTTCTCAGACTTCCCAAAGACCTGTACGAAGAGAAAATGCCAGTCTATCATCTGACCACAAGATGAAGAAAAACCAAACCAAGGCAGAAAATAAACGCTCCCCTGAACCCAACAACAAACCTCCCAAAATTCAAAGTTCTGCATAATACTGTTCATATAAATACTCATTTTTTCTCAAGACACATCATGCCTTTTTCCTCAAACAACTGTGTGTCACGCTTCCTACTGATGTGAAGAAGCCTAATTGGAAAACAAGTTTCTGTTTTATGAAAACCTTCAAGGCAAGCTATTTATATTCAAATTCAGAAAGAAAAAAAAATCATTGTTGCAAAGTGAATAGGTATTTCCCTTGACAACCTAACCTGGTGATCAGAAAATTCATCTGGGAGGTGGAAGGTATATATTCAATCATTTGTTCTCTCTGATGTAAAGAAATGGCAACTTCTGCCTCCTACATAACTGCCCCAAGCATAAGGCTCACTTTCTAGCACCAAATTCCTGACAAAGTCCAACTTAGCACCATTTGTTGCTTCCCGTAACTAATAAGGAATTGTATAAGTGGCACTATCAAATATAATTTGCATTGCATTTTTATAGTAAGCCATCCGCATCTTCTGTTCTGGCAGAATTATGTAATAAATTATAGGCCAGGACTATCACTTTCTGTGACATGCAAAAAATGACAGCAAATAACAGCAGTGTATTTTGCAAAGATTCAGTTTCTGTGAATGATGTTGTAGAAGATAGGTAAATATTCCCTTGGCCTGCCTTCCTTCCAGCAGTATTAATGAAACTCCAGCTACTACAGCAGATCCAGTAAAAAACAGTGAGAGAAAATTTGTTTTCCTGTATTTCAATTTGCTTTTATCCAGCTCATTCAGTAGGGATGTAGCAAAAAATAAAATAAAACTGAATAAATAAGGCAGAAGCTGCATACAGCGAGGTCCCAGGAGACGCCAAGTTTAGCTAAATTTTCTTTAAGAAAATGTATTCATGGCAGTATTCTTCCCAGCCCTGGGCAAGAGCTTTCCTGATTTTAAAATGTTTAACTCCAGTGAGCAAGATAAAGGTATTGCATCGAATTTACCTCCTGTTAAGTATAAATTGGACTGAAACTTTTGAAACAATGATTTTACTTTTGAGCAAACCCCACCATGAAGAGACTCTTCAGGAACATTACATAGAGAAAGCAATTTCTTTGGCAGCTCTTGATTTCTTGACATCTTCTTTTTCAGGTTCTTTTGTATCTTCTTTCTTTCATCTGTTTCTCATACAATCAGTTGTTCCTATGTCAGGGCTCCTTTTTCTTTGTTTTTGTTTTTGTTTTTCCTACTGCTACTTGTCTTTTAAGGTATTTAATTTCTTCTGATAATGTTATGTGACTTTTTTTTTTATTTTAACTGCAGAGTCTAACAATATTTGCTGGTTTTCAAACTCCTGTCTCCTCCTTTCACAGGATTAGGTGGAGGTTTTCTTTCAAAGTTATGAACACAAGATTGAAAGAATGAACATTAGAGACCCAAAAAACTAATGACAATGGGGGGTTTGTTTGTTTGTTTTAATGTCTGTGTTTTTAAGGACCTCATCCATAAATTTCAAACACTGTATCACAATTCCAAGTTGAATTTCAACTCCAAGCTTTCAGCTTTTAGCTTTCACCTGTTACTACCACATTTGTCCCATTTGTCCCACATAGACCCATTTGTCTAATCGTGATCTCCCCTCAGACCTCACCATCAGAGTTTCACAGGCTTTTCGGTTAGTCAAAATACCTGAAGTTAGTAAACTTCCAGTCTTTCACCTAACATGCAATCCAGGAGTGCATCCCAGATCATAGGTTTGTCTATGTGTCCTGGCTGTCTTCTAGCTCTAACACAGCAATATTTTGGTGCACCCCAGCATCTCCCAGCTCTCCATCCCCACCTCTCCGGCACCTGGTTTTCTTGGAAAGAGAAGGAAGCTGTGTTTTTCTCTCACTGACTTCTCAGTATAGACAACATATGGCTCAAAACTGTGAGGCAATCTGCTCAGATTCTGGATGCACTCTCAGCTCTAACTCAAGACAGTGTTTCATGTGAAGTTGCTATGACCGCAGTTCTTTGGGGGCAGCACCAGAGAGATAGCCCCAGTTCAGCTCACCTACGGCCAAGGCAAGCCCGGTTCGGTCAGCTTGAACAGATTTTCATTTGTACAAAGGAAGAGGGGAAATCATTTGCATCTTCCTTTGCCCATCCATATGTAGCTAATCATAATCCAGTCTCCTATCCGCAATTCTTTGAGCTATGTACGTAGAAGGAAGCATGAAACAGAAGGATTTCGGCCCCCCTGGACAAATGAAATCAATTCCCCTATCAAGCACTAGTGCTAAGGCACTGCCATCTAGTGTGGGAAATCAATATAACTAAGAGGGAAAAAAAAAAAAGGATAAAGAGTATTTTCAACATGGCAGATGAAATCCTATCAGTTTCCATCAAACGTTTTGAACACCTACACACCATATTCATAACATTAGTCATTCTACTTTATGAAAACACACATAAACCCTCTCTTCTATAGGGAACTCCCTGACTTGATAGACTGCAATGGCTTCCATTAGGCTGTACTGCATCACGTCAGACAGGCTCAGCAAAGCCCTTAATCCCGGTAGCTTCTTTTGGAGTAACTCTGTGAAACTAAAAATAAAATTCTACAGTATTTAATGGCAGGAATCTCTTGGTAGAAAAGAGCTTTTTCTTGATTACCGCATATTTTATTGCAAAATCACAATCTCAAGACTTTATTCTCTAATTCACATTAGATGGAAAGCATTGCAACAGACAGTCTGCAGGACCCGAAAATCAGGAACTTTTAAGTTTTGCCACTGCATCTGTACTAGCTGAAGATTTTCTCTTGTCTTCCAAGAACATTCCTGTCCATACAGCCCCAAGTTTCCCTTGTTTTGTGTCCTATGCAATCACCTACAATTTTTCAGTGAACATGCCAAGGATCTGACCTGTTATGTTTGGACCAACTTTGTACAGATGAAGTTAAGTACACATGACATAAGCCAATGGAGCACAGAAATGATAATTTTACAAAACTCATAGAGCTGTCATAAAGATCAGTGACTATAAACACCTTTCTATTACTTATTATCTCTACAACTTCTGTAATCTCTATATTACACTGTGCTAATCAAGGCTTTTAAGTACTCAAGTAACACTGTAGTCTACTTCTTTGCAGAACCGTAGCAAGACAGCATTATATACTATTTGGCTGGTGCAGATATCCCGTACCATCCTTATGACAACAAAATGCTCTTTAGAATACAAGCTGTATCAATGACTCCGAAAGTCCACATAGGAAGATTCTGCATCCTAGTAAAAACATGGTCATTTTCATCTGCAATAATGCTGGAGAAACACTGCTGATTGGTGAACAAGACAGTTAAGAGAAAATAGCTTTATGTGACAGTGAGACTACTTTCCTATCCAATAAGGATTGGAACATCACAATCTTAAAAGAGAAATACGTAGAGAGAAAATCCTATTTAAAAAGTAGAACTGAGAAAGAAAACTATACAAAAAGCAGAGTTACTTTAATATAATCTTCTATAGTTGATAGCATAATTCTTATGTATTTGATGTAGGATTTAGCACTACATAAAATGATTACTAAATCAATATTTATATTTTGGTAACTGTATATACCCTGGATCTTTATATATACATATTAAATCACTGAACTGAATGCAAACACTTCAAGAAGCTTTGAACCAAGATGAAACAAACAGTTCTTAGTTTGTGTAAAATAATTTAGGAATTACTTTGTATTTCAAGTCATACTGTAAAACAAACAGTTTCAACACTCTAAACATTTTAATAATCAACACAGAACACTGAGATATTTGTTTACGTTTTCTAAAATGTACAAAATAATGACAATTATATATGATACACCAATGCCATTCTGAGTTATATTGGTACAACCATCTATTTCATGGATGTTATAAAAAAGAAGTAAAGTATCTTGTCAAGTATTCAAAGCCTGTTATTGACAGGCATTACAAGGAAAAATACTTTTCACAAATAACTTCAGTTATGCGCTTCCCAAGCTACCGTAATATGACTCAGTTACAATATTAAGCCAGGATATCACAATCTAGTTAATGTCTTTTCTTTAAATATTTAGATTGCTAAATATAGGTAGATAAATATACATACATTATATATGATGCACAGATTTTGATGCATAGATTTAAGATTATGATATATTAGATTTAAGAAATATTTGGGAATACTGTGTTGCTAAATTACTAATGTAGTTCCAATGGGAGTCTACAAATAAGGGTGGAAATAGGGTACTGAAAAGACAGTGAAAACATAGCACAGTAGATACTAGGCGACACATGATCATACATGAATTTCAGGCTTTAACTTTAAAAATAAAAAGCAATTATCTGGCCCTAAAGGTTGTGAAGAAAAGCTTGTAGTTCATGGCATAAGCAGAGTTATGAGACCAGTTAACGTCTGGAGAAGAGCCTGAAAGAAGTCCTGAAATGATGAGGCCATTCATCCAAATCACTGAGGGGCTAAGCTCCATGATCCACTGCTTCTAGGTCACCACACCAGGTAGGAGGAGAAGAAGGGATGTGCTGAAACTCTGGCTGCTGTTCCTCAGGATCCCTTCCTCCCCTCTCTAGGGAACCCACTTCCACCACTCTCCCATAAGCAAAATACAGCCAAGCCACAGGGTTTCAAATACACTGTCACGTAAGTTTTATATCATAACTAACATGGACATAAAGGGACAAACTAGTTAACACAATCAAGACATTCAAATCTTCTCTAAGTGGGTGTAGGTGAGCTCATAACAAGGATATTGGTACCCATCTGCCCGATCCCTCCATCACCACAAATGCTGGTGGAAATATACTGTACCTTAACAACATGTGCCCTGCCCAGGAGAATAACTTTTGAGAAGAAAACATGTTACCAGGCATAACTGGCATAATTTCATTGACATCAAAAGTATTTTGACAATCTACAATTGACATAAAACCTGTCTCAAGATCTTTTTATTACTCTGCTTCTCTATGACTGTATATGTATCTTTATCTATCAGGTGTCAGTCAATGCAAGCAATACTTCTGTTTTAGTTTGTTGTCATAAGACATTTTTTAACAGTAAATAGAGTCACCAGACACATCACTTCAGCAATCTTTTCAGTAATGTGGGAAAAGCAAGAGGAAGATTCAACATTTTTTGTATAATCCCAGTTACTAGTGCCTTATGTTCCATTCTTACATTAAAATTTCAAGAAGATAAAAAAACCCAAATGGTTTAAATATCCTAATAAGTAACTATCTTACTATTATGTCATGCATTCATTCAGCAACTATTTACTAAAAAGTAATTCAGCATTGTTCATGCTTACTTTTGAGGGTTTTTTTAAGTTTTCCAGGCTACCAAAAAAATCCTGCTCAGCATTTTTGCAGTTGCTACATAAACTGATTCAAGCAATGCTGGGGGAAAATACAGAGCCTGAAAAGCTCAAGCAAAAAAAATGCGTCACATTAAAGAAACTCAAGACTGATGAAAAATATCAAAATGGGGAAGAACCCAAAGAATCCAAGGTAGTCTGACACCTTTGTGACAGATAGCACCTATAGAGTCTATCTAAAGTATGACAATAAAAATAGATAGAGGTTCAAATAATAGTGATTTGCTAAATTTTTGAGATTTCTTTCTTCAGGCAATAGGTGATCGACAACCACAGTGCTATCCAAAATTAATTTTGAACATTTTTTCAGATATTTTCTTATCTGTGGCCTATTTAACATTCTACGGTTTTGAATTTAAGCCAGAAAGTCCTGTACGAAACCTCTTCCTGAAGCATTTCTTTCAATTCTTACTACAAGTAGGACACAAAAAAGTAAGTAAAAAGGTAACATAAAGTTAAGGCTTTGAAGCTTGTGATTTTCAGAATTTATAGCTCTCTAGCATCTACTTCATTTACCTGCAGCAGTTTACTTTTCCTTTCCTGAGAAGTGATTTCAAATAACCAATGCCAAGTTAAAACACATCAGAGAAGAGAATCACAGGATAATTTAGGAGGTCTCCAGTCAAACCCCCTGCTCAAAAGCGTGGTCAGCTATGAGGTCAGACCAGGTTACCGGGGCTTTATCCAGATGAGTCTTAAAAATCTCCAAGGATGCACAATGTGCACAGCATCACTGCACAGCTTGTTCCAACACCTGACTGCCTTAATGGGGGAAATGTTTTTCCTTTTATCAAGGAACTTGTAAATCTATTAAGAAGCTTGAAAGCTGAATGTGTTATACGGCCACCACATGTAACATTTAATAGTCTTAATTTACTGATCCCCAGTCTAACACCACATACCTTCTTGAATAGAAATTATGGCAACCCACTCTGAACCAGCAGTAATTATCCAGTAACTTGCAATACTCTTGCTATATGACTGGTTGATAATATAATAAATAGTTTTTACCACTATTGCTTTTACTGTTATAAACTGATTTAATTGAGCAAATTAATGACCGAGAGCTGCTAGCCACAGCTAGAAATCAAGGTGAACTTGGGTAAAATGTCAATTTCTGTATTGTGAAACCTCTAATATAACCACAGGATGTGGAAGAAGCGAAACAAGTGCAGTTTATTGCCAGTCATGGAGATGATAAGAACTAAATTTTCCAAACCAGCAGCCTAAATTTAAATTCATCTATCCCTGCTGCCTGCCCAGTACTCAAAGTGCAGATGGAAATTCTCACTGAACTTGGCCAGATTTTCTGAAAATGCATTCAAGATTGCAAGCATAGATTTGGAGGTCAGTTTTAGACTCATATTATTCCCAAACATGACTCATTATATGGTTCATTAAAAAGGATAACTGTTTTTGCTAGTAGCCTCACTATTGATGATAGAGGATAACCCTGATTCCAAAAACATGGATTAAAATATTTTTTTAAAGAAACAGTGCATCTTCTCAAACTTCAGAATATTTTTACTGTTTTCATAAAGTGCAGCTAAGCAACCCCGCCAAGCTCCTCTGTACCTTTCATGCATCATAAGCATGACAATATAGAAAGGCTTGCATACAGTCACATCATAAATATTAATTATAAATTAAACATTTTTATGTAGTCTAAAAAGCAAATAATTTTTTTCCAATGTGTTTTCTTCTATGTTACCAACTGCTTATAACAGGTGGCTTTTTCCCTCCATATTTTGCAGCCAAATGTGAAGAATATTTAGATTAACTGTACTAAATTGAACATTGCTGTTAAATTTACACCGCTTCAGCAGCGTGGTGCAGAAACACTGTGCGCCATGCCACCGAATAAATATTAGCTAGGTGCAACTCTTGCCTTACTGGTGTCTTTGACCAAGAACCCCTTGCTTTTCCTGTACATCACTCAAGGCGTTATTTCTCACGTATTTTATGTCACAAAAAGTTCATGAAATTGTGGAAAAAGACGCCCACCCCGAATCATTTCCCCCTGGTATTTTGAGGTCCGGACACCAACCCATGATTATGGTGCCCGGCCACAGGTGCTTGGAGGACGCAGAACGCAGACATGGCCACCCCAGCGCCCAGCGCCGCGGGGGTCACCCCCGGGCTGTAGTGGCCCTGACAGACACCCCTGGGGCTCCCCACCCCCTGCCCGGGGTGCCATTTCGGCCCCTGGGCAGTCCCCAAGGCGGCAGCAGGGCCGGTCTCCATCTCCCCACAGCCCTGCCCCGCCATGGGCCCCACCATGGGCCCCGCCAACGGCACGGTGAGGCCCACGTGTGTTTTTTGGCAGGGATGAAGGATGTGCAGGCTCGCTCCCAAGTCCGTGTCGTACCCCTCAAACCAGAAAAGCAAAACCCATCTTCTGAAGACATGGACTCGCACAGGCCACACAGCTTTTGTTCATCGCATCCACAGCAACGGGATTTAGGAGGAAAGCACTGCCAGAAGTCAGTCACCGGGGATCTGATTAGACAGACAGCGTTTAACCTAATCTCCTCTACCGCGAGCGCATTCCTCTTCCTGTAATTAAATGTGATCACTGATGCAATTATTTAGGGACATAATTCCACCAATTTAGACACCAAACGACTCCAGCTGCAGGTGGAAAAGGTAAATACTGAAAGGACAGGAACGAAAATGTAAGCCTTGTTATGACTGGAGGCTGGACTACTAGGCAGCTAGAAGTCAGAGGAAGACATAAACCTAGCAGCTTATGAGGTAAAACTTCAAAAATTCCAATAGTCCTCAAAATATCACATATTGAATAACTGAAACATTTCTGAAAAGTTTGTCCCTTCTATCTTAAAGGATTAGAGGATTACCTTGAAGCCAAAGGATATCGCTATCTGTTACTCCAGATGTTTTTTGGGGGCTGGTAGCAAAAACACATAGACTCTGTCTATCTCTGTCTATAATATTTATAAACGTTATATTCATTTATTACATCCTCAGAGACAAACTGACAGCAAGAAGAAATTTCATGGGAAAAAGAAAATGATCAGAAATAGATGTTTGCAAGCTATGACAACACTAAAACAGGTAAATATGCACAGCTTTCTGTGGAACTGCCAACAGAGAAAATTAAAGTCTACAAGTACCAGGAAAGTAAAACTTCCAAGCAGGATTGTGAACTACAGTGCTCTTAGTTATATTCCTTACGTAATTTTGGTTTACTCTTTTTAATATGATAAGGCTTATCTACACATACAGATGCTGACAGTTCCTGCTCCAAAGAAGCGGCCCTTTGAATGGGTAAGTCACTCGGAAAGGCAGGTGTGGGATTTGATGCCAAAATTTTGGAAGTAAGAGAGGACAGACACAACCTCACTTGAACAACTGTCCCATTCTATCTTGCATCACAAATAGCTGAATTACTTTGTTGGGTTTTCCCCCCCCTAAAATCCACATAGCTTCAGCAATATTGATCACACTTTTTTAAGGCTGTATTTTGGTATTTTTAGAAGGACAAAATGAGTGATATTTATATTCCCAAACACTGGAAAGAGACAAAAATAGGTGGAAAGGCAAGAGTAGCCATGCCTCCACTTTGTTTTAGATAAGCTCAAACGCGACAATAGGCATTAACAACAGAAATAGTAACAGCTGTCTGAAGAGAACGATAGTGAGAAGTGATTGGCAGGTATGGTGGTTTTAATGGGAATTTGAGTAAGAGACAGGAAAAGAAAGTCTGGTTTAATTGAACTGTTAGTAAGAGGTTATGGAATTAACTGGTTTGCACACAATTTATTTACATATTCATGTGTATATGCAGTTCTGGGCCTTTTCTCCTCCTACTATTTAACAAATATAAAAAGCTTCACCGATACCTGAGACATATACGCAATATTCACTGATAGTACACTTTTAATAACTTCCGTGGAATACACTGACTTAGTTGTAATCCTTATAAGAACCCACAAACATCTATGCTCAATAAAATATAAAACAATTTCACTATTAACTTAAGTTGCAGGAGACTGTTTACAGCAAAATGTGACAAGAGTCCCTGAGCACCAACTCATCTCTCTTTGGGAGTATTTGTTGATACCACTAAATGCTAAAACCCAGTAAGGATGAAAGATAGAAGATAAAAAATGCATCTGAACGTTATTGTTGTTTGCTTATATAAAAAATAAAATAAAATATACTGACTGATTTAATTTTTGAATCATGTCTTTCTGCTGATGCAAAGAGAATATTTCTGTATGTATTATGTATAATACAACTGAACACAGTCCTGGAATATTTAATTTCATTAATAAAAATTAATGATGGTGTTGATTCCTCTCTTCAGTTTCTCAACCCACTCCTTGTCCCCCAAAGGGGATGTGCAGCATATCTACTTCAACGCATTAGTTATCGTTGCTGTGTGTACTTGCAGTTGCAACTGAGTTGTTGTCTATGGATTGAGTCACTAATTTTTTCCTTTTTTTTTTTTTTGTAAAAAGTGTTATAGTATTCCCTTCAAAAAAGTATCATTATTTCTTATTCTGTAATCCATTCTGTTTTTCTTTATTCACTAAGCGCCTGTCTTTGGAACAGAAAAGAGGTCAGGCACACACGACTGGAGCAGTACAAAGCAAACCTGACGTGCCCACCGTCCAGAGGCAGTGGCAGTCCCCCGGAGGCAGCGGCCCCTGTCTCTGCAACTCCTTTGCTCAGAGCCCCTGCCATAGGCTTCAGGCATACGGGGAGCAACAAGGAAGGGAACAACCAAATTTTGACCCAGCTACCCTCAGCTGCAAAATGTTGATGAAGGAATCGATGCACCAGCTATAACTGAGAGCAGTCCTGATGCTGCTTGTGGCCAGGCAGACCCCACAAGGCAAAGAATGGGTAAACACGCTGCTCCCTATCTTTGAATCCTCGTTTTGAGCAACTTTGGGAAAGACAGTACCAGGGCAGAAGTCATTCCATAAAGAAGAAATAATATTTGCATAAACGTTTTTAAAGGCATTCTATTCATCTTGTTGCCAGAAACATGAAACTCATTATATTGCTGTGATATTTACATGTGTGGTGAAGTCCTGAAAATACTTAGGGATGAGGTGATATAAATGGAGCGACACCTTGCAGCAAGATGCACTCTTTAATTTATGTATGTCTTCTGAAGCTAAACTGCCAAAATGTAACACACATGATAAGTTTTGTTACCACAATCTGATAAAATGTAACTGAAATGGAGTGCCATTAGTTTCTACAAGCACCATGAAAATTACAAAGTGTCACTGCTTACCTCCTGCCAGGATTACATGTCCTAGAAACGGTTAAGACACCAAATAATCACTCATGGAGTTTAAAT
This sequence comes from Ibidorhyncha struthersii, assembly GCA_013398815.1. Classification (NCBI taxonomy): domain Eukaryota; kingdom Metazoa; phylum Chordata; class Aves; order Charadriiformes; family Charadriidae; genus Ibidorhyncha; species Ibidorhyncha struthersii. Next base: position 270,496 of record VZSZ01004714.1, on the reverse strand, counting down.
TTCACTTTTATGTGAAAGACTAGCCCAAGACTATTTGCTTCTTCAGTTCCAGTGAAGGTCTATCTTGCAGCTGTGAATGGGACTTGAGTGTGAGTTTCACACACTGTTAGTCCCTATATATACGATTAATCCCATTTAGGTCAAAGAAAGAAAGAAGAGGAATAAGTGCACTGAATAATCCTGAATTTATATGAGGCAAAAGCTAAATGTGCAATGGCCATTACTGGTTTAAAAATAAAAATCATACACAACATTTAAAGAAAAGTACTTAAACTCTACTGAAAATGATAATTTCATTTTAGACATAGCACTTTTTTCTCCTAACATTGAGTCAATACATGAATTTTAAGTAGAGTATAAATCACGTCTTCTCAAAAAGAACATGCAGTTTTATCAAGCTGGAGTGAACAACCTCCCCAAGAAAACCATCACGAAGCATTTTATTTGCTAAAGAAAAATGAAATTTGCCTGGTAATTTTTTTAAGGGTTTTCCACTGGACTTCCAGTGGCTCTGCTTATAAAGGAGCCATGATTAGAGAGTGCCATTAGTACTCCACCTGCTGTAAGAAATAAAGACCAGAAATGAAATAAAGTCATCCTTGGATATAAAAACAACATCTGTTTGCCAGGTTAGGATGTGAGCTGGTGTAGTGACTCCAGCTTTTTTCAACAATTATACCGAGTCAAATAACCACCAACCAAATAATCAGCCTGTGGTGTGGAAAAGCCCTGCACACACGACCTTGGTCAACTTAACTCTGCAACAGATTTCTTGCATGACTCTGGCAGTAATGTAATCCAAAACCGGAGACAGAAAATCCAAGGGGAAGTCCAGAGCACAGATGAGCTATTCACCTCTCCTGCAGTGACACCCAGGATCTGCCGAGCTGCTGAGACAATGTAGGGCAACACTAAACTGGCTGCGAGCTACACCGGGCACCACACCAGCCTCGAGCAGCCCAGGACCCCCAGAGGCGTGAGAGGCGTACGCATCACCTTACATGCTTTCTTTCTTGGCCCATCTGGGCATCTTGCTCACCAAAGATCTCACCCTTAAACTGGTAACACACCAAAACATGACCGATTACTTCTGGTCACTTTGTTCAGGCCATGCTGATGTTCAGCTGGACCAAGAAGAGGGCCTTTCTTTCTGCCACTCCTCTCCTCACACCCGTAGCATATTATTTTTGACATCTGTGAGAGATGCCTGAGCAGGTTTGGGTTTTTTTTTTCTATTTCTGGAGAGCTGTGTTTAAATGTGGAACTGTGGCAGAAAGAGGATAATGTGAGAATCAATGAACTCCCTCTTGGTGCAATGCTTAGTGAATTTTTTTTCACCACACAAATTCTCATCACGGTATCATAAACATGGTATTTGCTTCAAAGGAGAAGACCAGCAGTGAAATACCAGCCATATCATACTGGGAAAGCAAATATATCGCAAAATGTATTTTATTAGCAGTAATGTTTTAATTTTAAATCATATGCCTGGAACAACAGTATATGGAGAACTTTTGTAGACATAAATTCTGTGCTTGAACAGTAGATAACTAGAAGTTCATGTTGACAATAAAGAAAAAAAATCAAATATGATTTGCTCATCCTACTGTGGAAAAGTAAGCATTTTACTGCAACTACTGTCATAAATCCTTGAAAACGTACAAAGTGATCTGACATCAAGATGCAGTTTTCCTGCAAAATATTACAGATCCAGCAAAATCAGCTTCTCCAACACTGTCACTTTGTTCCAAAGTAATCCACAAGAAGTACAGGTCTGGGATAATACCAAAACCAGTGTGTTTCCATTTCCCGACATCAGAAATAACAGCTCCTTGTATCAAGGTGCTTATTGCTGATCTAGTATTGGTCCTGGTGTATAATGCCCATGGTAGATGATTTTCTCAGTTAATCTCTAATTTTACTTTTTAAATACTGCACAACTATTCCGATCCTCAGCTCTACAGTACTTAAAAATATAATTTCATTGTAATAAGAGCAGCAACTGGATATAATGATTAAAATCTGATCACTAATCATTGTATCAAGTCTTACATATTTCTATTGAAGTGCAATAGAAATAAAAAGGCTCCTGGCACAGTTTTTAACTGCAGCAGTGTCTTTACACCAGCTGTAGAGGAACACAGCTTGTTTTCGTTATTTATTTATTAAAAAGCCGAATTTGTTCAAATTTCTTTTTAATCTCACATTTTAAAATCATTCTCAAATAGAGTCTTTTAGTTGGAATGATGACTAAAATCAGGATACCAGCTTCAGTAGTCTAGATTATCACACGTTATGTCAAGTAGTGGCATAAGAAAGATACTCTGATGTTAGTGATTTATGACAGCACACTTTGATTCATCCCTTTACATTCAGGGACATATATTTTGGAAGAATGACAAGATAAAGAGTAGTCTATTATTTATTTATTTTTAAACCATATTAGAGTTGAGCTGGAATCACAAGGCACAATGTCCTGAAGTTTTATGGTTGTTTTCCAAAATCACAGGGCTGCCTACAGAATCTCTCCTTAAAGGGCTTTGCTCAGTAGTCCTACCAGAAGCAACATTCCTAGATCTTGATACTGTCAGGAACCTGAAGCTTTTCTACATTGTGCTTGTGATACTGATTTAAACCTCCATGTCTGCCCGAACCACCAAAAATTTGTGCTCTAATCTTTGAGGCTCTGATTCAGCCTCAAAGTAAATTGTGCAACTTCACCTTAATGTTCCACAGAGAAGAATACCCCTTGTTCAATTTTTGTCTTGGTCTCCTTTCTCTCCTCAGCCTAGCACATTTCAGATATATTTGTTTCATATAAAATAGCACAGACATGCTCCACATAGCAAAAACTCCACCAAATAAGCAGAGATGTGCGGAGAGCAGCTTGGCATGGTCACAGAAACAACCTGCAGGATGGCTCTCATACCACTCCGCCCTCAGAAGAGCAGTTTAGGGTTATCTGCCGACCCACCATCCCCTCGCTATCCCAGTGGGATGCTGAACAGGATTTGGCATTCACAGAGCAACTAACACCTCAAAGTATTTTACATATATGTTTGTTCCCCAAGTTTCAGGTGTCACCTTCTGTTTTCTTCTCCTTTTCATTGCAAAGACACAAACAATGTTGGTTGGGTTTTGTTGTTGTGGGTGGGGTTTTGGGAGGTTTGGTGGTGTGGTTTTGTTTGAGGTTTGGGGAGTTTGTTTTTTCAAAATGCCATATTGTTTCCTAAAAGTTCATTGCTTCCAACTGCTTATTCCCCACTGATTACAAAATTATTATCACTTGTTTATGACAATTTCCACAGCAACCAGTAAAATCTCAGAGTGCTGTGACTTCAAGTGGAAAATAAGCACCATAAATTCATGCAATGTCACCTGTTACAAACAAAAACAAGAGACAAAGAAACAGAAATTGTCACATGTGAATCACTAGTGTCAAGACAGAATACATGTCAAAGATTCTTCATGAAATATTACTGCATTCTTCTTACAATAAACATGTCAGTTCAGCACAGAAAGCTTCCAGCTGAGCACGATGCTCTCAACATCCATAAGTCAGATTGCATAGCAGATGTTAAATGTAAAATCCATTAAGACCAATTAGATTCTACAGAAGAAAAAAAAAAATAGTAAGCGCATGCACAGACAATCCTGCATTACACAACAGTACTGAGAGATACAGTGAACCACAAAAAAAAAAAAAAAGACCAAAGCTTAAAAATGTAAATTGCACCCTTTTCTCTCAAAGATACCAGCTAACAGAAGGTATGGTACGCTGCCTGCAGCCACGTGGGCAAAGCCTCCTGGCTTCTGGTCTCCTGTCTCCTGCTAGAAGCAACTTTTGTGAAGGCCATCACCTATTGTGCACCAACAGGTAATTAATCGGCAGTCCTCTATGACAGCTTGAAAGTAAGAAGCAGAAGAGTTTGAGCCTTTTTGCCAAACTCCATATGAATTTCATGTTGCATTAACTGACCCAAGTCATCCTCACCTGTACTACTGTGAGAGCTTCAATAGCATGGAGCCAAGATGCCGGGGACGGGGAGAGGGAAGTTTGTGCTACACTCCTGTAGAGCCTTTTCAGTACCACATAAAAATTTACTCCTTTTATTGATCATTAAGAGACAGGATTTGTAACAGACACATGGAACAGATCTGTGAGCACTTTTCAGAACTAAGTCACCAATGCGAGGTGCAAGCGAAATTCTGGCCATGTAGTAATTCTGTAGACAAATGAAGCCGTCATTGCATACATGATAGCTTGCACAGCACTGGGGGCACAGAACCTCATGGTTTTTTATAGGAATTATGCATACTAAGAAGGAAAGTCTGTTTCTGTACTTCTCAGGACATGTTGCCAAAGGCTGAAGCATTATTTGCTGGTAAGCAGTTTCAAACGACCTCTGGTTCTTCAATCAGAATTAGTCTGCAACAACTAATCCACCCCTAGATATTAAGCAATTCATGAATTAATTAAATATATATGTAGTATCGAAGGTGAATTTCATCTGCTAGAATGATTAAGAATATAAAGTCATTTCCACTGATAGATGGTCATTTCAACTCAAAGTAGCTAGTGAAGTTTGAGAGATACTGCAAACAGACCTGAAATCTGTTCCACAAATCATAGATTAAATCTTTGGCCTTCCAACGTTCCTTAGTAGCTCTCAATGAGAAAATCATTCAACTACTCATGACCTAAGGAAATTCATGGAATGTATATATCCTCATATATTTTTTCCAATCACTTTGCTATCCACCATTACTAGAAAACAGATTTGTCCACACGTCCTCAGGAGAAATGGTGAAAGAGAAGCTTGTGTGGCTGCTACAGAACTACAGACCAACAACTAATACAGCTGCTGGTTGCAGATGCTCATGCTGCGAATAACAAATGCAAATGCAGCTAGGGCTTTTTCCCGTGGAATATAAAACAAGGTTTCTTCTCCACCAGCTAAGTCTCAGGCGCTGGCCAAAACCAGAATAGGGTCCCCAAAGTTTTTTTGTAGTGGTATTTCGGTCTGTAAGGCGCAGTCACAGTCTCATGGGCATTCTCCAGGAGAGCTCTTGAAATCAGCAACCTCTCAACCAAAACTGCTTCCTTTCTGGGCTTCTCAGAGACATGTGGCAAGGAATAAATTGAAAAGTGACCACTCTTTCTCTTTGTGTATTAAGCTCTGTGTGTGAGTGAGGAAGGAATCTGGTCCTGGCTAATGCTGTCTGAGAGCCTACAGCCAGTAACCCTCATCGCTCTTCCCACCCCGGGCGCAGAGCACTAAGGCTTCCAAGGTTTTCTCTCCCTTCAATGCATTATTGTGCAGCAGTCTGGCAAAGAAACGTCAAGCACCCAATCCATGCAGGGCAAATAATAATAATAGTAATGTATTGTTTTATCAATGGTCTCCATCAATTGAACATTTAGTCAGTTTAAAAAAAAAACAAAACAAAACAAAGCCTAAAGCATTACTTCAGGCATTGTGTTTTTCTTGTTTCTCTTCCCGTTTTAATGATTTTTTAAGTTCTATCTCCACGTCGCTCTGTTTCAGAAAAATCTATCTATTCATACAGAAATGTATAAAATTGTTAAACAAAAAGGTTGCTAAATGCATAAGAAGCAAACAAAACTAAAATATGCTCCCCATCTTTTCAGCCTACTTTTCTCAGGCATTTTTTGCACTCAGAAGTAAAAAAAAAAAAAAAAAACACACACCCAAAACTATTGGGCAACAACATAAATTTTCAGTTAACTGTATCAATTTAAGTAATTACCTGTTTTACTTTTCATAGCATCGTAAGCTGGAAGACTAAAAAAATCAAAACAAAAATCACCATGTACGACATCCAATTCATCCCTGGCATTATTCCACGTAAATCAGTGGTATTACACCAGGGATTAATTTGGAACACTGATCTGAATTACAGCACTGTTCTATACGGCAACCTCATCATAACATACACACACACAAAATAACCCAAAACATTATGAGCATCACAAATGCACACAGAAAATTATGCACCTAGAAATCAATTTCTGAGCAAACAGAACAAGACTATTGCATAGTCTTGATAATAACAATAAGGAATTTCTACTATTTAGAAAATCAGTACGTTCACTTTTCTCAGAAAGGAGATTTAATAATCATGTAAAATACTTGATAAAAGTCCACCCAGAAGAACATAAAGCTCCTCTACAGCTCAGGTTTTATATTTCCTAATGAAGTACGACCAGCGATAGGTTATACAATGAATCTTCAAAAACTGTTCTAATACAGTTTTGAAGATTGAAGTACTTAAGCCTGTTCAGCAAAGGGTGGTCACCACCTACATAATATACATCAATGTAAACTATTCATTTCTCCTCTGAGCAGACCATTCACATTTCCCTCCTCTATTAAATACTGTGCCTAGGTCCACTTTTGCACGCAAGACAGGTTGCTTCTGTTTAGCTGCCCTACTGGTGAAGTTAGTTAGGGGCTGCATCTCCCACCTCACCACAGAGGCAAGCAGATGCTCTACCAGAGCATCCCTCCTGCGCTCAGGGAGCGTGCAACCACGCAGAGGCAGGAGAAGAAAGAAGTGAACGGAGAACACCTCTCTTCCACTGGCTCACTCGACTCTCAAACACATCTGTAATGTTTAAGGCTGCCTCTGCCTTTCAAAGACAAATCTCTGCCAGGCTTTCTCCATCCATCCAGCTGCGGTTTCATTAACCGAAACCGCTGCCCAGCCAGTGCCCTACATAGCACTACACACTTTGCCAGATTGAAACTCATTCGTCATCGCTCGATTTTCCTAGTTGCCAGTGACCTGAAACCTTTAAGGCTCCCCACAGCCAACTAGCGAAGTTTGGCGTTTTTTTTTTTTTCCTCCCCCCCGCCCTTGTAGCCAGATTCTGTCTTGCTCCCCGGGAAGTTGGCTGTGCCCTCGCTGCCCCCTTCCCTCTGGGCGACCGTGCCCAGGCGCAGCGCGCCCGCTCGGCAAGCAAAGGCGGCGATAAAATACTAAAACCCTGTTTCGCTCGGGGCTCCGCCGCTGTCATCTCCGCACCGCCTCGCCGGGAGGGAGCTCCGCCACCCTCCGCGCCGGAGCCACCGCCGACCCCGCACCCACCGCCCGCCCAGCGGGGC
>VZSZ01004714.1:204791-261564 GCA_013398815.1 Ibidorhyncha struthersii | reverse complement strand
TCCCTTACACTGTCGCTCCGGTCCACACTCACAGAGTGCCGGAACGATGGTCATCAGTCCGAAAGTAGCATCCTGCAGGATGCATGTCACAGCGTTTTTCACCATCTTCCCTGTGTCAGCGTGCCTTTACCATGAGGGAAGGGGGAGATTTGACTGTGGGCACAAAAGAAACCAGTGCTCGGCTGTGCTGGTGGCACAAATCTAACAGACCCTGGTGGGATGCAAATGCTGTACTTGGTGTCCTGCTGCTTCTCTGGGGCACGGCACACTGGGATCTCGATTTTCAGAGAAGCTTAACGTGCTCTTCGGCTTCACTGGGATGATTCAGAGCAGAAAAGAAAGTCAGCTGCCATTAGGATCCAGATGCCAGAGACAGATTTTGGTTTGTGACACATTAGTTTCTGGATTTTTGGCCGTGACACAACTAAATTCGAACTCTATTTAAGCAGTAGATTTTCAAATTTTTAATTATTTGTTTTTAGCCAGAGCCGCAAGTCACCTGTATCCAGATTTCTGATGCATGTACTTTCAGGCTGTGCTGCTGGAATGTATTAGAGCACAGACTTGTGCCCATGTGTTGGACGAGAGGTGTACGATTGCTCTTGCCAGCAGAAACCGAGGCCTAAACCTGGCTGCATTTCTCCGACTACCAGTGCCAGATCAAAGTGTGACTCTGTTGTGCTGGGCGGTTTGTGCATGGCAACACTTTAGCTTTGGTTTTTATGACCCCTTAAAAGTTAAGGTTTAAATCCTTAATTGTGCCACATAGAGGCAGGAGCCGAACTCGTTCTTCATGTAAACAGTGTCACTTCAGTAGAAGCGGAAGACATCACTTTGCGGGCATCTGCGACAGTTGCAGTCTGTTACCTCCTCTCTCATGCGCGGTGATCAAGATAACCAGTCATCCAAAGCTTAGTCACGTTCTTTAAACTGCTCATGTAGACTTCTCACTTTCAAAGCAGTAACATAGATGTCTCTACAGCACTTCATCCCACCTCTCTTAGACATCTCTTTCAAGGTGTGATGAATTAGTCTATGACATTACCTTCCTCCCTCCATTTGCTATAGACAAACCCCTAGAGAAAGAACCCCTACCTTTTACGGGGCTAATGCTAGGGGAGGCACATCCACTGCCCACCCATGGCGTGAGGAGTGTTGGAAAGGCTGAGCGAAGACTTCTAGAAAACTAGACAGGCTGTGCTTCAAACATAAGAATTATGGGAGAGTGAAAGGGCTTGTAAGAGAGAACCAAAGTGCAGGAAAGATTTCTGCAATGACTCTTCTTGATCGCTTACTGAAACTGATAAATAGCTTTGAAAATGAGGATGACTGCTAGAAACTAAGCAAAATTCTCTCTCTTTCCTTGGTTATTTTGTTTGAAATGCTCTTAAAGGTCAGAAAAATCATTCAAACTGCTGGGCACCAAGAAAGCAGGGCATCATTGTTTATTGACCATTTTGTCATATATTTCTTTAAGCTCAAATCCTTAAGGCATGAGAGGAGACAGTATTCATTGTCTTGTTCTTGCCTGCAGGGGATATTGTTTCTCCTGAGGATTCAGTTGAAATACTTCTGCTGATTTCTAAGAGGACAGGTTTCATATTCACCCTCTTCCGTGCAATAATAGTTTGCCCATGTCTGAGACAACTGGCGCGAGAGCACTGCACGGCTGTGACACTGCAGTGTCGCACCCATGAGCAGCACTGAGCTACTGCCGTACCCAGTGCAAGGGGACAACCGCATTTCTTTCTCATCCCCAGAAGCCCACGGTCACAGCAGAACTTTATCTTAAACCTTCCCTCTAGTGCCTCGTGTTTGCAAGGATATGTAATCTAAGGATACGTAGCTTGACAAATGTTAGAGTGAGATCATTTACCACATAGGATTGGCCAAGTTTGGCAGGTTGCATAGAAGTCATGCATAAAATAAATGTTAACATATTACTCAGGAAAAGAAGAAATATCTGCTCAGGATTATGAGGGAAAGAAGGGAGAATCAGTGCTTCATTCTTTCTGGGCTCAACAGCCATTGCCTGAAGCACTTAAAAAATCCTTATACCAAATGCTTGCAGTCACTTTTCTATCAAGCTCCTGTGTGCTGCTTATTATTTGGTTAGCTCATGGTTTCCTCTGAGAGTAAGTATACGCTAGGCCCAACAATGTCTTTGTATGAGTTGATGAAAAAAGCTCATATAAGCTCCAAAGGTAATTTTTCATGAGAACGGGCAGAGAGAACATGTTTGTGCTCTGTAGGGTGAGAAGCATCTACTGACACACTTGTATGATGTGTAGCACAACAGTGTCCTGCAGTGCCATTTGAGTACTAAGTCTAAGGCCAGTATCATGGAAACAAATCTGCAAGTACATAAATAAATATCCTTAAGCTTCAGATATGTGAGAGTTTCTGATGCTTAAAGCAGAGAAAAAAAGATGCAGGTGAAAATCTGCCATCATCTGTTTCCTTATCGCTGGGGCTGTTTTGAGATGGGCTGAAGACTTCATGTGAGGTGAAAATTTCTCTTAGAGATTCCCTTAGGTAGGCACGCTGGTGCAAGCAGCAGGCAACACCACCACCCCCTTGGAAAGCAGCCTGGAGGGGCACAAGCAGGACATGTTCCTCAGCAAAAAAACTTTGTTTTGCTGTAGTCTTTCCTGCCCTGGAGTCAGTCGGTGTGCTGGTCTGAGCAGGCTACGTGATAAATCTAGATTTATGTGAGACGCTCATGCTGAGAGAGGGGGAAGCGACAGAAAGGAGGGTCAGGAAGATCATCCAGACCACATCATGTAGATCAACCAGGTCATCCTGATGAAAAATTCATGTAGATAAAAGTACGCATTTACTGCTCCTCAGACTGTCCAGTTCTGAAGTAGAAATCAGGATATCAGGAATTAATACATTTACTTGGCTTATTGCTCAGTCAGGTTTTGAACTGATATACCCGGCAAAAGGTAACTTTTTTACATTTAAAAAATGTTTCAGCAATCTCTTGTGAAATTGTACTTGGTAAAAACTGTTAAATAAAACATTTAGGGTTTCTGAGAAGGGAAGAAGTGGAAGTGAGAGTTTCCTTCCCCAGACACTTGTTTTAAAGACACACTTCAATATTATTAAAAAAAAAAAGCAGTCACTAATACAATCCAAGGTGATTCCTGTCATTACTGTATTATTTTTTAATGTCATTGGATACTGTGAAATGAAGGATACAGAAACACTTTTCAAATTAAATTGTAAAATACCTCTTATTTCTCTACTGAAAACAAACAACAAAGTAGAGGATAACATGTAGGAGAAGAACAAACACTGAAATTGGACAATTAATTGGAGGTTCTTAGAAAGAAAATGATGAAAGCTCTGTAATCCCAGCAAGTGAATAAATTAGGTGAACTTTTTTAGTAAGGAGAAGATTCTTCTGGCAGACTCCCAGTGAAGTCAAAGGGAGTTGTTCCTCTGTCCTGAATTGCAGGATCAGGCAGGAAGAGTAGTTCATCATGCAGAAAAAGTTCCAGATGATTACTATGAGCAGATCTGCAATAATTGCAGAAATCACCTAATAAGCATTTAAGATGATTATGTTGTCTTTCAAAAGGTCATCAGCCCCAAAAAGACATTAAAATTGTAGACAAGAGTGTGACAAACTGCCATCAGAATCATATTTCTAACACTACTGTACTCTGGCTCAGTAAGCCCTGAAAGTCTTGGCCACTTTCATGATTGTCTCTTCCTTTTGGTTGTAATTTCTGTCTTTTCCCCAGTTATTAATGTTTTCTTGTTAAGAATTCTTAGATTTACAAGTAAATCAGCTTCTCCTTTACATCTCACTCTCTCTTGGCTACAAAGCATCATCCCAAAGAAATGGGTTTTCTAAAGACTCTGAGCTTGTCAATTTTCCACCCACCTATTAAAATAAATTGTTATTTTAATATAGATATATATAACATTTGCTACTTATTAGCTCTTCTCCATTCCACATTTTCCTTCTAGTCCCCAAATTACTATTTTAAACCTTAAAGCTATTTATATGTACTATTGCAGTATTCCAGCATGATTGGAACTCTGTCCTACATGAATTTAGAAATGTTTTTATTTATGTAATTAATTCTCAGAGTTAAATGGAAGCACTCATACGTGTAAAGTCACTGCTGTGGGAATTTGTACGTTCAGGACCTAAACAACATTGCATATATTTAGATTAGCTTTATAGATTATTTAGTTGCACTGCTGGGACCAAAATGAGAAGAAACTGGTCTGCACGCTTGATTCTGAGAATGTGGGAACTTTCTTCTTTACAGTCCATAGTAATTCATTCTTATAATTTAAGTTGCATTTTGAAACACAGCTAGTAGTTATTAAGGTCTCAAAGATTATGCATTCTTAGGAAAAAAAAAAAGGCTTGGTGAGAAGGTTTTGTTAGGCAGGTTTATCAAGAAAGAATTTAGCAAGCTTTTATTCTCAAGGACTGGAAGTTTGAGTCACTAATAGCTAATGTATCTGTTTTCTGACAGCATTTATGGAGGTTACCACTGTGAAGTCAGCTCCCTCATTCTGTGGCTGAAGTGATTTCTTTGAATTATTCACGGCAACAGCTGTCTTAGCTTTACCTGACGAGTTCTTCGGGTACAGAGTAATTTCTGAAAGTTAAAATAAAGCCTGTTCTTTCATACTGTACCTGTATGGAGTATTCCCTACACTATACTACAGTCCCAAAGTGAAAACAAAAGAAAGAACAATGCCAGGAATTATAAGCCAGTCCAGCTTCCTTAAAATATTTGATTTTTTTTTTAATCCAAACATATATAAGAATAATTTGATATTTTGTATTACTGGATATGTTCAATGAAGAATGTACAGTCTCTTTTTCATCATTAAGGTTAGCACTCAGAATTAGCACTCCCAAAGTACTTAGGCTCATAGCTCCTTTTCAGAGCTGAAATGTGTTTTCTGTGTGAATTTACACTAACTTAAATCTAACTAAATTCTAACTGCAGCGTATCAAACTCTACATTTAGCATATTCTGCATATAAACACCCCCACAGCAAGAATCTGTTAGCTTGCTGTTAATTAGGCCTAATAGCCTGAACAGTTATGCAAGTGTATCCCGAGTATGACAATGACATCTTTCTCACTTTTCTCAGTGTAGGCTGTATTTAGCATTTCAATGTACTATTTTTTCCTTCTTCATTCATCTATCTTTTTAAAAAACATCTTTTAAATGTTGATCAGTGTGAAGTGATCTCCATAGAAGTACCGCGTATTGATGTTCCGCTCAGCTGCTCATTTCTTTCTTATCCTCAAGCAGCAATTTCCCAGAGCCTGCTAAAATAAACAGCCCGACGGAACAAATATATATATCTGGTACCATATTGTTTCACTATAGTGAAGTTCGGTTATATTTCATTAACACCTGCCTCCGCAATATTAAAGCATATAATACGGTCACTTGCTATAGCAACAGATTTTATGTAATTATGCACCTTTTTGCTTTCATCGCAACAGGGAATCTCATATTCTCTCACCACCACTTCTTTGTGAACCTAAGTTGAATCAAACCCAGAAACACCAGGTACTGCTAGCACATCCGTGTAGTGGTACACGCTTGTGCTGGAGCAGCTACAGTCTGACTGGAACTGTTTTGTCAATACAGATTTTGATTTTCCTGGTTTTGATAGAGTCTACGTAATCACAGCTCCCTTTGGCTTCAGCTTGTGTTTGTGGTATTCGGGAGTTCTGAGAAGGAGGCACTTAATGTCTGAGTGGGTATATATCTACAGTCTAGCACACAGAAATTAATGCAGCAGTGTTTATTTCAGGAACTCCCTACAGTGGTACAAATTACGGCTCCACTAAACTCAGTATAGATTTCTCCTGTTTGCTGTAGGTTATCTAATATTGGAACAGACGATCATAATGATAATTTCCTTCTCCATTAAGGGAGAAAATACCAAAGAAAATGTAATACACAATACTTTTTCAGTATAAGATTATGCTTGAATCTTCAAATGCACAAAACCAAGAAATGTCATGTTTCTAGTAATATCCTAACTTGCCCTATTGTACGTCAACATTTCTGTTGGCTAAGTGAAAAAGGACGAGGAAATGTCGGGCATGGCTCTGATTCTGCAGAACACTTAAGGCCAAGTCTGCAATAGGATATACAAGAACCTATCCTGATTCACTGAAATTAATGGGAGTGAAGTGCCTAAACAGGAGATAAGTGCTTCAATACCTTTTTGGCACTGGACATACAAACACTTTTGCAATCTTTGAAGAGCCCCATTGGGTATGATGAGAGTACTGATCAATGTAAAAATATTCACGTGCAATGCAAGATCAGAGATTATACTGTCTTTGCTTCTGCGTTGGTTATACTGATGTTTCATTAGTATGGAACAATATTTATACAGAGCCTTAAATAATAATTTATAATGCTTTAGAGCTTACTGTTTACTCACTTCATTCTGCAAGAGACAAAATAGCATAATGAAATATGAATATTTGTTTGTAACTGCCATATATTTTTTCTCCTTTCTTTGTGTACTTGATATTTTCTTCTTGATGTTCCACTGAAGAACCAAATCAGAATATAAAGATAGAATTTCTTTGTCATGCAGGGGCTGCATTCACAAAAGAAACCTGCAGAAGGCATTATAATGATAAATTAATGATAGCTTTAAAAGAAAAATTATGAAAGTGACAAGGCTCCAAAGAATAGCACAGTAAATTAACACACGTGAATGCAAAAGTCAGTATTAAGCACGAACAACAATTCGCATTTGATTTTGCAGCCAACTGAATTGCTGTCACTATCAAAATAGTATTAATAAAAGCCATAAAGAAAAAAGAATAAAATAAAATTTGTAGTGGTGGACCGCCCCAAAGGATTTAGAGATGCTGCCTCCCACGTCTGAGAAGACAATAAAAAAAAAAAAAAGTCAGGATTTTCACTGCTGTTAGGGAAAATAGACAAAAACAGACACGGGAACACATAACACTGTAAAAGGCCCATTTCAGCTGAAATGCTGTACCATGTATTTTTCTTTACTGTCATGTTGACAGTTTATAACCATTCTATGTTGTGATTGACAGACTAGGTTGTTTTTTTTTTAAGGAACAAACATATTCACAGCCACATATATAAAAATAAATATATATATTCTTTATATTAAAGTGTGAGATGTAAAATGCTGTTAATGACCTGTAAATAACTACTTCACTGTTACAAGGCTTTTATATCAAAATAGGCAATTGTATTATATATATATTTACGACACTAAAAGTCACCCTACTGTGCTGTCTACTGTGAATTACTCCTTCGATTCCTGCTGACCCTTTCTGATTTAGCATATTGAATGGGGTAGGGAAGACTTGTAGAAATTATCTGAGTGCACCAGTAACTCAGGTTTGTTTGGTATTCTACTGTTAGAAGAACATCTTATGATCAGTAAGGTAGTCTCTTATAGTCAGCTGAACCTATTCAAGCAAACCCAAATCTTTGCCAAATGTGACCTCTCTAACAAATATGTACATGGAGAAGTTGAAAACTAAAAGATGAAGTAAAAGCTAACACGAAAATGTTGTTTGGTTGTTGTTTTTTTTTTTTTTTTTTTTTTTGTGGTGGAAGTGTGCTATATAAGAGATTAATGGGGAATTTATAGACATTAATATACAGTAATGTAAGCTCAATAATAAAAGGCTGTTAAAATGCTTATGTAAAAATGGAAAGAAGTCTACCAAAGTAGGCAGGAGAATGAGAGCTAATCGTATGAAGAAAAGTAGGATATTACAGGCATAGCTTAAATCTGGCTCAAAGATTAAATTAACTGGCCTATTAACAATAAAAGCTATAGGTTAGATGGACCCAGCAGAAATGTGAAATGGGAAGTCTGTGAAATGGGAAGCCTGCGCCTTCCTTATGAGCAACAGCCCCTTAGGAATGAGATTACTTCATCCCCTTTTGCTTTGGGGCAGAAAACTCGGAGATGGGTAAAAAATGTTGTAATAGCAGCTTAAAGCAGCCAGAAAATTCAATATGGAAAGATCTTTGGGTTTTCCTTCCAGCTGGTCCACCGCATGCTATGAGAAAGGGCAGAGGGGAGTCCAAGGGTTCCCTTCTGCATGCTTTCCCACGGCAGGTGTTCATACGGCCATTGATTTGTGTGTTCCTTCACTGAAGAACAGTGGCGACCTGGTAATTCCCAAGGCTGCAGTGTCATTTGGGGTTGAATTCGAATTGGTCTCAGAGAATAAACTAGTTACAGGGATATGCTATATTCTGCCTTCTCCAAAAAAAACAGCTCGAGTGTGAAATGACTGAGTAAATGAAAAGGCATATGGAAAGGTCAAGAGAGCTGTAGGAGTAATGGGAGATTTTCTTAACCTAGGTTTGGGAGAATCAAGTTGAAGAAATGAAGCTGGTCTTATGTATGTGGAAATAAAACACAGCCACTATTTTCTACATAATAAGTTTCAAAATACTTTCAGCGCAAATATTGCTGAGAATGACAAAACCCACAAATATGGAGAAGTATGGAGGATGTCAAGCATAAACCTGAGATTAAAAGGAAAAATAGAGGTAAAACAGAGGTGTGTCTTGTTAAACATCAAACAAAAGCGTTTCAGGAACTAATAATTAAAATCCAATGGTTTGAGGTACTAAGGAATACAAAAAAGATTTCAATACAGTTATCGAACATACTAAAAAAGGTACTTGGTGCTTCAAGCAGGTAATAAATGTAATATAAATACCTATACAAAAAATACTAATAAAATGTTGACACAGAATTAAGAACATGGTTACATAATTTTAGGTTTGACTAATAAACCTTGTCTTAACATTGGTTTGTTTTATGAAGTGCACCTCATACTATAAATCATGAAACATTACAGGTGTTGCTCATTCTTCCATCTGCTGGAAACTGGGGATTGAGGGATCATATTCCTAAACCTACAAAACATTCAGATCTTCAAACTGACTTGATTTAAATTATTTATTTAGTCTATGTGTATGTTGCAAATGCATCTTAGACCTGTAGTTGGCAGCTGGTGCTCTGTCAGCTCTTGAGGTCACCAAAAGGTAACTAACAGAAGCAGAGTTAATGCTATGAGGTTGAAGTTTACTATATAGTACTTCATACCCCGTTGCAGGGGATGTTAATCAAAAAAAGTTGAAACCCCCTCCTAAGCTGAATATATCTTCCTCAGAGCAGGTGTTAAGTGGCCTACATTTATCATCTTAGAGCTTTTTATAATGTAAAATTATTGAGTAAGGTCCTCAGTTCTACTGTGGGATGTTTGTACCACCTGGGTGACGAAAGGTGCTGTAGCAACAACT
Source organism: Ibidorhyncha struthersii (assembly GCA_013398815.1). NCBI lineage: Eukaryota > Metazoa > Chordata > Aves > Charadriiformes > Charadriidae > Ibidorhyncha > Ibidorhyncha struthersii. The sequence goes on along the minus strand of VZSZ01004714.1, from coordinate 252,235 downwards.
GTGGTAACTCTATGCAGAAGAGTCTATTGGACAATTCTTGACTGCTCCCATCTGTTCTTGCAAGGATACGGTATGCAGTTCCTCAAGGGCAGCATAATTCAGAATAGCCCAGAGGCTATTTAAAATTGTGCAATTGCCTAAATTGACCGAAAACTAACTTCAGTTCTCATGTGTTTTAGTGTCGTGCAACAAATTACTGCAAGCACCTTCTGTAACTGAATTGGAGAAGGAAGCAGAAAAAAACTTTGGTATAATTTTGTGGATTAATTTTTCAAACTGTGACCTACATGAATACTTACAAACTTTTTCTTGGTTTAATTCCTGTCACCCAAGCTGATGACAGGTTTTCCTGGCACACACAGGAGCAACTTCACCTTTCCAAAGTGAAATATGTCTTATTTCTAGGGTGCATGATAGAAAAAAGGAGAATTGTGCTAAGGCACAATATGATAAAGAAGCATATTCTAATTATTTAGCCCAGAAACACTGCACTGCATGTAAATAAGAGGAGAACCTGGCCTGTGGAATCATGTTTATCTCTGGGAGAAAAAGGACACTTTCTTCAGTAACGTTAAACAAGGAAAGAGTGTGGCCAAACTTTGCACGTGTGGAAGGAATATGTTCTCAACTGGTGTATTCATCCTTTAGGCATTATGCTGTAACATATAATTAGATTTCTACTATACAGCTAATCATAGAGGCTGGTTTCAGATGAAGTAGAGAGAGGCTGGCTGCCATCCATGCATTTTTACTGCATTAAAAGAAAATTTCTTGATAGTGTCAAATTCATATTCATAACTGTGGTTGAGAGTGTCGTACCTAGGAGCACATAACACTACATTTTAACGGTGTTATGGCCAAAAGATCAACATCTTTAAACTCTTCTGTTTGGAAAGAGGTAGAGAAAAAATACCTTTGGTCTTCTTGAAAGCTTCCCAGTTTAGTTTTCTCATGGTTATGCTTAGTGTTACCTCAGCTAGTTCAGTGATGATAATGGGCTCAGGACATAGATCAGAACGGGCACTGGCCAGAGGAGCTTATTATTGAGGAAAGGTAATAAATTATGTGGTGGACCAGATGTATTCCTAATAGAGCAGTGCATGAAATACATTTTCATACTGATGGGTAATAATACTTCCTAAATAGTTGATTGAGACTACCTGGTCATTGAGAGGCATATTTCTGTGGAAGAAAGTGATTGCTTCTGATAACATGGAAGTCACCTTGGAAGAAGGCACCCCTGTGTTCCACTGATCTATAAGAATAACCATGTGGAGACAGAAAAGGAGAATGCAGCAGAATAGGACAGCAGAACAGAGATTTATCTCTTAGAGGCTTAAAAAGCAAAGAAATTGAGTGAAAACCTAGCCTCCCTGAAATCAGCTGCAAAACTCTCATTTACCCTGATACAATTTTGCCTAAGAAATCTAAAGGGTACCTCAACTAGAACTCTGTTGTTTTTTTTTAAAAAAAATCTTAGACAAATTCATAGTTATTGTAATGCAAAGCAATAATCTAAAGACTTTAACCCTGATATGAAATAACTCGCTTTTCCATCCTCAGCCTTTTCTAGACCAATGCTGGCTTGAGGGGATTTGTTACACTTGGATGAAATATGTGAGACAAAAAGCTCAATGAATCATGCAAAAAAGCAGGGAAAGTGCTAGGAAGTGCAGAGGGAAAGATTGCCTGTTAGAGAATTAAATAGAAGGGAGAGTGGAAAGGAATCAGGTTTTGAACATGTAAAAATATTACCTGAAACAAAAACCTCCAGCTCTACAAAAATATACTCTAGAGACGTTAGGGAAAACTAATTGTAAATGCTTTTATGGAGGTTTATATCTGATCTACAGCCATTAATGATGAAATCCTTCCATGTTAAGAACCAGTACGGGGCTTATGTACTCCTTAAATCTCACTTAAACCTTTCAAATTGGGTGTAAGTGAGACAATAAAATGCTGTGCACTATTGTGAATAACACCACAGAGCACATTTTCCAGTTTTTATAATGAGATTGAAACACAAGTCATTTTTTCTTCAAATGAGCAGTGAAGTACTCTTACAATGGGTCAACAATACCCCGTTGTTTTTGTTATCACCTCCATGCTTTAGGCAAATATTTCGTTTCATATTCAGTTGCTACACTGCGTAGGCTCGTTATACAGAGAGTTGTCTGAGTTAGGTTACATTTATATTCAAATGACAAGTCATGATTCATTTTTTAAAAGATCCTTTGATAGTACTAAATAGCCTGATTAGAAATATATCATTATGGTACATTATGTCAACCAAATCTTTATGAGGCAGCATTCAGACTGCCTTTAATGTTTATCTTCAGTGACGTCCAGAAACGGAGACTGAAGCCAAGCATGGTCATGCCGAGAATGGAAATTTGAGGAGTCTTTTTCATTTACAATAAACACACCCAGCTGGGAGCACAGCTGCTGACTAAGGAGCCAGAGCTCTAGCTTCCTGCTACCTGGAAGGGTCTAATTACAAAAACCACCTAGACTGGGTCTCCAAACTACAAATGCAGGGTCAGGATTAATCTAGGTATGGTCCAGAATGCTATTGACATAAAGCATCTACAACAACATCGTATCATTAAGCAGGAGGGATATTTTATACAGTAATATAAATCCAAAGAGCTATTAAATGAAGCTGAAGTCATGTACTTCCAGGGGTATTAAACTTCAATATCCTAATTGACCCAGTTTGTCTGATCTCCTTTGATAAAGCCATTTGGAAAAAAAAATAAAATAGAAGGACACCAAGCCAATCCACAGCCTCTTCTTTAATGTGGAAGTTTAACACTTAACAGAAGAAGAGCCCTTTTCAGTCCAACTTATTTAGCAAATCTCGTTAAACAAAGATCTAGAAAATCAGATAGAAAAGAGGTACATGAGTCCATCTTCCTTATTCTTGTTACAGAAACAAATGTTATGATAAACTAGGAAGCAAAATTGTCTTCACTATATTTAGTTATTCTTGTAATTGCAGTGCAATTTCCTGCTTTTTGAGAGATTTTAAGATAGTACAGGAAAAAGGTTTTATAAAAAATAAAAACTGAATGTAATTTGAGTCTAGTTAGATGCCAACAAACATGGACCAGTCGTTCCAATAGGAGGACCCCTACTCCAGAAGTCTGCAAAAGGTTTCCTTTGCTTTTTGTGCATCAATAACTACATTTGTTTGTTAACCCACCAGAAATGGCCAGATTCTCTCAGCACCTTTCCTCCACCGCATCATGAACATTATATCCATCAGGTATATTTTATCATAGGATTTTGTCATGGGGCTTTCTATCTGGCAATTAAATCTGTATTTCGGATGGAATTTGTCTACCAGGTTTGCTGAGTAAATCACTCAAATTTATCTTTCCTCTTTCTGTCCATCCTATCTTTTAAATTTTTTTCCTAGTGTAGGATATAGCTTGCCATTAACACTTAAAAAATAAAAAGTTTAATTATTGCACATACGTTGTACTGTATGAAAGAGAATGGGCGAACCAATTAAAGCCCAAATTTGGCACTTAAAGACAATAATACAAACTGAATATGTTTTTTTCTAATGAGCAGGCGTGCATGCATGCTTAGTATATCAGTAAAGTAAATAATCAAATGGCAGGCGATGAATGCATGCTGAAAGATGGTAACCAACAGGAGGATGCATGATATAATGCATAAGACCCTTTCTGCATTTTCTTTGGTTCCTGCCTTACCTGTTCTCCCATTCTGCACCTTTGTCTCCTGTCACTCCCCTCTCTTCTTTAAGTTTCAGGGACCTCCCATTTTTCTATGGGAGCATCAGGAGACCTTCTATAGGAGCGACAGGTGAAAATGCTATTTTTCTTGCTTCTTTTCTTCAAGAATTAGAGGAAATGTTTGTAAGAGGGGCAAATCCTTCCTCTTCCTCAGTCTCCCCACCTCCTTTTGGTCCTGCATAGCAGGAGAAATCAAGACAGGACAGACAGTTGTCATAGAAGAAGAAATTAAGACAATCCTCTTTTCTTAGCACAGACTGCTGCTTCATGACATACGCGCAGGAAGTCTGAGAAGCCAAAAACCTTCACAGAAACCTCTTAATGCTCCTACTTTAGGATTACTTTGGCACTTCACCAAACTGCAGAGCACACAAAATTTCACGGAGAGGGTGGGGAGATTTCTACTTTCTTCATCCCTTGAAGCATTTTTGATCACTCCTAAGTGGCTTCAACAGTCAGAAGATTCAGTGGCACGTGACATGTAGGACTTTGTAATGTGCTTTTCATGCACTCTGCTCTCGTGCAGCTGCAGAAGGACATAACGTTCTGGCAAACTAAGGCAATGTGTGCATGCCAGAGCTCTGTTTAAGTGAGATTCGGATACCCCCAATAACTACATATCACATCCAAAGTATCAGGTTGATCCACATTGATTTTTGTTACGGGGATTTATAGTCACCATGGTTTTGAAAAATGGACAGCACTAAGATAATATGTCTAAAGTGCTTATGGTCTTTTTCTTCATGTTCCATCATAAGGTCATGGCAAACAACAACAACAGTTCAGGCATCTATCTTTCAAACAATTTAAAATCTTCATCTTAACTATCACTCTTACCCGCTCCAATCACTTACAGTTTCACCTCTCCAATCACTTACAATTTCATTTTCATTCAAAATTGCAGTTGAAGTCCAGATATTTTTTTAATTTATACATCTGTCATTAAAGGATGCAATTCTTTCTTGCAGTCTGCTTCCCAGTGTGTTTTTTCCTCATTACAATTAACTAAGAAAATAATTTTCTCAAACACTGTATGCACTGCAGTTTTGCCTGGTCTTCCCGTTCTTGCAGGCACCCCCAGCGCGTTCTGGCATGCGTTCCCGCAGCTGCCTCCACCGCTCATCCTGGGGGCTCTTTGAGGGCTGGTCTGAACACAGCCCTGAAGAAGGTGGGGGGAAGCACCTGCAGACTCTAATGAACAGGCTGGAAGTGAAAGAGAAACAGTTAAATGGAAGAGAACATTATTTGCCCTTCGTCCTAGTTGTCTGCCATTAGGCTATGTTACAAGAAGGTCCAGGACTCAGGAATAGATGCTGACTTATGAGGATACAGGGCACAGGCTGTAGATGCATTTGCAAGTGCACTGTGTAGGATCAGAGGATAAAAGCAAGACTGATGTTTTTTATTAATTAATCAGCTGCATATCTGCTTCTTATAAGTGCGTAAGGGTTCTATTATCTCTTTTCCAGGCATCAGCTTCCTATTGATATTAATGAGAATTATGTGAGCTTAGTTATGGTGATATTAATTTAGTTATAGAAAAATATTTTTTTCTGTTCTAAGCAATCTAACTGTGATTTTCTAGGACATACATGTATTCTTTTTCCATCAATAGATGTGCCTGTGGGTTGCGCTAACACTTGCTAAACACAATATGGTATTTATTTCTACATACAATATGGACGATTTTCTTATTTTCTTATTTTTCTTATCATTTGGAACGTTTTGATTCTGAATATGTGATATACCTGTACCACATTGGAATGATCTTATATTGAAGATTTCCTCCCATAGAAAACAGAACTACAGACGCAAAGTGGATTTTTTTTTCAGTGACTCATTTATTTCTACTGATTTTTGAAACTCTGTATCAAATTGTTATTATCTGGAGTTATAATTCCCTAGCCATACGTTATACCCTGCTGCCCTGAAACTCTGCTAATTTAGGAGCTTGATTTCTGCTGTAGATGGATGGGGGGATAACTGTGTTAATTGTTCAACAGGCTCAGATCAATTTCTACCAGTTGTTACCAGCGTAGTAAAGGTATAGGCAAAAAGAAGTCAGGATTCCAACAAATCCTAACCCTCCCAGTGTTTCTTGCTTATTTAACATGGGAAATAACATCCCATTTTTAATGTATATAATGTATATCCCCATGTTTTATACTCACAGCCAGGTGATATCTTCCTGGTGCAACTGGTTCCTCCTTGATGCAGGCACATATATGACAATCTTCTATCTTGTTCTTAATCAGAGGAAAACTCAGACCAAAAATGCAAGACAAAAATCTGCTTTAACCTACTGCAGAGAGGCAATGGTGAAGACGTAGTTAATGGTACTTTATTAGTTTTGGGGAAGGTTGTTACAGCAGCCAAAAGACACACACCTATATATCATACAGCAGTGCAACATCCAGCAAAAAACGCTTGATGCTGCCAGTTTCCTGGTAAAAATCCCTCTTAAATCACAATAAAAGACTCAATCCCTAGCATAATACTTTCTGAAAAGAAAAATATGGCCTGCCAGTATCCTGCCTTAGCTGGGAGGTAGGGAAGATTTCATTCACTGTTTATCAGTGTTTATGTCCATGCCCTTTCTGTACAGATGGAAATGTAGTGAAGCAGAAGCTATTTGGGGAATATAAGCAGGCTGGCAGAGACTTACAGCCAGATATGAAAATAAAAGGCTCAGTCCTATGTATTAGAAATGGCAATGCAAACTAGCTCCAAATCTGGGATGAATCCTTCACTTTGTCAAGTGCTATTAGTTTTATTTTTGCAGCTTCTAGTTTTGAGTTTCTATTAATAAGAGTTCTTAATCAAATGGTTGTTTTATACTTCAGTTACACATAGATGGATAGCTGACCAAGAAGGAAGAAAAATAAGATGTCAAATTAGTGTGTCTGAAGGTTTGTTGAACTTTCATAAGACTGTTTAATGTGCCAGCGTCCGTGGTGGCTTCTATCATGTATTTATCTGGCTCCTGTACTAATGAGCCTGATGTCTCCCAAGGGATTGACACAGTGGGACCTTGGATGAGAGAGGATGTTTTGTTTTCTATTAAATATGGCATATCTCTGCAGTCTTTCAGCAGCGTGCATTTCAAAAAATTGGAAACAAGAATTGAAATCATTAAATACATATACCCAAACACACAGAGGTACTTCTTCTGGAAGACCAGAAAAATCAGGGATCCACAAAACAAAAGCAAGAAGAAACCCCTCAGACCCCTCTACGCAGGTCCACAGTCTTGAAGTCAGTGCTTGGGACATGCGGCTGAGCTTGACAACAGGCAAGCAAGGAAGGAAAGGAAATATATAGACGCGCTGCAGTCCCCAGGGTATTAATTTGTCTGGGCTCTGCCTTAATCTTTGACTCTGCCCTTCCTCCACCTTAGGTGTACTGCCAGAAGGCTTACCCATGTGCACTGCAGTGCTGATCTAGGACTTACACTGCTCTTTTCCAGAGGAAAGCCTACTTCAGAGTGACTGCCTCTGCCCCTGCCCCTGGCACAGAAACTCTTCTCATCTGCTGAGCAAAAGTAAAGGGTTGAGATGAAGTAGTTAAAGTAGGCATCTTATTGTTATTTAATTTAAAACAAGATGAAATGCAAAATAAACACTGAGAGTGAAATGCGTGTTTTAGGACAGAGTATCTCCAGAGTCCCTTAAGCCCTTCACAATTAAAACGTCATGATGGATTTTAGTGTTTTGGAATCTGTTCCTTTCCCTTACTACTTCCACTAAAACCTTGAAGTTTGATATAAGGAAAAGTTTTTTGGTTGTCCAGTCTGTCCCGTGCCAGGCTTGGATTATGTTCACTGGTATTATGCCAGTTTTCTAGCCACCTCCAGAGCAGCAGCTTATTTTTTCTCTTTGTCAAGGATAGTGTTTTACTGGCAAGAATAGTATGAAAAAAATACTGCAGTATTTTCTATGGAGGCCAGCCAAAAAAAAAAAAAAAGATTGGAGTAAAGGAAAGAGACTGAGAAGAGAGACAGAGGAGGAAATAATGAAATAGAAAAGAAGGAAAGGAATATGGCAACAGCACAGGGGAATAAAGAAGACATTAAGAAACAAACAGAAAATTAGCAAGGAAAATAGAAAAAATCTAAAAGGGAAAAATTCTTAAAATGGAAATTATTGGTGAAAAAAATGTGAAATAATTTTTTTTAAATCCTAAAATAGTGCTATGTTGCACACAATTGCCAGAAAGACAAGAAGATAAGTAAAGTTGTCATCCTTTCATTTTTATTTTTTTCCTTTCCTCAGTATTTTCGTGCCCTGAACCAAATAAATTCTTTGCCACACTTTTTTTTTCCCCCAGGTAACTTCTTTTTCCTTTTTAGCCAGGTATCTCAAGCAGTATTTTTCTAGATTATTAGGGCGTCCTCTCACTACTACTTTCTTGCTTTGGTGCATCAACCTTTGTTATGCACCAGTGCAGTGATTTACTCATAACACAATAGCCACAGTCTTTGGCTATCTAGTATGATCATCAGTTTTAATACATCTCTCTTAAGTGATGCTTTTTCCTGTTCAAAAAGATGGAAAATAATAACAGGGACTCAAAGGATGCACAAGGACAAGAACAATAGCGATCTGTATTTCAAATGAAATGAGAATTACTCGTAACTTTCTTACCTTTGTATACCTGAAATGATAACAAAGTTTTCATTATTAATCTGGGGATAAAAGTACAGGACAGGCAAGGATGGTCAATAATTCTGAATCAGACATCTTCCATAAAAGTATTAATTATTGCAGGGGAGTATAGCTGTAATCCAAGTTTGTCAATATACACAAAGACATTAACAGGCACAGTAAAAATGTGGACCTTTGCCAAGATATTCAAGAGTAGTTTTTCGAGCCTTATTTCTCTTAACTATACTCCCTGCTTTGCTGAAATACTCTTTTTGTTCTCCCGCACACATTGTAGCCATGAAAATTTTGGTCATTCATAACTTTCTTCTTCTCTCAGAAAATTTTGCAAAAAGCTATGTTATAAACATTCAGTTCAGAAGTATGTATGTACAACTGTACTGCTCTGTCACCACAAAACTACAAAATACTTCTCAGAATATGTAGAAAGTTAGAATTTGTATCATAAGGGCTACAACAGAGAGCCCAAAGAATCACTGATGTCCCAGAGGCATTTAGTGACTGGGAATTTTTCAGGTGAAAATTCCCAGGGCATCAGTTTTAGGTGCTCATTATTAAAGGAAAAAACATCAAACCAAGTCTTTTAGATTCCTCTTGTAGATAAATCCTCCATTTCTTTTTCATGGCAATATTACATTGACATCTTATCTTTTATCTGGCGGCATGCAATGAGTTATTTAATAGAAAAGCAAGTATTTCTCCTACTCTCATTTCCAACAGAAAAGCTCACTGTTCATAGAAGAAATTCTTGCTTTAAGCCCCTAAGTTCATGCCCTCACTTTTAATATTGTTGAACTTCAGCTTTGCTTTAGCCATTTTTTTTATATGATATTCCAGTCCTTCAGTAAACTGAAAATATTTCACATCTGATGTCCCCACATCTTGCAGCAAAAATTGTGGAAGCGCTATCAAAGCTGCAATACAATTGGTATGATTTTTCTAATACCGATGAGATCTACATATAGGGAATTGTTTTGCTGCTTTCCCGAATGAGACTGCAGGATGTTTTTCACTTCAAAACCAGTGGCAACTGAATCAGCCAACAGAAAACTCAGTCCCGCACATCAGTATTAGTAGTTATTTTCATGACAGCTGACAAAAACTTTTCCCTATGTGTTTTATCACAATTGGTAAAAATTCAGGATGGGTCTGCCAAATAACTTTGCCATGATATATGGCCAACCAAAGGAGCTTGTGTTTCATACATAACCCTTCTAGCTGAAAGAACCAAATCCTCCACGATCCCAAGGACCACACTCTCTCGGGTATTGGTGGAAAAGGGGCATGAATTAACAGGAATTCTTAGAGAAGCCTTCCAAGACACACACTAGCCTATTGGTGAAAAAATGCAGCAGGTCCTTGAAATATATATAAATAAAATAAAATCCAAATACCATCATAAGCTCTCAAAACTTATTAGCCTGCTTTGAATATCTGAAAAGTAAATCCTTCTAAATCCCACATATGCCTGCAATGAGATGCAAAGACTGTAATGGAGTATAGCATTGATTTTTTTTTTTCTTGTGTGATTTTGCTTCTAGTATCATCTTTCTCCTAACATTTCTCTAGGTGAGCATCTCTGAGGTAGTTTCATTAGTGGTAACAACAGTGAGAGTGCTGTTTCAGGCAGGAAATAGTAACCATTTAAATAACACACTGCTTACACCTGCTTAGCACAAACCAAGGTAAGATAATATAGTGGTTAAACTCCCCACAGCGATCACAACTTGCCTACATTTATGCTCCATTCCAAATGCTGAATAGAGTCCTCAGGACAAAGCTGAAATGTTCAGGCTGTTGCTTAGATACTACTTTCACAGGCATATAAAAAAATCTATGTATACAGGCAAATAAATAGATAAGAGTTAATAGGCTGAACTCACAATGGACAAACACAAATAATTTCTTCTACACTATATTTGGGGATGGAAGAAACAGATGTGGAATGCATGGAACACTCAGGCTATGTAAAATGAAAATATCTATGCTTTGCTGGCATGCCTCCTCCATGCACAGATATTTGGGACCAGTCTGTCCTAATGAAAACAAGTTATGTGAATTTGCATGAATTTGGGTCACTTGTTTTATCTATGTGTATTCTTCCTGTATAAGATACATACTTGAATATCATGTTTGTTTGCTTGTACAGGAGTCTCTTATAATTTGTGACCTTGCAACAACAGATCAAAACCAAGATCATATCCTAAAGTTAGAAAATCACCTTAGTCACATACACTATGGGCTTTATTTCCTAACCCAGAGGAGTTAAATTTGCAATGGTTCACATATTCTATTCAGAATGCCCAAATTATATCTAGTGAAAACTGCTTTACTAAAAATAGATGCTGTTCTGCATAAGTATTAGATTGGTTCCTGCAANAGAGCGGGGAAAAAAAAAGAAAGAAGAAAGAAAAGAAAAAAAGCAATTTTGGTATGTCTTCTGCTTTGCTAATAACCAAAAATTAATTTGTTTTTTTTTTTAGCACCAATAATTCATGACTTGGAGCAACACACTGAACTAACCAGGGGTTATGTAAAAGCTGACAGTTACAACATCACAATATCAGAGCATTACCTTTTATGTAGTTATGGTGACACATACTATTCTTGTGATACACAGCACAAATTACATAGGATTTTTGAGTAACTCCATTCTGCTCTATTGAGCAAAATGAAATGACTGCACATATTACTGCTTTTTGCCTTTTGTTATATTTTTTGTTAATCTCCTGCAATATAAGCGTGTGCCTTCATAGGCTTTGCATTAAAAAACAATAGTGAAAGTAACAGAAGCAGAGAGGAATTCAATACCCAGATTATACTGGAGGGAAGAATAGCTAGCAAAGTAATTCTGAATTAAAAAAAATAGTTATGTCTTGTAAGCAAAATTTCTCTCCTTGAACTAGCTTTTAGGTGCTTATTTGGTCCTGCCTTAAGCATTATATTTTATATCAGCTTGTCATTTATTTCATATAATTACTACAAAAATTAAAAAAATCAGTCAAGATATTTTAAATGGGAAATCAATCTAATTATCCACATTAAAAGTGCTTTCCATCAATTTCCACTACCAAAGAATATAAACTAGCTGCTGTGTACCAATTCTGTTGCAACTTCAAGTTGAATAATTACGTATATGTGCCATTTTTTATATTTCTGAACCTGATTCTTTTACCTGGTAGTGAAAAGGGACAGAGTAACTACTGACAGAAGTAACTGTCTTTAAAATACCTCCATAAAGAGTTATTGTCACAAGAATGACATTCCTTACATTATATACTGTCTGCAAAATTATCCTACAGTAGATTATAATTTTCCAGGTATGGGTTTTGGTGAGAGAGACTGAGTTTTAATGACTGATTTCAATGTTTGCTTTTATGAAATGAGCCATGTTCAAATATTATCAGTATAAATATGCTTATAAAAAAAGAACTTCATCCTCTCACCATAAATCACATCCCAGCAGAGGTGATCAGTATTGTTTGATTTTGTTTTTCTCTAAAAATTAATTAATACATTTTTATTAAATCCCTTGCTTGATTTTTTTTCAGCTTTTCCCTAAAATTGTGAAGCGTTCATAAGTTTTTTGTCTACATAAATAGGTGACTATTTAACATGTATTTTCCACTAAAAAACAAGCAAACAAATTGTTTAAACAAGAAAGCAGAGACCTAAGCCATTTAATCAAATCTTTTGACAATTTATAATCAAACCAATCCAAATCACATTATAAACTTTCCACTGTCAACCAGATAACATTCCTTAGTTCCTCCTCCCTGCATGGGACAGTACCTTCCTTCCCTTTGAGGGAATGCTATATTGTCCCAGCTGTCAAAAGGATGGGGGATGTTTATACAGAAAACCATTTCAGCAATCTAAAGCTATTTGACATTCACAGGCTTTTTGGAAGAGGGAGGAATGAAGCCATATACTTAAAAACCTTGCTGGAAGGGAGCACACAGATGGGAGGGAAACAACTATTCAGCCTTCAGGGCTGACTACCCTGATGTGCCCTTGAGATCCCTGGTGGGTCAGGGACTTGGCAGCTGCCTCCTGGCCAGCCCCTACAGAAATCAAGGTGTGCAAATGTGGGGGATATATGCTCAGGTCTCATGCTGGTGTGGAGTCAGAAAGCCTGGAGGTCATCCCTCACGACGCAAGGGCTGGGCAGGGTTCCCATATCCCGTGGTGCAGACACAGCCTGAGATACCCGTGTGATTCTTCCTTACCCTGAACTTGCTTCTTTTGGCTAACCAAGGCTCAGGTCTTCAAATCATAGAATGGTTTAGGTTGGAAGGGACCTTGAAGATCATCGAGTTCCAACCCCCCTGCCATAGGCAGGGACACCTCCCACTAATCCAACTTGTTGGATTAACTTTCCAAAAATACTGTAAGGGTACACATCCCTTGACAAAAACGTGATGAGAAGTAAAATCACCCCCATGGAAATTAATCCAATCGTTAGTGTACCACAGTGAGATTGAGCAAGCTCCTTATGCCGTGCCCTCCCATTGCAGGATGTGCCAGCACGGAGAAAAGGTCTTTGCAGAGGAGTGTGTCATGACTTATGCCTCTTGGTATCTTGATTTAGTGATGGTATAGTGCTACAGTTGTATGGAGCTTTTGAGTGCCTGAAATAATTAAATCATATATAACTGCAGTTTTATTTACTTTTAGTTAAAGTAGTTTGATGTCTCAAGGTTAGATAGTTCCTTTCCATTTTTACTACAAGTGACGCAGTATATAATATTAGAATTATCATAAATGTGGGTACTTCAATTCATAACTTATAAATCAGTAAAACTCTACTTTTATGCATACACCATTTTCTGAAATGTATTTATACAGTTAATTAATTTTAAAATACACTGCATGACAATTTCAGATAAGCTCTTAGAAGAGTATATGTTACATCCATTGTCCCTCTAGTAAGTCAGTGGAATCCCTTCCCCTCCCTTCCCCATTAAACATTACAGTTCAGCAGCTAAAGTAATGTCCAGACAGGTTCAGCTAATGTCCATAGTCATACAGACAATGGTAACAATTGCTGGTTTAAATTACTATTTTAATTATAAATTTTCTAATTTACTAATAAATACTGAAGATAGAGCTTGAAACCTCAAGATTAAAAGATATTGGGTTTTTTTTTAATACTGTTTTTGCAGGTCTCAGACAATTTGGCTGGTTTCAGTGGCCCCAGTTTCTCAAGATGATGCACATCCCAAGGAATAAATGTAAATCTGCTACACTCACCTCAAAACAAGCAGGCCTAGTTCATCAGAGCATTCAGCTCCTCTTCTGCTATTGAAGATCTTTGGCCATAGGTTCATCTTCAGAGGAAAGTTCATCTTACATTTTCTCAGTCAAGAGATCTATCATGTCATCTATAAAATATCACTAGATTTTTCTATTGCAGCCAATCAAATACAACAAAAGAGCATTCACAGTTCCCACCGCCAACTCCAACTGCTTTATTCAGTTTGGCTAGGTCTATGCTTAAATTTTTATCCATAAAAGTAGCTGTCCTTCAAGAGGGCACGTAGACATAATGAGAGGCACTGTATATTTTTAATTTACTGGAACAGTACCATTCATTTGCTCATACACTCATTCATTCATGATGTTATTCTTATGAGTTTTGCACTCATCATGAATAATGTAGTCACAGAAAACTGCAGTTCAGCAAAAGTACGTCAAAATTTAAGCATATGAGTTGTTGCTTTAAAGTCACATATATTAGGGGTCAGAGTGAAGCATTTAGAAGCTCAGTCATGAGCAAAAAAAATCCTAATAAATTTTTCACATAGCATTCGCAGCAGATTCATCAACCAACGTTACTTACAATAGCAACACATATCTTAGCATACTCAATATGCTGTACAAAGAATGGAAACACAGAATTTTTTGTTTTACAAAAAAGAAAGTATCCAAATAGCATAACCACATATTTATGTACCTTCTCCATGACAAAATTATACAAGAGAGTGGACCAGTAAATGACAATACACAGTTTCCTGCAGTTGTTCAGCTAGTTGAACACATCGCTGCTCACTCTGCTAATCAGATGTTAAAACCCATAAATTGTGTTCTATAAAAACACTTCTAACATAAATTGTCTAATTATCTAGTGCTTTTCTACAGGAGACAAGAGACAGCTCAAACCACAAGGTAGTACAAGCTGTCTCCAAGAGGGCCTTGCCACTGGTAGAGCTTGCTTGAAATCTCTGGGAAGATCTTTCAGTCAACCCATTTGTGGCAGGACAGTAAAAAGCTGATGTGACATGTTTGATATAATTTCTTTTGACAAAAAGAAACCCTTTGAACATGAATTGATTTCCATTGTCATGTACAATCTGTTCAGAAGCTCTCTGTCCTTGAAGACAAGAGTCTTAAGAATTCACCATCTGGGCTGAATTAGCTGAATTCATATGGAATAATTCAAGCCATTTCGCATTAGTCATCTGCTACAGAAAAATACATGTATATGTATGATAGAGATATATATATTCTACCAGTGATCCATGTAATCTCAGTGGAGTCCTCATCATGGAGCTAGGCGTTGGGACTGATTTCTGAAGGGAATTGCAGCATTCAGGGGAGATGTTTTAGGGTGATAGAGCCCCAAGGCTTGAACGAATACATACAGTCAATTATGAGGAGCAAAAGCCAGCAGCAGTAGTTTTCCAAGGAGAAACAGTTCAATGATGACAGAGACGGATGCTAAACTTTTTGTATTATTATTAAAATTAAAAAAAAAAAAAAGAAACTGTTTTTTTGCAGCTGAATACAGATCTTGGTTAGTTTTTGACTCCCCATACTAACCTAAGAGCTTTTTTGTCAGTCTGGGCAAATCTGGAAGAGATTTAGAAGCAAAGTCATAGAATCATAGAATCATAGGATCATAGAACTGTTGAGGTTGGAAGGGACCTTTAAGATCATTGAGTCCAACCATTAACCTCACCTGACAAAACCACTTCTAAACCATACCCCCAAGTACCATGTCTACCCTTTTTTTAAACACCTCCAGGGATGGCGACTCCACCACCTCCCTGGGCAGCCTATTCCAATGCTGGATAACCCTTTCAGTGAAAAAATTTTTCCTAATATCGCACCTAAACCTCGCCTGGCTTAACTTGAACCCATTTCCTCTCGTTCTATCACTTGTCACTAGGGAGAAGAGGTCAGTCCCCATCTCTCTACAGCCTCCTTTCAGGAGGGCCTTTGGGTGTGATCTTCTGCTATGTATGAATTCATACTCTGCCTCCATACGGAAAATCAGCTTAAAGTAATTTTAACTTCATTTCAGTGTATCACGGCAGCTTGGGATGATATAACCTTCCTGTCTCCATCAGAAACTTTCTGAAGGTGTGTGCACCAACATCTCATGTCTAAAAATTATTACGAAGGAGGCAATATTCCTGGTGTGCTAACCAACAAGGGACCATAACCGAGCACTCCCAGAGTACTGCTTGTGTAATAGGAATTAATCTTCCACTGCAGTAAGCAATGTATGTAAAATGTAGTAGATTTACAACGCAGACAAGCCTAGCACGCTTGTTAGGGTGGACAGCCCTGGCATGCAGATCCACCAACAAAATAACATGAGAATTTCTAAGACACTCCAAAGAGCAAAAAGGGGGTAACATAAATGCAGACATATCATTCTGACTTGTGGCTACACTAACAAGATAGCAACAGAAGAAATAGCAGAAATGAGAAATATGATCGATAACAAAAGGTGGTCACTAACTTCAAGGAACTGCTGATGGAGGTAGAAATTACCAGTGCAACCATATCACAAATACTGAAGAGGTCTGAAGCACCAAAATTAGGGACAACAGGAAAGAGTAAATACGGACAGGTTGTTTATTTGGGAGTGGATGAGGGTGGTAAAGGGAAGAACTTGGGAAGCAAAAAAAGGAGAAAAAGGGAATATGAGCAGAAGTGTATCATTTAACTAGCTGTTTAGGGGTACCTGTTGGGCAGACTTCTGTTGATCCCATTTGGAGAAGGAAAATAAATCCATTATTGCTCTGATCATATGTGCGTCTGACTTTTTTCTGTGGTAAGAAAAATGAGGTGTTTTCCCTAAAAATGGTGAGGGAATACATGAAGAGGGTGGACTAATCCTAATAGCTGCGGTGTTTAACTTTTAGCAGAATCCAGACTCAGAGAAGGCCAGCCAGCTAAACGAGACATTCCCAAATCCTGAGAAACATTCAGTCCCTTATGCTAAGCCCAATTCAGCATTCAGTCTGGTTGTTAGCTGCCAAAACTGCTGGTCACTTACCCATGCTCAGAGTATTAGCCTGGATGTAGTAATGCCGCATATTTACTCCATCCTGTAACGGTTACACGGGAGGAGGAGGCTCAGGGGCAGTTCTGTGCCTTACCTGAATTAGACCCGCATCTCCCACAGCATAATTAGATATTATATCACATGGAAGTCTCCTGATCTTTTCCAACATATTTTGTGCAAAATACTTATATACTCACTGGATGAGAATTAACATTTACCAGTCTTCTGTTTATGACGAGAGTTGCTTAGATAGCCTCACTGGGATTATATGGAAATTTGGAGCATTTAAGTTTTGAATGTGCAAGCTTCATTTATCAAAACTCCAGCACATTTCTGGTTTTGGTATGTGTTAAGGTTCCAGCTGTAAAGTGAAAGACCCCAGACGCTTCGTCTTGAGTACAGGCAACTTTTGGGTTGGGTTCATAATGTTTTGGAATATGCAGGAATTTTATACCTTGCCAATTACAGCTGAACTTCTTACGGCCATTTGCTGAAACAGAAGACAATACACAACACAGAACTTCTTGCACAATACAGAAACTTAACATATGCTGTTTACAGTTTTGTTACCTTCACTATAATAAGGCCCCAGCGAGTGATATGTGCTTTAGAAGCATTGAGGTTTTCCACAACTTCATGGTTTTAAGTGGTCTCTGATTGTCCTGCTGTGAAATTACAGAAACAGCATACTTTGTAGCAAGCTCCAGTTTAGGTTTTCCCCCTTCCACTTGTAAAGGGAACGAAATAACACTGCATTTATTGTCTGCTAAATTAAACAGTTGTAGAATTGCTATAATGTTCCCAGTGGCTTCCACATTGCTATCTACAAGCTGATAAAACTAAAGTCTTCTCATAATGTCCTCCTGGGACAGAGGCTTGCTTTTTGTGTTGATCTGAACATTTTCTATATCAGCCATAGTTTCTTTCTAGCTTTTTGTTCAACCAACAATCTTTCGTGTTGTACTACTGCTTCGCACAAGAAAAGCGGACAATGTAGTTTTAAGTGTTCACTAAAATGTGGTGAGGTTCATTAAATCAGACTTCTTTGGCTATTTCAGTAGACTCTACAGGTCCTGATATTAAACTCTTATGTCTCATCTCAGATGTTTACTTTAGTCAAGCTATAGGCAGTTTTGCCAATAGCAAAATGTTCTCATCAAAATGTTGAGAATTATCTTCACATATTTTCACAATGAGAACAACCAGCTATTGGAATAATCTCCCCAGGGAAGTGCTGGACACTTATAAAATTCAGCTGGACAGGGTGCTGGGCCATCTTGTTTAGACCATGCTTTTGCCGAGAAAGGTTAGAACATATGATCTTTGAGGTCCCTTCCAACCTGGTATTCTATGATCTTTATGTTAGAAGACACAAATTGTATTCACAGGCCTACAGCACATGTCCCACGAAGAGAGGTGGAGAGGGCATTGTCTGACAAAGAGGAGGTTAAGGAGCAACCTAGTAGCAGCCTGCAGCTTTCTGAAGGACAGATACAAAAATGCAGAGCCAAACTCTCCTCAGCTGTGGCAGATGGCACAATGAGAGGCCATAGCCACGAATCGTGGGTTAGGAGGTTTGGGTTGGACATCAGGAGGAACTTCACTGGGAGCATAGTGCAGCGCTGGAACAGGTTGCCCATGGATGATGTGGACATAGAATCATAGACATACTTGGAAGTTTTTGAGACCTGGCTAGACAAACCCATGGCTGACATAACCCGGTGCTGGAAATAGCAACACTTTGAGGGGGAGGCTGGACAACGTGCTCCTCTGATGTCCCTTCCAAACAACATTTCTATGATTCCGTGACGTGATTCTGTCATTCTCCCTTCTTAATTCAGTGGAAATGCATGCAGAGAACTTTTTTTTTAAGTGCACAATTACACTTATTGTTAAAATAGTTCAACAGAACTGGATTTTTTCTACAAAAAATAAGCACATACATGAAAAACAACAAGGACTGTGATTGTACAGTAAAGGTTCAAATCCGTCTTCCATTTTGCCTGCGAAAAATGTGGTGATAACGGAAAGGCAGAGACTGTGAATTAGCTACATGGAGCCTTAGGTCCTAAAGGGAATACAGACTGAAACCCTGAGAGTTTTGGACCTTTATGAGGGATATTTTACTCTCTACCCAAAATCTTTTGCTTCTTACCCTCCCATCATTCAAGAAGCATGACTGACTTAATAGCCAATGATCATAATTCCTTTCTTAGCTAAAACAGAAATCTTTATTCCTTCTATTAAAGGATGGAGACAGACAATACCAGTAAAAGAGCATTCAAGGAAATCCTTTCCTCCACATTCACACCTAATACAAACTACTGCAGCAGGCAGACTGAATGCTGCAATGAAAATGTGGCCTCAGTCTCCCTCCTTTCTCGCATCCACCTCCTCCAAGCATATAATCTAGTATGTTATTGTTTTCCTAGAGGACCTACCTATGACTGCACAGCCAGGGGTAGCCCAGCACGTAATGGCCAGTCTCTGAGCCCACTCTGCTGGGAGCCGTGTGTGTTTGCTGCCCTGTGTGCTGTACAGAGAAGGTGTGCATATGGGGCATTATTTTTAAGTTACATGTAAAGAAGGAAATAAAACCTGCAGGAAGTCATCAATGCTGGCATTCACCAAGACAGCAAAAATCATCTGGTTAAATAATTAATTTTTCCTTGGACACAATATATGTACTTTGTATATTAAACATTACTTGGGGAAGGGATTTTACAGGCACAATTTACGGGATCAGCAAACAGACTTTAGCTGCTATGGTTGTAAATCTTTGTATTGCACTTATAGTTTACAAAAATAGCTTTAAAAGTAAATAAGGACATACTTTATGATTCCCTTAAGGATATACATGGACTCACTATAGAGTAGACACCTCCAAGAGAGATTTCAGAGCTTTAGCAATGAAAAGCTTTTGGATCCAAGTAAAGTTCTTTGGTGGATAAAAATATAGCTGCTGCACTAAACATGCATCTCATGAAGAGAAAGTTGGGTACTGAATAATGAATTCTGCCCAAGCCTCGAGCTCTGTTGGACTTTTCCCTATAAATTTCTGATGAATTGGTAGTACTGCACTAAAGAAATAGATGAGAAACTGACTGATCCCCTTCACAACAGTGACCTCAATTTTGTAGATGCTAAGAATCACAAACCAATCAAACAGTCTCCCTCTTTTCATTAGAGACAAGCATTTTAGTTTACTTCTTATTTGTATTTATTTCTTCCCAAGGACCTCTTTACATTCTAACACCAAATAAGACCATTTTCCCTGAGGTATATTGTCATTTCTCTGCTTGTGAAGAGAAAAAGGTGTAGAGAAGGCTATGGCATCAGTTAATTTATTTACAAGTACCTGCTTCTACTGATTAATGTTTGTCTGAACCAGAAGGAATCTGCTTTCAAGTTTTTTCATTAAAAATGTGAAAGCAATTTTGCTAACACAAACTATTCCTTTTCGGGCATGTCACAGCTGTTTTACACTCCACAGGAAGTTGAAAACTGTCCTCTTTTCTGTCCTTAAATATAAACCCTGCCGTTGCCCAGCAATGTGATGTTGGCCAGACATGTCAGGTCTTGATATTCCTCAGATCCTTGCACTGATATTTGTTAATGACCCTACTCCAAATTTACTGCACTGTAACTCAGAGTAAAATATGATCTTCTTTGCACTAGTTTCCCATCCTGAGTACTAGAAATGATGTTTAGTATCATTCTTGGATGCGGAGGGAAGAGTAATTGCCCTTACTGCAGGAGCCTGTGGATAGAACTGTACTTTCTGCACCAGTTTGGAGGTCAGCCTACATGATCAGTGCTCCCTATTACGGTAAAATAACGAGCCAGATTGACAGACAGTGTAGATGGTATGGCTTCACCAGAGTTACCAGAATACACTGATTTACATATATTGAGGATGCAGCTGTAAGAATGTATGGTGAGTGAGGCATTGCTACCATAGTAGCATTTCTGTTGTAAATCCATATGATAGAATCATAGAATCATAGAATGGTTACAGTTGGAAGGGATCTTGAAGATCATCTGGTTCCAACCCCCCTGCCATGGACAGGGACACCTCTCACCAGACCAAGTTGCTCAAAGCCCCAACCAGCCTGGCCTTGAACACCTCCAGGGATGGGGCATCCACAGGTTCCCTGGGCCAGTGTCTTACCGCCATCAGAGTAAAGAATTTCTTCTTAATATCTAATGTAAATTACCCTTTTTCAATTAAAAACCATTACCCCTCATCCTATCACTACGTTCCCTGATAAAGAGTCCCTCCTTCCTGATACAGAAGAATACCAAATGATCTGGTGGTATCTGGGGGCCCATCCTAGCCATGTTTGGTACTGCCCAGTCTCCCTGTACTTCTGGCTCTGTTTCCACTTCTGTCCACCCACCATTTTCACCAGAGCTGGGATGGTGCTGCCTAAATGGCTTCCCAGTGCCACCCACCAACAGTGGGGAGGAGAAGACACAGGAGGTGGCCGGCATGCTTCCTTCCTTCTTGGTCTGCTGCTGGCGCATCTATCCCCAGCATAATGCAGGACCCTTCTTTTCGGTTGGAGGCTGAGGCAGGGAGAAAGTGACCCGTGGGCCAAGGGAGGACAGTGGATAAAGGCAGTGTGGTGACAGAACAGGGGGATAAAGGACTGCGGCAGAAGAGAAAAAAGAGGGATAGTAAAAAAAATGGTCTAATTTCCTTTGCATCCAGCAGTTTCTTCTGGTTTCAACTGCAGCATACCCACCTCCCCAGCAGTTCATCTGAATGGCTCAATGCTTAGTTCTGACCAGCCAAACTGCAAGACTTTGGCTCAGATGGCTGAGGAAATTCGTTGTTGCAAGAAAGAGCTGTGAGGAAGCCTGTTGCAAAGCCATAAGGAAAAACCTAGAAGGCTATAAATTCCTAAAAACAAACACAAGGAGCTGGAGGACAGCAACTGGAGACTGAGAAAGACTGGCCAGCAGAGTCTCTTCAGGTGTCGCTTTGCTGTAGTGAGCACGCACAGCCTAGCAGCTCACTGAATCCCCCAGACATCTCTTACATCCATTAGCCAATGAGTGATTGCTTTGTACGTTGAAACCAGATATATTTTGGTCACAGCATCTCTTTGTGTGTGCCTAATGGTGCCTGAACAAAATGACCCAGTACAGCAGGGTTACAAGAGCATCACCAGCCATCACCAGTACAAAATTGCTAAGGACTGATCCCAGCCCACCCACCAAGCAGACTGATTAGCAAGTGGAGAAAAAAAAAGAGAAACAAACCCGCCATCCTCCCTCATAAAGTTTTGCAAAGTTCACTGACTTCTTGTGCAAAAGTTTTAATAATATTGGGATATGTGATGATATCTACTATACTGTGTTTGATGTTCAGTTTGGGAACAGTTGAAACGGTATCCACCATCACTACCAGGAATTTATATGTTCTCAGTTTTCAAAACAAACAATAAAAGTTCTACCCTAACACCAGTGAATCTAATGAAAGGATTTCTATTGAGTTTGATGGGCAATGGAAAAGGATCCAAATGAGGTAGAAAATTATTTTCTCTGCTTGCCGTTTATTAGAAATTGATCTAAAGAACAGCTGACTTTAAAAGAAAATAATTAAAATAGTTTATTCAGTCTAATTGCTCTGATGTTATAGAAAAATTTGTCTGGGATCAGATTAATCGGTATGAAAGAAATATTTTGGGCTGACAGAAAATCTTATCTTTCCTTTTCCTTGCTATTTGGTTTCAGTTCAAATTACTTAATAATGGAATGCAACTTTATAAAATGCCCACTGCATGAGAAAAGGGATAAGCAACATAACACAAGCGCTCCTGTGATCAAGGCATTGACCCAGTTCTTTGTGTTTGTATTCAAAAGTATAAAGAATAGGACAATTTCCTCTTCTCCATACTTCTAAGTGACACAAAGCTACGCAATGCTTTTTCAGTGATCCAAGTTAACTGAAATCTGAGATATAGCAGCTTAAGTCAGCTTTGTATTCCTGAAACTGAAACCAGCCCAGCCTTGGCATTTGATTCTTTCTGGTCATTTTATCTTGCTTGCGCCTATGCCTGCACAAAAATGGCTGTCCACAAGTGATTTATTTTTAATTTTTTTGTAAATGTGGTCCAGTTAAGCACATTCTAGGACATACTGAGGTAAAACAGGGAAAGATTTTCCAGTTCTTCAAAAGTTTCTATGACTGTTGAAAGCCTGATTCTCCCACAAATTTCCAGCAGTCAGGTTGTATTGCCGTTTGTTCAGATGGAACGGGGATATGTATCTCTGCTTTAAACAAACAGGCAGACGTGTCAGAAAAAATTATCTCAGGTGAAAACTTTCCACCAGATCTATCCAAAAAATCACATGTGCATCTATTTGCTAAAATGGAGTATGCCCTATCAAGGACAAAGAAGTTACTATAAATAGTCAGTAATAAACAGAATATAAACAGCATATGATGGATTAACCATTGTAAAGAGTTATTGCTGACCACGCACATTGTCTTGCCACACTGGACTGCAGAATAAAAGTATTAGTGGATTTTACCGCAAAAATATTTCTGGAACTCATTGAACTGATTATTACTGCAGAAATGGACTGACTGACAGAGTTACAGACGTTTGATTATTTTAAACATTACAGACTATTTATAAAACAAAGCCCTTCATTGAGTTACCTCACAACTACTGAGCTAATACCTTGTTGAGGCCGCTTGAGTAATTTACCAAGCTCCATCTAACAAGGAGCTGGATGCAGCTCTGCCAGTCAGGCTGATGCTGCATCGCTGGGACCCAGGGCTGCGGGCAGTGAGTGTGAACCGAAAAATCGGGAGACCTGCAGGACGTACTGAATTTTCCACAAGACACCAGGACCCATTACATGCTGGGGATGCAGAATGTCTGGTAAGAGTCACTCGGTACCCCCAGACTTGGAGTCTGGATTTCAGTAGTATTGATTTTTGGTAGAGTCCGTTTCCTAACGCTTAGTTGTTGTGGGACAGACAGCTGAGTCTTCCTGCAACTCATCCTGCCTGCCAGTACATTGGCCAAGGTACACAGGTGTGAGTGCTGGGTTTAGATCTGGCATAAACACCTCTAGTGCTCTCAGCTGCCTCAAATAGAATGCATCCCTCGTGTCAATAGACTGCATAACCCTTTGCCAGTCCTGCTGTAGTTTACGTCCCCTGTAGTTTAAAATCAAGACTCCCAAGCAAGGAATGCGAGTTGTCACGACATTTTTTCATACCCATCTTGGTCTCAGTACATCTGTATTTTCCGCTCTTCAGATTGCTTCCTGGAGGATTTTAATGGTTTTCAAAGGTAGAGAGAGAGGGACTCTGTCTCTGAGGTCTTTTTTTAATCTCCCCTCACTAGAGAGATGTAGCCACTGGGAAAAAGCAAGGTGTTGCACAGTGACAGGTAAAAGGCAGAGGAGGAGGAGGACATGGCCGGCAGGAGAGCATCTCCCTGGCGTGAGGCCAGCCACCTGGCTCCACCGGGCTAGAAAGGAAATACATCATTCATTATTAGGGCTGTCCCATCTGATACGCTGTCCATTGGGATTACAAGTTGGGGGCTGCAGGTACGGGGGCTTGTGTCCCAGTGAAAAGATAATCTGCTAGTCTGGGAAGTGGCACTGCATGACTGTTGTGTAAAAGTTGAATTTAGGCTCCATCACTTGAGTGCTTGGTAATTTCTAAGGCGCTAACCTCTCCTTTACAGCATATTTGTGAAGTGTGAAAGTATCACTATCCTTGCTGAGGAGTCACAGGGCCAGATCCTGAGAGATGCATGTCTCCCAAGGAAATCAGTGGGATACATCACTAAACACCTTTGGGATTCAAAGCCCAAATCACTGTCCAGAGTCCCATAGGAAATCCAGCAAAGTGCCTGAGTTGAGCCCGTGTGGACCAAGTCTCAATCCAGTGCGTTAAACACAATCCCCTTTTTCTTACAGACAAAACTTTCTTTCCTTAACTCCTTGGGCTGCTTAAAAAACATTGGTAAACAGGCATATACAGAATTTATGTATAAACTGATGCCTGTAGCTTCATATTGTCCAGTTCATTCTCATCTGAATGCATGACATCATGTGCATTGGGATTTGTAGGCACGCAGGATATTATTATTTTTCCCATGCATTGTGTTTGCATTATGACCGTCCTTAAATGTGCAGCATTGTTTTGTTAAGCAATCAGAATGCAAATTCCACTGGCACAGCCAGAAAACACTGAAGTATCCCAAGTACACAAAGTATGCAAACTGTGCAGTATAGTACACAAATCCTAACAAGCTCATTAGTACCATACTGCAGTGATTACAGAGCAAAATGCTTTCTGTGGTGCACTAGTCAGGCTATACAGAGGGAAAGCTTTGCAATGTTTTAATGCGATGTTGCCGTCAATTGTGTACTGCTACAGCAGGCATATTTTACTGGTGTAAGCTGTTTTGGCAAAGAGGCACTATTCTCTGCTTGCACCTTCCCTAGGTATCATTCTCGAATAGCCATTAAGCACTACATAATAATCACGAGGATGAGGATAATAATTATAAGCATAGAATTATGGTCTTTGGTTAGACCAAAGCCCCAACTAGCGCAGTGTCCCTTTTCCGACAGTGGGCAGAAGTATATTTTTAAGCAAAAAATGTGAGAAACTGGGCATATGTAGAGTGCCTCTTTCCTTGGTATGGCCTTTGAGTTTCCAGCAATCAGCAGTATGTATGTGAAATCTGAAACTAGACTCTGTAGGTGTCCTCTGGTAGTTTCATTTGCATCATCATCTCTCTTGTAACTTAATGACTCAAAACCAGATAACCAACAGTCTATTGTTAGTCTACCTTTAACATCACTGCCAGTACATACATATACATACATATATACACAAAACAACTATATACTGTCCAGTATATCCCACATACCATTAAAAGAAAGGCACAGATCTTCAGTATAGTAATTTGAAAGATCTACTGAGAGAAAGATTAAAGTCTCTTAAAGGAAAGTTACTCTGTCATGTCATGATGTCAGAAATTATGTCAATCATTTGGGGCAGAGAATGGACTAAATGGCCTCTCAGTGTTCATTCCTACACTGATTTTTCATGAACCTATTAATATTCAGCTGCTGTAGCAGTTAGGAACTTCAGTTTTAATTAGTCTGAATTAGGAAAATGTCTTTCATTCTGCTTGATCATATAACATGTAAAATTTCAGCTGGTGGAACCAGACTAAGGACCTGTAAGGGCTGTAGTCAAGTGGGAACCATAGCTCTTTGGCAAGCCATAGCCATAGTGCAGGAGCTGAACTGCTATGCATACCTATATCTTCTGGCCAGGAGCAGTAGGGAGAGAGACATCAGCAACATAGGTGTGATCTATCTTAGCAAAAACATCTCTGCATTATTCACCAAACAGAGGTTGTGGCTCTGGTGGACACTTACATGGAGATCCTTGCTGCACTGACCTTAGCAACTGATTGGAACCTCCTGCTTAGCAGCAGGATCCCATTAATAATCAGACTGCTGTGCTGGAAAGAGAGAACACAAGTCTATAGGCACCAGTGGTGGTGAAGCAAACTGCATAGTGCTCCATTAAACATATCACCTCAATGTCTGCCCTCAGAAATTCATGTGTCTCCGGGGTGAATTTCTCTTTTGAGAAGTGGTCCTTTTTACAAGGCAGGAAGCATTAGGTATGCTCATATCTCAGTCAAAGGGTTTCCTACGCAGTGCCAACAGTTATTCAGCAGAACTCATTATGCAGGTGAGATATATCGCAGTGCTGCTACTCTGCAACACTCTGCAGATCTCTATGCGCCATGTGCACAATGTCTGAAATATAAGCAAATTTATGCTGCACTCATCCTTTTTGTGGTTATTAGTGTCATTTAGTATCATCTTCCTCCAGCAAATTGACTCACCAAGCAAAATGCACAAGTGCACTTTAAAGTAGATCACATTATCACGCCTACTTCTTCTGAAGAGCCAAGTGCCATTACTACTTTTCACAAGGAATAACTGCCTAAACTATTTCACATTCTGCAGTGCATCAACAGTGTACTTCCTCCATTCAGTTAGCAATTCAGAAGAGCGATGGAACTGTAATGCATCACTATCATATTGTTCTACAACGGAGAGATAAAATCTAGTGCATCACTTTATGCCTCTTTAAATGTTAGGATATTCTTTTCCGGAGCCTTTTCATTGAAATTTGCAGTTGTATCACTCCTAAGGCCCTGATCTTATTTGGGGTTTCCACAAGGTACTTGCATTAAAAAACCTACTTTTACTCAGAAAACACATTAGAAGTTTCTCTTTCAACACTACTGTTTAGATGACATATAATCCTAACTGCACAGTTAATTTCACAGTCAGCTGCAGAATGGAAGGACTAATGATGGCCAAGTGCTGATAGGATTTTATTTCATAAATATTTCTAGATTTTTCACTAGCACTCCTTCTTCCTCTGTGTGCTTTATTTTCTGGAAGGTAGATGGAGTATGAAAGAACTACAACAAGGATGCAGACTGTTAAATGGTAAGATTACGACTAGAACTACAAACTTGGAACCAGAAACCAGGAAACCAAAAATCAGGAACAAGAAGAAATTTTGGCTTAGAAGCATAGTCAGGAGAGGAGCTAAGGGTCAGAACCAAGAGCAACCAACAATCTACTAAGCTGGAGAGCAAAGTCAGAGCCCTGTCAAACTCCACGCTGTACATTTAGAGCTGAGATAAGAAGCAGCTAGTGCTTGAGCTAGACAAGCTGTGGCTACTCAGTGTCCAGGGATGAGGGTTAAATAAACTGGAAAAACCCCAAAGGAACAGTGTTGTAACCAGGGATCACATTTTGCATCCACACATTGAGATGGCTCCTTGTGCTTGATTGCTACAGATGTCTCCACCTAGAATTATATGTGGGTCATTAGTCCCCTGGGACACTGCCTGTGGTAGCCTGGTGGCTCGTTGCACTTTGATTGCTCAGGAGTGCTTGTCAAGAGGCTGTCAGGAAAATCACCAAAGTATGCACTTGAACTCAGATCTCAGTGACTATTGATAGGACTGAGCTTTGTGCCTTTGAAAATCTACCCCTTGTTCTTTTCAGAGTGGTGCCTTCCCATGTGGTCTGTTCTGTTTACAATTCCATGTGTTTGGTGTTTCTGTGACCTCTTTTCACTCGCTACCACTGCACTTAAGATCACAGCAAAAGAAGGGTAATGAATCTTTTTTTTGCAACTTAACTAAAATACTACCATAGCAGAGGGTATGTGTTGGCCAAGGTCTTTACTATGCAACCGTATGCAGATCACTCTGAATTGCATCGTTCATCTAGTTCTGTGATGCAGCACCAAGGTCACTGGGCATTTTTAAGCTATTGATGAGATCATAAGTCTAATAAATGTGCTTGGTAATCACAGCAAACATATTGTCATTGTCGCAGATGTTATTCTTTCAAAATCACTTGGCAAACACAACCAAAAGACAGCCCTTGTGCGTGCCCTGACCCCTCCTAAGAATGGACCATCAGGATCACAGAGGAGGTGAGATTGTTTAAGCAGACAATTCATGGCCTGCAACTACAAAATGGGTACTTCATTGCAGTTTACTTAGAATAAACACCCAAGAGGCTAAACGAACATGGAATCGGTGAAGGGCAAATTTTGACAGAGAACAGATTTTGAAAAGGAACGTATCCATCAGTAATGCCAACACAGGTAGAGATCAATTTCACATTACAATGATCTAGGCAGGTTGACATTAATTATCCCATTTATTTTTGTAGCGATTATGCTGTAGTAACCCACTACTTGCCAGTCCAGTAACCTTTTGTTATCTGTCAGAAAATACATTAACCACCAAATGCATCATGTCACTGTGAGCTTTGCCATTATGTGCACAGACTCCCCATAAGGCTTATCAGATGCTGCATTTGCTGATTTCTTTGAAAGGGTATACATCATCTCCCAGGCTGGGTCACCAGATTGCTAATGTTATGCCCAGAAAAAGTGGCAATGCAGTGCCCAGAACTTGTTGCAGCTCCAGTGTCTTGCAACCTATCACATATAGGTATATTTTTATTTTTGCATATGTTTTTGTATATGTATTGATTGATTTTTTTTTTTTTTTTTTTGGCTACCAGGCATGAACAAGCCCACAACAGCCTGACCACTAAATATGCTCCTGACAATAGAAGAGGAAAAGGAAATTTAAAACAGACACCATTTATTGAAATTTTGCTTCAGTTATACACATAATTGATATGAATAAAGGTCAGTAATTCAACATTACTGCAAAATTCACTTAAAAGCATTCAGTGGACAGAAAATGCCAACGTGTGAAGGTGCTGTTTAGCAAGGAGCTGAAATAAACGTGGTGGCAAGAGAGGTCTAAGACAAGACACAGAGCTGTCATATCTCATTCTCAAACGACATAAACAATGCAGTCATGAAATCAGTTTCACTGCTTTTGTAGATAAGCCTTCTGTGGCTTCCATGATAAAAAAAAAAACGTAAAAATATTACCCTTTGCTAATGGAGCTATTTCACCAGGAAGCACGGCATGTGTCCAATTCACTGTGTCAGCAGCTTTCAATCCTCAATTCAGTTTACCAACAGTTAAACTATTCAAGGCCTGTATTATAACCTTTTAGAGATGAAGTGTGACAAAATGATTTTTGATAAATAGTGGAACCTCGGTGCTAAAACTGTGGCCCTTGGTTTGCCAAGGAGAGCAGGTCTCTCTGGATGTAACCTGACGTGTTGTCAGCCGCTGCTGTTCAGATAACCATTTTATTGTCATTGCATACTCCAACCCACGCCATCGTCTCCTCTCACTCAGAATATGTTCACTTTCATACTCGCCTGCGTTTTGTTGCAATGATAGAACAGCAAAATGTTTAGCCTAGAGCAGAACGCTGCAAGCTCGTTTCCGAGGGTGACCTTGAGTATGTCTGGCACGCAAGAAGTGTGGTGGAAGAGAGGCAAACACTTTGTCTCCTATACCTCTCTTATACCGCCTGTGTCCAACACTGCCATCACCATTTGTAATAACAGAAAGGAACTAAAGAAGTGCCCATTTTTGTGTGTGAATGCACATTCAGAACTGAACTTTGACATGCATGCTATGAAAACCTAAAAAACAAAGACTGATTAGAAACTCGCACCCTCCAAAACCATGATATTTTTTTTCCCCCTTTTGCTTTGAAGCTTATGTTTAATTCTTGTGATTTTTTTAACTCTTTGGGGTGGGAAGCATGAATTAAAAATCAGTCCGTGACCCATTACTATTTTATAATCCTCTCTTTGGCAAGTTGAGAGTAACAGCTTGCCAGGCTTGTATTTAAACTTTCACGGCATGACGTGAGGGAGTGAAATATGATGGCCCAGACAATACAGGAAAGCTAGGTGGTGTTGGGAAGGCCTGTCCAGAGGGGCAGAACAAGAGTACATTACCGAATACACATTTTGATCTGATTTTAGAGCAAAATAACATTTATTTTTGAAGAAGTAACTGCTTATAATAATGACCATAATATTTGTAGATTCAGGAAGCACACAGAAATGACACGGCCAAAAGCATCACCGTGGCCATGCTGACCGTCAGAATGTGAGCAATGTAAAAATGAGGAATCTTGTCTAAAAGAAGTCGAAGAAGGACGGCTAAGAGATTTAAATCCTCACAGGCAGCATAGAGACCCCTGAAGGACACCATACTGGGAGCACAGCACCAGTGCATACCACTTGCTGGAAATCCCTTGGGAAGAGGTGAAAGGAAGTCAGCATGGCTAAAGAGTAAAGCAAGGGAAGTTACTGAAATTAAGAAGCTAGCATTCAAAAGGACGAAGAAGCAGCTCATTAATGAAAAAAAAAATGTTATAAATTCTGGGAGAATAAACATAAAACTGTCATTAGACTAGCATTTGCTTTGTAAATATTGTGGCAAAATTTCAAGGTGCTTATTTTCCCCATAAGTAATTTGACTTGTCTATGACATCAAAAGACAAACTGATGGCTTGGTTCACTGGTTCCCCTGCCATTCATATCATGCAGATCGGGATGAAAATGAATATAAAGCATGGCAGAATAGAGCCATTTTATACTTGGTTTAGGCAGTATGAATGATAACAGGAAGTGTAGGACAAAAATGGACCTGCATGTTTCTAAACCATCTTTTCTGAACTTCAGAAGTGCAACCATATGAATCTTTCCATATTCAGACAAGAGAATGCCATTAGTGCATGTTAAATCAAACTGCCTGATTTTATAACCATACCCTGACATGTTTATCTGTGCCTCATTAGTGGCAAATTTACTCCCTGGTACAGCAGGGCCAAACCTGTTGCGCTTACAAATGCTGATCTTCCAAATTCACACACTTCTCACTTACATGCAACTAGATCCTGCCTAGTCATGGCCACAATTTGCTCCAGGGTCATGCCTCCAACTGTGCCTCTCTGTGCCTGTGTTCCTAGCCCTGCAACAAAGAAACAGATAGACACAGCAAGTATTATTCCATAAATGAGTTGTGACTTTTTAGGGAATTGTTTAAGTACACATTACCTTCTGTTTACTTCTCATGACCCCTAGTCTGAAGGGGACTTCAGTAAAATGAATTCCAGAGCGGTTTGTACAAGAGTTCTTAATAAAACAAATATGCCAGCAATGGGAAATATTTTTACCAAAGGCTCTTTCAATTCAGAAGCAGAATCACCAGCCTGAGGACAAGCTGACCATCTGATTTACCTCTGACCTGAAAAGGATTAGGAAGACAGTTAATTTTGCATATTCTTGAGCTGTTTTGCCGTGCTAAAATTCGGCATAAGTGCTTGCAGTATCAGGACCCTCTCTCACAAAATCAGTAGTCCTCTGTCTAGAGAGAGAAATATTTTGTAGGCATTTCAGTGAAGAGTTCAAAATAGAGAATAAATTGGAGGATGATTAAGATCATAAAAATATTCGTCAAGAAGGAAGATACCCTAAAACACTGATGAAATAATCTGCTGCCATTTATTTCCTTCACATTTCCCTTTATTTCATCTATCTTTTCCCTAGCCCTTTCTACAGCTACATTCATTTTCTCTACCGCTGCCTACTGGATTTTGCTCTTGTTACGACTCTACACACATCTCCATTTCCTCTTGATGGCCTGAAACTTCTAATATTATATTTTGAAACATCATCTTGTGCCTTCTGTGCTTCATTGCTATTATAAAAATGTTAGGTTCCTGTAAAACTAAAAGCAGCAAATAGATTTTTTTGGGGACAGATAAAATTGTGGAGAGTTGTATTTTCCTTGCTCAAATACAGTTCTGCCTTTCAGGAGACATTTTTAGGAGATGCCTTTGCTTTGTGTGGTGCTTTTCTGCAGTGACAGCAGGTGGTGGTTTAGTGGCAATTTAAAAATATAACATTACTGTACATTACAAATGGTACAATAGTGTTTTGGACAGCAACACCTCTCAAAAAAAACCCCAAACCAAGATGACATTCCTAGTTTCCTCCCTCTATTGTAGAAACCTGTTCTTCGACAAGTCAACATCACAAAGCAGGGCCACTCTTCTGTCAAAAAAACCCAAACCCAAACACATAAATTCTGGATATTAATTGGTAGTCATATAAGATGGCAAGCTGATTTTTTTTTTTTGAAACAAGTAAATTTGTATTTTCACTAGATTTACTAGTCTTATGGTTTCAGCTGGGATGGAGTTAACTTTCTTCCTAGCAGCTGGTGTAGTGCTGTGTTTTGGGTTTGGGATGGCAACAGTGTTGGTAGTGCACTGACGTTTTTGGTTGTTGCTGAGCACTCGAGGCCTTTTCTGCTCCTCACACCGCCCCGCCAGCGAGCAGGCTGGGAGGGCACAAAACCATGGGAGGGGACACAGCTGGGACAGCTGACCCTGACTGACCACAGGGCTATGCCATACCATATGATGTCATGCTCAGTATATGAAGCTGGGGGAAGAAGAAGGAAGGGGGGAAGTTCAAAGTTATGGCTCTTTGTCTTCTCCAGTAACCATTATGTGTGATGGAGCCCTGCTGTCCTGGAGATGTCTGAGCACCTGCCTGCCCAAGGGAAGCAGTAAATGAATTCCTTGTTTTGCTTTGCTTGAGTGCACGGCTTTTGCTTTACTTATTCAACTGTCTTTATCTCAACCCAAGAATTTTGTCATTTTTACTCTTCCGATTCTTTTCCCCATCCCCAGTGAGGGGAGTGAGCAAGCAGCCGTGTGGTCCTAGTTGCCAGCTGGGGTTAAACCACAACAACTAGGTCTGTTAAATATTTACATTATTGCTTTCCAGTAACTCTTTAGTACATGTACCAAATATTAAACACATAGAAAATATTTTTTTAAATTATCATTTATTTTGTATTTTTTGACTTTTACTACCTTCTCAATACAAATATTTTTCTTTAAGCTGTAAGACTTTCAAAACACCATTATTGCAGTCATCTGCCTGTTAGCTTGTTTTTTTTTATTTCATTAACAGCTATTAGGCAAATAAAATGTAAGTCATATAATCTAATTTTGTTAATGGAAGGTAATGCAACTCTAGGTAGTCTAAAAATAAGTAAATAACCCCTTGACCCTCCAACAAGCATAAACAGGCTGTAATAAGGCTACCAGAAAATACATCTCAGAAAACAGTTAGAAGTGCAAAAAGTCCATAGAGTAAAGCACACGGGTACGCAATGAGAAGCTGCTGTCCTTCCATAGCCAATGCAGAGGTAAAAATTTTGGAGGCTGAGAAACTGCACCATCCAATAATAAACAGAGCTAACAAGGTTCCCAGGATCCCCCTAGGAGAAAAAAACAAAAGAAACACAGCAAAATCCACTTGTTAGTAAATGTCGCATTAAATCTTATCAAATCCAAGTTCATGTCTAGCAACTTGTTATTGATAAGGTAACAGTCACTGGAAGAACCAAAGACTGACTGACATAATGAAAGTTAAGCTTGAGAACAAATTAAAACAGTAACAGGAAATAAAAAGGTAATTTCTTCAGCATGGGTAAAAGCAGCAGTAATACTGTTAAAAAGTCAAGTGCATTTCCAATTAAACATGGGGCTCCAGCAGATGCAGCAGCTGAAGTTTAATTTTAAAGTTAGGAAAGATCCCATTGCAGCCAAAATCATCTTGTAGAAGTTGTTAGGATCTATAGTGACACTACAGACCTAATCAGGCAGCCTGATGACCTGGAGAGGCTGCATTTTTGTAACACATGGCACAGGTTTTAAGTGTGCCTCGGACTCTATGGAGAGGCAATGAGGGTCTTAAAGAATTACAGTGCAGCTGACCATGCAGAAAGGTGTTGACTGCCTCCCAGGAGAAAGCTCAACTGGTCTTTTAAAAATGGGTGCACACTGAATAGAAAGTAAGGGATGGGAAAAGAACCACACAGAAAAAAAATATTACGCTCATCCTGGCATCCTTCTCTGCACAGTGAAAGGATGGTGGCTTTCCACAGTGCCCCTTGCTGACAGCTGAGCCCTTCTGATGGTACATTCTGCCACCTCTCAGGCCCAGGGTAGCCTGGAGAGCTGATGATTATGGGACTCTGGTCAAGAACCCACTGAAATATTCCTGCAAATTGCAGAGAGCTCACTATTAAGCCTTGTAGGAACAAAACCTTGCCAATAAATAATGTCTCACATATGCTTTATTTGCACTCTGTATTTGCAGCCTCCTTCTGTAAAATGCATGAGATCATGCGCGTAATACGCTGCTGAAGTACATAATAAGATGGGCTGCGTTACACACTTTTGCTGTGTCAGTCTCAAGGACGTGGAGAATGAATGAACCTCTGCCACTTTCTAAAGGATTTCCTGGTGTCCCGCTTTTCCAAAGTACCAGCAAAAACAGAACCACAAGTGAGAAACAGACTATATATACTTACTTAGGCCCATTTATCAGAAATGATCTCCACTAATATTATTGTTGCAATTAAACCATGATGAGTAAAGCCTTCCTTATTTACTTGACTTAGCTTATTTAATGCAATCATGTCACATGAAACAGTTAATTTCTTGGCAACCCAGTCTCCAGGCCAATAAGGTACTTGGTGTTGTCAGCTCTTGGGACATTGGGGGAGGAAGGAGAGAATTGATTTTAAGGTGACTCAGCACCTCATTGCAACGTCAACCCACTAAAAATAAAACATTAAAGACTATGTGATTTAATATCCTCAGTTTAACTGTTCTTTATACCTATGCAGTGGCATTCAGGGAAATTATACTAGGCTCTGTCAACCAAAGTCCTTGCCTCTGCTCCAAGTGGAGATGCTAAGATGCTCGCTTAAACAGCCGGGCAGAAATTCGGAGCTGGTATGGATGGCTCTTTGAGCAGGTAGCCATCCTGGCAGAGGGATGGGGCATAACAGGAATGTACTGCACGATGAGAATTTTCAGCTAGTATAACGACTTTTTAGTGGGCTATCACAAGGTAGTACAATTTAGAGCTGTGGCTGTTCTGCCTTGCATTGAAGTCCAATGGCCACTCATGGTTTGTTCCAGGACTGGCAGTGAGCAGGATGGAAAGGTGACATAAAATCATATTGCACCCAAGAGACACTTGTGTGCTCTTCAAAATTCAGTCCTTGATCTAACAGCCAGATACTGCCAAAAGGAGTGGTTTAGCTTTAGCAGAGAGATTGTGCCTGGCGTGTCCATGAAGGACAAATCTTCAAGCATGGCAGAGGGGCAAAACGCAGATGTCATGCTCACAGTGACTAAGAGGACTGGGGGTGTACTGGCATGAGATTGAGTTGGGGGGACAGATCTGAGTGGACCTTCTCCATTCCTCTCACAACCTGCAGATGTGGTCACCAAATAGGTCTTTTGCATCATCTGGGTCCAAGAATTCCTTTCTCCACTCTTACACTCATTGCCTTCACTGTTTAGTCAAGGAAATGGCTTGACCACTGTCTTTAGAGATTTGATAGTAAAGAATTGTTACTGTTTTTTTGAGGAAAAAAGTCTGCTAAGTTTCTCCTCAAAAGGAGACCTAATCAACTTGGGGTCAGGCATGATATCAGCATAGATGGGCAAAATCAAAGTTTGCATAATGGAACAGGTTTTCTCTTTGGTACCATTCAGCACTCAAAACGTTCCATATTATGCTTTATTCAGTTACAGTGAAATAGCTAATCATGGAAATTGAAAATTGTTGGATTAGTATATAGTTTGCAATAGATGTGTGCATTATTTTACATACCGTTTCTTTGAAAACAAATATTGAAGTTAGTTCTTTACACTTTGAAATAGATAGAAATAACATTTAAAAAAATGTTTTTAAAAATCATGAATGCATTTCTGTCTCTCCTTTACTGTTTTAAATAAGTTTTTAAATTAAAAATAATGAAACGTATGTCGGATTTAAAAGCTGACAATTCTAAGAGCATGTTCGTACTAGTTAACCTTAGTACTTGCTGTGTTCAAGCAGTTTTATAAAGTGAATGAGAAAGGACTGCAGAATGCTGGAGACAGGCACTTAACGCTATTAGTGGAGTGGCCGTGTATGTTAGGGAGTGTTATGAGTGTCTTGAACTTAATGATGGTGACAATAGGGTTGAGTGTTTCTGGGTAAGAATCAGGGGGAAGGCCAACAAGGCAGATATCATGGTGGAAGTCTGTTACAGACGACCCAACCAGGATGAAAAGACAGATAAAATATTCTGTAAGCAGCTGGGAGAAGTCTCAAGATTCCTAGCCCTTTTCCTCATGGGGGACTTTAACTTACCAGATATCTTCTGGAAATAAAATACAACTGAGAGGGAAGAGTCTAGGAGGTTGCTGGAGTGTGTTGAGTGTGTCAAGAGGGAGGTCCCAGTTGACTGTAAGTTAGCAAATGTGATGCCTATCCACAAGAAGGGCCAGAAGGAGGATCCAGGGAACTACAAGACTGTCAGTCTGACCTTGGTGCCAGATAAGGTTATGGAGCAGATCATCTTGAGTGCCATTACATAGCACATGCAGGACAACCAGGTGATCAGGCCCAGTCAACATGGGTTTGTGAAAGGCAGGTCCTGCTTCCCTAACCCGATCACCTTCTATGACAAGGTGACCCACTTAGCGGATGAGGGAAAGGCTGTGGATGTTGTCTACCTGGACTTCAGTAAAGCCTTTGACACCATTCCCCACAACATTCTTCACAGAAACTGGCTGCTCGTGGCTTGGATGGGCATACGCTTTGCTGGGTGAAAAACTGGCTGGATGGCCATGCCCAGAGAGTGGTGGTGAATGAAGTTAAATCCAGTTGGCGGCTGGTGACAAGTAGTGTTCCCCAGGGCTCGGTACTGGGGCCAGTTCCCTTTGATATCTTTATCAACAACCTGGATGAGGGGATCAAGTGCACCCTCAGTAAGTTTGCAGAGGGGAGTTGGGCAGGAGCGCTGGTCTGCCTGAGGGTAGAAAGTCTCTACAGAGGGATCTGGACAGGCTGGATCCATGGGCTGAGCCCAACGGTATGAGGTTCAACAAGGCCAAGTGCTGGGTACTGCACTTGGGTCACACCAACCCCATGCAGCACTACAGGCTGGGGGAGGAGTGGCTGGAAAGTTGCCTGGTGGAAAAGGACCTGGGGGTGCTGGTCGACAACCAGCTGAATATGAGACAGCAGTGTGCCCAGGAGGCCAAGAAGGCCAACAGAATTCTGGCTTGTATTAGGAATAGTGTGGCCAGCAGGACTAGGGAAGTGATTGTCCCCCTATACTGGGCAGTGGCGAGGCCACACCTCGAGTACTGTGTTCATTTTTGGACCACTCACTACAAGAAAGACATTGAGGTGCTGAACAGTGTCCAGAGAAAGGCAATGAAGCTGGTCTGGAGCACAAGTTCTATAAGGAGCAGCTGAGGGAACTGGGGTTGTTTAGTCTAGAGAAACGGAGGTTGAGGGGAGACCTTATCGCTGTCTATAACTACCTGAAAGGAGGGTGTAGCGAGGTGGGGGTCGGTCTCTTCTCCCAAGTAGCAAATGATAGGACAAGAGGAAATGGCCTCAAGTTGTGCCAGGGGAGGTTTAGGATGGGTATGAGGAGAAATTTCTTCACAGAAAGGGTTATTAAACATTGGAACAGGCTGCCCAGGGAAGTGGTGGAATCACCATCACTGGAGGTATTTAAAAGATGTGTAGATGTGGTGCTGAGGGATGTGGTTTAGTGATGGTTTTGGCAGTGTTAGATTGATGGCTGGACTCGATGATCTTAAAGGTCCCTTCCAACCCAGATGATTCTATGATTCTATGATTTCAGAAATAATGGTTTAATTTTGTAATGGCTATCACAGTATAGTATTTATAGATTTTCAAAAGATGTGTTTTCTGTAAATTCACATAATTTTACAAAGGTGTGGTGTGTGCTTGGGGATGCCTTGCAGCACCCTCTGCAGTTGTAACAGCTGGTTTGGAGTTCACCCTGCCTGTCCTATGATCACATATCTGCACATTTTATTAAGGTGGGTTCTTAAACAGGTTAATCAAGAAAATATGGGAAGTGTAGCAGAACAGAGAGTAAATGGTTTCTTCAGTGTCACTACTGTTCATCTCATCAAGGACAGCTGAGAAACACTTTCATACATGGAATATGGTCAGGTTAACATATCATAGCTCCACAGAAACTTGCAACAAGAATTGTGCTGAAATCTTCATCCCACTATATAATTTCCTTAACAAATAATATATACATATATAAAATCGATGCCTTTCCAAAAAAAACAAACAGGGGCACTTTGTTATATATCGGCTGCCAAGTCCCAAATGTTACAGATTGGAGAGTTAAAAATGTGAGTGAACAACAAAGACTGAGGAGGAGAACCATTATGAATAACGTGATAAAAGTACTGCTCAAGGCCTTCAGGCAACACCTGGAGCTTCCTTGTACTTAGCTGTATGTGAACAGGGAAGTAAACACAGCCCGTATCTCC
Source organism: Ibidorhyncha struthersii (assembly GCA_013398815.1). Taxonomy (NCBI): domain Eukaryota; kingdom Metazoa; phylum Chordata; class Aves; order Charadriiformes; family Charadriidae; genus Ibidorhyncha; species Ibidorhyncha struthersii. The sequence continues at coordinate 213,605 of VZSZ01004714.1, read as the reverse complement.
AAAGGCTTACCAAATGAGGGGGAAAGAGAGACTTGCATGCAAATTTCCTATTCATAGGCATATTACTGAACATCCACACACACACACAGATACATATACCACCACGCATTTGGTTTCTCAAAGTTTTCAGTTTTCAGGTTTGCAATTACACCACAACTATACCTCAGAGTATATGACTCTAGTTCATCTCAAAGACTTGTTCTAACGCTCTGAATCATTGACTGCTTGATTATTCCATTCTGTCACACAGAAGTCAGTCTACAGAAGGAAAGGAAGCATAAGGATGGGAACCTGATACTATGAACAAAAAAGGAAGAGGAGAACCAGCTATATAAAACCAAAGTCCGGCAGTCGCTTTTAAAATTGATGCTTGAGTTTGGCCACTGCTGGCTCTGCAAAAAAAAAAACACATCCCAGGCTGCTGCAAATATCAAAAGCACTCTCAGTCCAGGTGGGAAACAGTAGAATTAAGGACTCATATTAAAATGAATATATATCACCCTTCTCAAACACAGTCCGTTTTTGTCCATTTCCACCTATACACAGAAACAAAATGGTGTTTTTCCAAAATTCACTACATAACCATTTACAAAATGCTTTGCATAACACCAGGCTTCCGCCTTGCTGTCTTCCATGTGATTCCTGCTGCCACAGGCTGGTACTTACTGTAGCGAGAAGACGACTGCAGAAGAGGACAGGATCACCATTGGCAGCAGGCAATAGCCCAAGACACTTGCAACGCAGCCGTGCGAGACTCCCGGGACGCTCATCAGGTTCAGTAGGGTATGCATAGCGAGGCACCCGATGGCGCTCATGCCATACACGTAGCCAAAATGAACTTTTCCTGCCTGGAATAAATATGAGTAAGCATGAAGAGTCAGAAGTGAGCAAGTGGTGGGAGAAGACAGAAGGCAAGCACTAGGTTTGTTACTTTTTCTTGTTGACGCTCTCCACTTTGGCTACATCAGTTCAGTTGTAAACCACAGCTGATACTTTTTGGGTGATTTTTGAACCCAAAAAATCTGAGGTACAATTGTGACAATGTGCTTGTCATGAATTTAAAGTTATAAGGCTGATTTTCAGTCTTATTGTCATTGGACTCTGAACAGGACAGGAATTGCTTGGGGAAACTTGGGAAGGAGTTAGTGGTTACAAACTGAGAAGAAATTATGGAAAGCACATTTTGGTGTCAGGAAAGATGTTTCCAATAGGTGTACATCGGGCTGTGGAAAAGTGTCCTAAGTAAAATGATGACGCCACTTATTTGATATGCTTCACATTTTATTACAAAACACCAGCTTTAAGCAGGCCTGCAAAAAATAAGTAAAATTTTGCTGAAAGTATGCTGGTGTTCAGGATGAATGTGTCCATTCTTTCCCTTGACTACCATGAGAAAAAACACATCTCTGTGGTTAGATCAATACAACGTGTTCATTTCAACATAAACCTTAGTAGTCACTGTCAGCTTGTGTTCTTTTTCTGTTCCAACGAATGAAAAAAACCCCAGGTGTTTTTTTCTTCCAGGTTTTATTCCTCTGTGTGAATTTAGTGCCTGTGAAAGGTACCAGCCTGACAGCCTGGAGCCTGATGTTTTCTAATTTATACACAAAGCTAGACAACAGGCAACAGTGGCCACGGCACCACCGGTTTCTTCATCTCCTGCCATCATTTTGAAGGATCACCTCCAGGCATGAGGGCATTGTTCAGTCCCAAAAATGAACACTCACAAAAGACTGTTAAATATTGTTTCTCTCCATTCAAGCTTCTAACAAAGGAAATACTGCATGTTGACTATGCAATACTGTCATTTTCACATCTGTATATCAGGAATAAACATTTGTACATCAGAAATAAACAGTGAAGATGCTTTTGTTTGCTTTGTGTTGAAACTTTGTATCCTAAAGATATCACACATTTGTGAGGGAAAAAGCTCAAAGCTGGGACTCAACCAGGGTTGTGGAATAAACATTCCAAATGAAGGGCCACAATGCATCACTTTCCTAACACTTAACAATATGCATACACATACTTAAAACACAGGTATGTTTGTGCATACACACATCTTTATATTGTACACACTATATTTTGCATATGATAAACCACATGAGAATCAAAACCAATAGAGGGTCCCAGTTTCCTAATAATTTTTTAGCTTATGGTTGGATTCTATTGCGATGGATAAGGTGGAAATATTATTGAAGCTTTTTTTCATGGTTTGCAATATTTACAAGTATCTCTTCCACAATGGTTAGGAAGGATTGAGAAGATCTCCTGCTTTACTCATCCATACATTTTAATAAAACCTGGGGGAAACCAGCTGTCCCGGAGGACTCTGCTTCCTGTATCCATTTGGGTGGAAACTGATTGCTGGATGCCAGCAGCATTTGAGCTGGACAGATATGAAGCAACACAGTGGAGAGAGCCTAATCTAGAGGTGACACAACCTGAATGTCCTAATGTTGCAGATTCTGACAGCTCACCAGCTCCAGCTGGAGAGCAGCACGTGCTTATGTGAAAGGCAGCCTCAGTTGATAGGACCTGCCTCTACATCAAGACCGTTACCCTGTTTTCAGCCCCACCTGGCTCATTGCTGAGCGCTCCCCTGGTTCCAGTCCTCAAGGTTAGGTCAGGTAGAGCCAGGTTGCCTACATCCTCACAACACCCCGAGTGTCGGCCTTTTCCCCACCAGTGCATTCCACCGTAAAGGAATACTCTATTCCTGAACTAACAGCATAAGAAGTCTTCCTATTTAGGTACAGGGTCCTTTGCTGGCATTTGCATACTACTGCTATAAAATAATAAGGAAAAATTGCTTCGCCAAGTAAAATTAATGCTAGCTAGAGACAGTGTGGGAGAGCAATACCAGCTCAGATTATTATCAATTACAATTTCACTCATTAAACATTCTTAGGAAGTTTAACATCCGCAATGGTTTGGAGCAGGCTTTGTTACAGACCAGCTACGAAAAGCTCTGTCTCAAACAGATTCAATAACAACTACAAGCTTTTAGTCTGTTTGTTTCAGTGTATTTAATTATTCCACACAGCACTATTTAGCAGCTTAGTTTAAGATTAAGAAATTACTGAGCCAGAGCTGAAGGAAGCACTAGTACTAGCAGCTAACTGAAATCTCCACTTGGTGAAATGTTTGATTTGTGGTGCAGGAGAACAAGAGAGAAAAAAAAAAAAGCAGCTGAACATGTTGGTTCCAATTCTAGTCTTCCTTAACGTATGTAAATATATTGACTCACACACACGGGAATACTCCCAATTCACAGTGATGTAAGCAAAACCAGAATCAGGCTTGATTAGTCTGGCAGGCTTTGATGAATGGAAAGAGCTAAATTTGTCCTGCGGAAGGAACAAGGTTAGAAGAAAGTCAGACTTTGTGCGCTGGTTTGCATCTGCCTCGAGTGGGTACTACTGCTCTCAGTTTAAGCAGATGGGGAAGTCTGATTTCGTACGAATGACTATGTAGAAGCAAAGCAAAGCAAAGCAGCTGAGACTCGGGCTCCTGCTAACTTTTGTACTGCTCTTGTTCCTCTACCTGCAGTGGAGCTGCCCCGTTTTACACCAGGGTGAGGGAGATCAAGTCCTGCTGCCAGCCTAACAATCCTTTCCTCTTCTTCTCTGTGCTCTGAAAGAACTGCTACCATTTGAAGAATATCTTTGCATATTTTTCCATAGTTAAAAAGCTGAAACTAAATAAAATTTATAAATTATTTTTGGAAACAAGCTCTCAACCATATTATATTCCTGGTGCTATTAGAAGAGAATTATTCAAGTACAGAAGGATATCATAGCTTACACAGCTGAAGAGCCACTTTAGTATTCAAATGCATCTAAGATAAAATGAGCAGCCTGAATATATAAGATGGCCCATGGAAATCCCATAGACTTATTGCTGTGAAGCTGTGGCACAAAACCACTAGATTGTACCAGAGGAGTTCTGCTGACCTAAAACTGGAGCATTGAAAATAGTTTTTTTTCTAATGATACTTAAAACACTTAATATCCTAGAATAAATACGGTAATTGAAGTACTTTATTTCAATAATAGTAGTTTAATATTCATTATAATTGTTGGCTGTCCAGGGAGAAAAATCAACAACAATTCTTTTTTTTTTTCATCCTTTCTTTTAGCTTTCCTTCCATTTTCCTGATTATAATCAATTCAATACCTTCTCCTTTTATTCCCCTCATATCTTTCTTTCTCTAGTGGAAAACAGCCTGTCTTCTCTAGCTTCCCACCTTCTTTTCTATTTATTCCCTTTCCTCCTGCTGCTTCCGCCCTTTAAAAGGATTTTTATTTTTATAGGAACATAAATAATGATAATACTTGCCATTTATATTGCAGTTTGCACATTCAAGGTACTGCACTGACATTACAAATTGAGTAAGAACTTGCAAGAGTCTTCTGATTCAGCACTATTTATCAGAGAAATGGAGAATTAGAGCCCCGTTTCTCTCACCTCCATTGCTACAGCAGTAAAGCCCTTCCCAGAATGGTCCCACCTTATCCCTGTCTGATAAATTGCTGCCAACAATCAGAGCTGTACTTCAGCAGCACTGGAGAGTCCCTGTTGTCAGTGATAAATAGGTGAATTTAGGAGCAGCGTACAACCCCTCTTCAACTTTCCTCCTGCAGGAGAGCTATATTCATAAAGAGGAAAGAGGTTCAGCACAGGCTACCATATTTTGTTTTGCAGATGATGTAGAAAAAGAATATAAACTAAGAAAGCACTAGCAAAATTAATAGGAAGGTATTGCAAATTTGAGGCAGGAGGGAAGAGGCGTTTCCACTTCTTTTTTGAAATTATTTTAGTTACGTAAAGATTTTTTTTTATGTATCTTTGCACTCCCCAAAGTAACACTGAGAGAAGATAATTTCAAAAGAGTAGCAAGAGTGTCAGAAAGACTGGGCTGGTCTGCTATGACTTTTTATTCCCTCCTTTAAAACCTCCTTGTTGGGTCCTTATGTAGTGCACACTACCATGCTTTGGGCGTTCAGAGCCTCCCCAGGACATACACTGCACAGATCTGTCCTTTGTTCCTATTAAATCCCATCCCCCAAAATGGTGTGGTCTTTTATTTCCACTGGAAGTAATACATCACTTCACTTGTATTATGTCTATATTACATTTAAACTTTATGCAGGCACTCTCACAGCAAGGAGACTTTTTAAGATACAATCTCAGAACAAACGGCAGCAAACGACTCAATTTATGTCAGTGCTACATCTTTTGCAGCTTCACATGCATTAGCGCCTAGGCGTTAACTTGTTAGAAAAGAAATCTCCCAAGCTCTATCTGCCACATCCTACCAGCAGCAATGTTGCTCCAAGGGCCAAACAGAAAACCATAGGTCCGGTGAGGTCTGTCTCATTCATAATGCTGCCATCTGCAGGCTTCATTGGATTTAGAACTGTTAATGTTTTTTGCCATATATGCTCAAAATTGATCCCAAGTTCTGCAACAAGAAATTCCAGGATTGTTAATTGCTCACTAGAAAACAACAGTTTTACAGAAACCCATTAGCTACCACAAAACCCACAACAAGCAAACAAATTAATTGCTTTATTGAAGATACTGTTCTGTAGTAGAAACATGCTGTCCCTGCTACATACCCAGCATATTTGAGAGCCAGCTCTGATTCTAAATTGGAATATTAATTTATTAAATCCAATTTTAGGCAGTGAACCAAGAAAATGCCCTCAGCATTTTTGAGTTAATATTTGTTTTTCCTATATTTAAAACACATATATCTAATGCCACACTAACTCAGATGTTGAAAAATATGCTAATTAACAGTAACCGCAGAACTCAAGATACTCTAGAACACTGAGGACAGAGACATATGCTTTAATTTTGGCAAATCTGACAAGAGATGTGTCTTAAGCCTGAACTGCCACAAGCACTTAAAAATGACATTCTTCCCTTCAAGGCAAGTTAATAATAATTTATGCAGTGCTTTATAAGCTTTTTTTGCATTTAAAAAGTAATTACTGAGGACCCCTAGAAACAGAACAAAATTCTTTCCCATTAAAGTCGATGGGAATTCTGCCATTAACTTTACTGGGGCAAAGATTTCTCTTGTAACTTCTGCAGAAACACTTCAGCTTGCAAAGTGTAATCCCGTTCCCTGAGACGCTCCAGCAAGGGAAAAGTTAAGCTTCAGAACTGGGTGCCAGAATTACTGAGACTGATGACGTGTTAGATCTCTTTGGAAAGCCAAGTCTTTACCTTATTCCACTGATGCATCACCTTGAGCTGAGCCTAAAGTTGTTCTGTATTAAAATGTGTGTCTGTGGCCGGATTTATTCGGTACACAGCAATGAACATCTCTGAAGCCCTGAGGATCAGAAGTAGTTGTATGTCAACATCTTTTTCACAGGGTGGGCTGCCTGTGGAGTTAAATGCTTGGAGGTCTGAGAGGTAAAGGTCTAGCAGTTATCTATATCAGAGTGATCTTGCTGTTTTTAAGGCAGTAGGAGTATCTCTGAAGTAGTGAAAAATCCACTTGCCTTCCCATATACAAAAGCAGGCTGAATATGCTCTTTTTACATTATGCTGAAATAATCACAAACAAATTCTTCGTGGTTTTTTTTTTTTAAATGTAGCACAAGTATTCTGCAAACTACAAAATCAGTCACTAGCATTAGGATGGTTCAATCATCATAAAGAAAGATATTGTGTAGTTAAATGATCAACTAATTGAAGCTGAAAGCAGCTTTCTCAATTACTTTCCCACTGAAACAAGCTATTTAACATCTTCAAACTATTTACAACTAGATATGCAAGAAGGATTATTATCAGTATTTATTAATTGTAGATGTTCCAATACATATGCAGCATAAACACAGAGCAGAAAAAAATATTTGGAAATGTGAATGCAAAACTTATTGTTATGCTGTCATCTAGTGGTAGTAAAGTATATGCTATACGGGCCCTAAGGCTGAATGAATCCATGGCAAATTCAAATAGGAAAATGCAGGTTTGGGGGCCAGGGGCTGTTGGCTGAAGTTGGCACAGCAGCTTGGCACAGAGCTGCCAGGCTCTGCTGCAGTTTCTTTAGTGATGGTCACGAGTTGGCACCCCCAAAAAAGAAAAGTATAGGTACCCCCAGGAACCACGTACATTGTCCGTGGTTTTATTTTTACCTTCTAGCAAAGGAGGTTCATCATCAAATCCATCAGCGTAACCAAGATGAGTGTCAGGACTGTACGTTGGCTGCAAAATCTGACCTGTGTAGCTCTGAGAGGACAGAAGCATTTCTGGTGGGGCAAAAGCACGAGCTGGAGGTTGGTCTCCTGTCTGGCTCCTGGGACAAGAGGCAAATCACAGCAAAACAGGTCCTCAGCACAGGAAAGACATGAGCCTGTTGGAGCAAGTCCAGAGGAGGGCCACAAAAATGGTCAGAGGGCTGGAGCCCCTCTCCTGTGAGGACAGGCTGAGAGAGTTGGGGTTGTTCAGCCTGGAGAAGAGAAGACTCCGGGGAGACCTTATAGCCCCTTCCAGTACCTAAAGGGGGTCTACAGGAAAGATGGGGAGGGACTCTTTATCAGGGAGTGTAGTGATAGAACGAGGAGTGATGTCTTTAAACTGAAAGAGGATAGATTTAAATCAGATATTAGAAATAAATTTTTTACAGTGAGGATGGTGAAACACTGGAGCAGGTTGCCTAGAGAGTTGGTAGATGCCCCATCCCTGGAAACATTCAAGGTCAGGTTGGAAGGGGCTCTGAGCAACATGATCCAACTGAAGATGTATCTGCTTGTTGCAGGGGAGGTGGGACTAGATGACCTTTAAAGGTCCCTTCCAACCCAAACTATTCTATGATTCAAAGTAACAGCAGTGAGCAACTTCCCAACAGTACCATGTACCATGGTTTAAATTTTCACCAATTCTCAGTTTGGGGAACCTGGAAATTTTCTGGGCACGCTATCCTGTGTGTGTAGTGAATGCCAAGTTGCTGACAACAGCTTTGCTTCCCTTCATTGCAACCCCCTCTGAAACTGGGCAGGGCTCCTTGCCAGACCACCAGCACCTGGTAGCCCATCGCACCCGCTTCTATGCCCGTCCTGCTCTGGCAATGGTGTGGCAGAAGCCCCCAGGCTGGGGGCGAGGCAGCTCTGAGGGCACCCACAAATTTAGGGACTCCTGGATTTTCCACCAAGCAAGCTGGTGACATTCCTCAGATATGTCCACACTGCTAATGGAAGAGCCATATCTATAGGTAATTATTTTTTTTTCTTGAATCTGAGAAAGAGCTTAAAGAATTTCTAGCAATACATGTCCCAAAATCCACATTAATAACATGAAATTCAGTCACTCCAATTAGGTAAACAACCTGTAACATCTCTAAGTATAAAAGTAGCACGGAACCCAATCCTTTATAAAGAAGGGGTTAATTATTAGTAATTCTGCCTTGGGGAAAGTCTACATGATCTCCTGAAGCTCTTTCCTGCTCCTGCAAGCCCCAAAGCCAGCCAGATCCATCAGCAGCTGAACAGGGAACCTGCAGCAACAAGCAGCCTCCTACTGCAGTCGTGCCAAAAATGTCCTTAAGGGGAAACTTTCAGAACTTCTTTCCCCCTGTGTCCCTCTTCCATAGGAAGAAGTCACCAATAGGTTTAAAAAATACATGAAAAAAAAACAACAAAAACATTTTTTCCTGTCTTTCTACAGCTACGGCTTGTATTTCTCTACTACAACTTCCACTATATTGGTTACGCAGTCCTTTTTTGGGAATTGCATGCTGGTTTTTGTCATTAGTTTATGTGAGCTTTGAGATATATCACTATATCATCTTTTGTC
>VZSZ01004714.1:150499-204778 GCA_013398815.1 Ibidorhyncha struthersii | reverse complement strand
TGGTAGCATACTTACTTTCTGCTTCCACAGAGGTTTTCATTAGACCCATAACTGTTGTAACCTTCTTGCTGGTCATCTACGGTATAATTGGACTGGTAAAAGTCCAAGTGAAACTGATCGAAATTTGACATTCTGTTTGGAAAAAAGATTGTAAGTAATGATAAAATAGCCTTTGGAACAAGTCAGTATCTATGTTTTGAACCGCCCTAAACTGAAAAGAAAACAACAAACCTTAAAGCCACAAACTCAAGAGAATCTTTCCATAGAAGCTCATGATAATTTGGAAGTGACAAAAATGGACTCTTTACTTTCATTCGTTATAACAAGAGAAATTACTCTTATGTTATCATTAATTACTGTATATTAATTGACAAGTGGCATACAAGACTTTCTGTCTTGTTAGTGTAACCAAAAATAACTTAGGTAATTTTGGAAGATATATTGTTTTAAACAGTTCATTTTCCTATTTTAAAAGAAAATTGTGGCCATGGCTGAATCCTTAGAAATTGATGTTTTTAAGAAGTATTTTGGGTTTCAAAACCAAATTGTCAGGTATTTGTGCTTTGCAATGTTATATATATGATCATTGTAAAACATTGGAAAAATACACATATACACAGAATTAGTGATTTCTGTTTAAGGACACTGTAGCTGGCATATTAAGAGTACCAGATAAATATTCTCACTGGTTAGTTACACGCCTTTGAAGATGACAGCATACTGAATGATTGGAGAGTAACAAAACCACGTGAAAACACGTCTTTCATTCCTGCTGACCCACAGGTCAGCTCTGTAGCTATGGACTGGTTAGACTAAGAACAGAACAACTTACGCGTTTTCCCTTCCACATGGTGACTAACCTAGGATAGGGTCATTCCTGGTTTTGTAACTATTTCAATTTGGCACATACTGGACCCACTTCCCGTCCCCTGTGTGTACGCAGGACTGGTGGTCTGGGTCATATATAAGCAGCATAAGAAAGGAAACACATTGGTTCTGTAAAACATCACGTACCTCTTGGCATTATAGAGTGTTTTTAAGTTGAAAAGACATTTTATTCTTTCTTAGACTTGGTCTAGATGCTTCTTCTGTTATTAACATGGCTAACTATAAATCCAGAAAACAGATTCCAAATTGGCAGGTCTACCAAGATGTGCAATTCCGTGCCTTGATGAAGAGTATCCACAAGATTAAGGATGGACCCTGTTTTGCCTGTGTTGTCCTTACACTGAGCCACAGCCGGCAAAGCCATTACACCTGCTCGGAGCAGGGCATCCGTTCAGGGAGTCCCCAAACCACCGAGGGGTTGAGGCCGGAGGGCGCCTCTGGGAATTGCCTGCCTGGTCCACCCCCCTGCCCAAACCAGGGCCACTACCAGCAGGTTGCTCAGGGCCACGTCCAATGGGGTTTTGCAAAGTCTGGCTTTGTCTTCTTTACTCCCTCCCATCAGGTGGTTACATTCACTGATGAGACCCCCCGTGAGCGCTCTCTCCTCCCAGCTAAAGTTCTTCAGTGATTCAGGCAAAGGTCTGAGCAGGGTTTGCCTGTAAATGCACAGATGTATGCATGCGCTTCACCACTTGGCTAGCATTTATGTAGTTAAACTCTTAAAACGCACACAGAATTTCTACAACCTGATAACCATAACCATATCCAATTTGCTTAGATTTTCATGTAAGATATTCATCTTTCCTAACATTTCCCATTTTCTTCACTTTTACCCTCTTTTCCAACCTTCTGAATGCCACTGGCAAAAATATGCTTTTCATCTCACGATTAGCTTCGTAGTTATCTTTATACTTATCAAGCACACACTGCTTATGGAAAAGATCTTTGCAAATCTCTTTATAAGGTAAAAGTTATGAAGATTAATATTTCATCAGGGACCTCGAAATGCTGCATACTAAAGTTTCTAAATTGTATCCCATAATCAGACTAATCTGTGGGGACCCAATTCCTTCCTTTACCCAGAGCGTTCAAATTAGAAGTAATTCTTACATTATTTTCTTAACTGCTGACCAGTCATGCAGGATTTCCAAGTTTAAAAGAGAAGTAATTCTTACACTGTAAATACAAGTTAACACAAATTAATTTCACTAAGCTATTTACTGTGGGTTTATTTGGAATTGCACACCAGTTATGCACTTGTTCAATGAAGATTTTCCATGGAATATGTTTTAAAAACTTTAGTTGGTACCTCTACCCTAACAGTTTAATTCCAGTAAGCCTTTAATGTAGGAATAAAATAATTACTTAACCACATATGCTACAGTCTGTGTAGTAGAAAGATAAACTTATTTTCCCAAAGAATTTGGAGTTGTTACTTACTTTAAGATATTTGATGAAAACTTCAGTCTGTTGAATTTACCCGTTGGAGAACACCTAAAATATCCTCTTGCTTCAACAGGGATGAGCCTAGTGCTATTTATAAGATTCTAAATTTGATCTTTGAACAGATGCATATGAAGGAAAAAACCCCCACAACCTGTCAATATCACGGCCAGCATTTAACAAGCGCTAATAACAATGAGCAGAAAAGGATGGGAATCTTCAAGGAAAGCAGAACAAAATGAACAAATGCTGTTCTACATATTTCAATCCGATACTTTATATTGCAGTTTAGAGCTTCTTTCTTAAGTAGGTATTAATAAAGGTCCTGGTGGAGCCCTCATGAGCTGAACTGTTAGATATTAAAGAGTTTTAACAACATGTAACAATACCTGCTAAATAAGTAGGGTAAGTACATTTACCTGGGGGTATGTTTCCAGCAGATGTTTTGGTGGTGCGGACTATGGGCACGGACACGTGGCTTTAGAGCCATTCCGTGTGGGTGGCAGTGGGAATTTTCGGTTGTGTGGCTCTTGGAGAGAATGTGATGCTCCCTGGGACAGCACCAGCACCAGCACCAGCAGAAGGAGGGAAGGTGAAGGCACGGTGGGGCCAGCTCCATCCTCTGGCCCAAGGCCAGGAGCCCCATTCTCCAGGCACGTGCCCCTACCCCATCGCTTCTCCAGGAGGTCTGGTCCATCTGCAAAGCAGCCCTGGGCTGCCGGAGGAGCTCTTGCAGTGCAACACCCACCATGCCAGGATCAGGGCAAACCCTGCTCTGCTCTTTGAGGGCCTTTATCGAACATGCAGGCATCAGAATCACGGCTAAATTTTTTCATGCAATGCTCAGAGTGCTTTCCCTTTCCTCCCCTGACCCGCTATGGATTAGGAGCCTCTGTTCTATAGTCCTGGCCACTGGCAAACTTGTAGCACAGTATGGATTTTAAAACAGCATTTAAACTTCAAAGACAGCTTTTCTATTTACATGTGCTTTACTATCAGGTACTTAACCAGTTATAACAGGTGCTGCCTTTTTCATTTATTTATTGGATAGCTTCCCAGTGAGCACTTGGGCTGGTTAATTTAAGGAATGGGACCTTAAATGGGATGTATTATCAGGCTATTAATTTATGCTCCGGGTGCATGTTAAATTCTGTGAGGTTGAAGGCCAAATGACTTCCATTTCATTAGAAGAATAATCATGCCCTGTTAGTACGTGGTATACAATGCTATGAAAGAATCATAATATAGGTGCATTTTTAAATAGAAAAAATTAACCATACCGAGTTTTCAGTCAGTATGTATGTCCCAAAAAGAGCCCATAAGTGAAGGATGCTGAGAAGTAGAAAATATAACATTTGTTTCTGCTAATTAAGGGTAATCTAACAATGGCATTTATTATTGTTAAGCCTTCATAATGCTCTTAAACTTCTCTCCTGTCATTTCCACAGTAACAGTTCATGCTGCTACACCCACTAAGGTGAATTTTCAGTTTCAGTTCTTAGCGAACTGCTAATCTTTATAATGTCTAATCACCTCAGTTTAGATAATACGGCTCGATCTTGTTTATACCAAATCAGTGGAGGGAATGATACAGGATTAACTTCTGTCCTTCAGGAAGGTAATTAAAAAAAAATAATTCTAGGGATAGGAAAATCCTAATTTGCTAGGGTTATGCCTGTTTATTTTAATTACAAAAATTACTTGGTTAATTTTGCTACTTTCTGTTAGAAAAGGTCACACATATATATACACACACACACATACACTGCATACAACTATATATACATATATGCATACTGGCTGCCAGATAAGAACTGGGAATAATTATCAGACAAGGCACTTCAGAGAAGGAACGTAAACAGAAAAAAATACAATGACTGGTAGTGGGAAATAGTTGAAGAATATTTTAATAGCTGTTTAACATATCACAGTTAGAAAAGAAAGCCACGTGAAATTAAAAAAAAATAAATAAAATTGAAACACATATTTCTCTTCATATATAAAATTAAAATATAATACACCTTATTATACATATTTTACGTGAATTGTACATGTATACTACATGAATATACCTGTGTATATAGACATGTAAAATACAAAAACAGAAAATAATATTCATTAGAAATTATGATGCAGACAATTGATCAGAAAGGAGGCTGTAGAGAGATGGGGACTGACCTCTTCTCCCTAGTGACAAGTGATAGGACGAGAGGAAATGGGTTCAAGTTAAGGCAGGCGAGGTTTAGGTGCGATATTAGGAAAAATTTTTTCACTGAAAGGGTTATCCAGCATTGGAATAGGCTGCCCAGGGAGGTGGTGGAGTCGCCATCCCTGGAGGTGTTTAAAAAAAGGGTAGATGTGGTACTTGGGGATATGGTTTAGAAGTGGTTTTGTCAGGTGAGGTTAATGGTTGGACTCAATGGTCTTAAAGGTCCCTTCCAACCTTAACGATTCTATGATTCTATGATTCTATGACTAAGCAGTTGACAGGAAAGTGACCAATAGAAACAAGGGCTGCCCAATTGTACTAGAAGCAGACAGAATCATACCAGTACTGCCATTCTCATATCAATCAGATGAAAAAGTAAAGGGATCAATAAAACAAAAAGATAGAAACATTTAATTAGAAATGTTTCAATCAACATTTTAAAATCCTGCAGCTAAAAGTTTTAGAAGAACTGATCAAAAACTTTCTATGTTGTCGAGCTGCGAAACAATGAGAAAGTTTGAGAAAATCAAAACTAAGTAAATACGCCATTTTGTAAAAGGCTAAATGAGATGCCCTGAGTAATTATTGGCCCGTCATCATGACATTAATCCTAGCAAATTATAGGCTCAAATAATAAATAACTGAATCGATGAATCCAATCAACATGAGCTTTTGGAAACTAGCTCATTTCAAACTAATTTATTTTCTAACAAGATTTGTAGTTGGGAAAGGTAACCACTGATGACCTGTATTTATACAAGGCATTTTACTTGATTTTGCTTCAATAAATACAGAACCATCACTGCTTAATGGGACAACCATTATACTGATTAAATAAGTGCTACATGATGTGTCTTGAATGTAATTGTAAAAGAGGGGGAGATTTCTAATGGTGTCTTACAAGGACAAAAGCTTCACAGACCTCATCTAACAGATACTTTGAAGCAAATTCTACCAACCGGAGCCAGTCATGGGGTGGTTTGACCAGAATCTGTCAGGACAAAACAGACAGCAAATAAGAAGAAGATCCTTGAAGCTATTAGTCAACAGTAAAACAAAACTCAGAGCAGAAGAGCTCAAATTTTTTTGCAGTGACAGCAGCAGTAAATGACGAGGGCAGTTTCCCAACAGTGCCAGCAAGTGTCCTGTAATCGGACATCTGATGATCAGATGAGATATTATATTTTAGTTCAGGTAAGGAATTAATTCAGTAATGCTCCATGACCTTTGTTTATCCAGGACTACAAACTAGACAGCACAGGTCCCTTCTGTGGGGGATCTATGAATCTTGAAATTTGAATTTTGAAATACAAAAATCTACAAATAAGAAATTATTTTACTTGGGCAGGTTTGAAGACCAAATAAACCATTCTGAGGCGAAAAAAACTGTAAGGCTGAAAAGGATCAAAGAGGGGCTAGGAAAACGGATGTGTCCATGATCACAATAGCTATAGCAAATATGAAATGTTGAAGCTCGGTGTGAAAGGAGCACCTAGTCGATATTTACTGTAGAGGTCAGTAGACTGAGCAAAGGGACACCTGAGCTGAGCATTTCTTCAGGTACCTGATCAGTCCATCACTGACACACCACATTAAAGGTGGCTGTCGCACATGCGCTAAGATAAGGAAAAAAGAAATTGTTGTACCTCAAGGCTTTAGAACAGAATGTGAATATAACCTCACTTTCTTTGACTGGCAGATACACAGGATGTTAATAATCTAGGGGAAAAAAGTTTGGATGAGGTCTAATCATCAAAAATGAGAATGGGTATCGAAGCAGAAAGATGAACAGACTTCATGAAAAATGTGAGAATTTCTACAAGAAATTAAAAACTTTTTCTGCTTTTTCCATCTTTCCTGAAAAGGAAAATAGACAATGTGGGAAAAAGTGAAATATCATCAGTTTTCATAAGCTCACATTTTCATTTTCAGCTTTTTTGACAAAATGGAGTAATAATTAAAATATTTTTAAAATTTCTGGTAAACTTTTGTTTAAAAAAAATAGCACAAGATTAAACTGGGTAAGACAGAAAAGACTATAGAATTCTGGCTGTAGAATCAGCTATGTAACCCTGTATTGTTTTACTCAAAGTAAACCAATGAGTATGGCAAATCCATTATAATTAGTCAATTATTCTGCAGGTTTTTAAATGTAAAAATTAATCACATTAAGGATTAATTCAGTAAGCCTTAAGCTTAATTACGTACATTTACAGGCCCCATCAATAATTTTATAAGCGGGACATTATTAAAATATGTTACTAAAGAAGAGAGGAAAATATAATTGCAAAGAAATATACCATTTTCTTCTATGAAATATTTTTTTACCAAATTAATTACTTACATTATATATAGTGTCTACTAAATGAATTTTATGCCCACAGGCCTCAGACACATCTACTGTAACACCCTACTTCTTTCCTATGACAGGTCTTCAGAGGGTGGGTAAGAGGCCAAAAAAAAAAGTGAAATCCAAAGCTATTAGTCTTTTCCTTTTTCATGCCGAACAAGTTTGTTGGACTTGATGAAACAAGTGAGAAGTTGTGGGTTCCTGCAGGAACGGTTTTACTTATCAATACCCACCAGAAGTCAAAACCACAATTCTTCTGCGAGAAATTATTAGGAAATGAAAAGACAGTAAAAGAGAGAATATCATTATACCACTGTACCACTGTATAAATGTGATTCATTGACAACTTGAATAGCATGAGCAGTTCTAGCTCCCCTGTATGGAACGGGCTCTACGTGAAGAACAACAAGGTCAGCGAGGAGTCCTTGCGCTGGGAAAGCAACGATTAGTAGTGGTTTACAGAACTGAGTGACATGGACTGGTGGGTAGCAATAAACTCTTGACTCTTGCCAAAGGACAAAAGCCAAAAAGTGTTGGTATTAGGTTCAAAACAAAGAAACAAAAGGTTTATGGGTGATAGGCCTGTGGAACTCCTCCTCAAAGGAAGTTATGCATGTTGAATATTTATATGGATATGGAACAAGTCTGTGAAAGATAAATCTACCAAGAATTACTAAATACACAGGAATAGTATGCAGCTCAAAAAGTCGTAAACTAGAATTAACAGAAGACTAGGAAAACATCTGGGGAAAGCATTCATACTCTTCCCCATGCATTCAATCACTGTCACTGCTGAACAGAAGACTTTCTGTTTGACTTATATGGCCATTCATATTCTTTACATTTGTGAAGGAGGAAAGCAATCCAAAAGAATATAGATTCAAGTCTAAGAAAAGAGCAGAAACTGACTGCATGAGACCATAATATCCTTAATTCTATGTGGGATGGATGTGTTAACTTCCAAAATTTACCAAAACTCCTCCTTTGCATGGCTTCAACTATTCCTCTCCTTCCACACAGCTCTTTACTTCAGATTGGAGTTCCTGTTCTCATGTCTCTGTTCTGAGCTAGCTACCTTTCAGCTTCTGACTCATAATACCTATCTTCCCCATGGAGATTTTTTCTGCTGGAAACAGCAGAAAAAAAATCTAAAATTGGGTTGACGGACCTGCTTAGATTAATGACTTCCAAAAAAATGAAAGGAACTTTTCTTGATTTTTTCCAGTTTCTCAACTTAAACAACCTCCTTCCTGTATAACACTTCTGTAGTAGGATTGCTGGAAAAAAAACCAAAACCTCTGTGCTGCTTTTCCGTAGTACAAAGTATCTTGAAGAATTCAGTTTCTGTTCCTTAGAGACACTGCCTGGATACAAATATGCCAAAAAAGTGTTACGAGTCTACTTATTTTGTTTCCTCTTATGAGAGGAAACATAATTTTGAGAGAAACCTTAGTTCTGTGGTTATCAGAACTAACAGAGCTTGCTTCGTGATAGATTAATATATTGTGTTTGAATTCTTTAATATCTAATACCCATCAAGACAAAAACTTCAGCTGAAGCTTTTTTTGATGGCTGAATCACATATAATAGCTCATTCTCAGGCTGATTCTTTGGTGTCTAATAAGCATGGGTTGTGTTTTAATTTTTTTTCTCAATGGAGGTACTATGAAGATTTCTTACCTCCTAGTAGTGGCCTATTCTCATGAAATTTGTAGACACTTAATTAGCATTGAGAGCTCTGCCTCTCTGTTCAACATATTCAAAATTAGCAAACACATTCAAAAGTTGTTGTGGAGAATGCCAAAACAGGTAGATAAGCAGCATAGTGCAGCAGTCTTTTATCTAAAGGAAATAAAGTTTTTTATGTAATAGAAAAGACAGTAACGTCTTTTTTTTTTTTTTTAATGTATCCTTTCTGTTGTGTCAGTCTAGTGCAGTTTCTTTCAAATCTTCTTCTTGTGGACAGATCAAAATACAGAGGTGTGTAAAGTACAATATTATTTACGCTCCAGGAGAGCTCAATTTGAAATAAAAATAAATCATGATAAAGAAAACTTGTTTCTTGAGGTATACTTGTTCGAAGTGTAGGTATGTAATTATATTGGCTTATCCTTGCATTACATGAATATAATTTCCAGGAACACTGAAACAATAGTTAACATATAGAAAATACAATAATTTTTTACTGTTTTGTAGGGCTTTTGCTCAATAGATTGTGAAGTGTTTTATGCAGAAAGTCAGTATTGTTGCTGCTGTACAATTGAAAAGAGAGTTTAGGCAAGCTTTTTAAACTCACTGAGCCAGCTGTATAGCTGGGAATAGAATTTTACACTTCTGAGCCCTAGGACAGACTTTTTTCTACTGTTCACATAAATGTTGGTTCTGTGGCAAGCCTTATATAAGACTACGGGCAAGATTTAAAATGAAATATAACATTATTTAAACAAAGATAATAAAGATATTCAACATTTGAGAAGTGTGTTGCCTAATACCTATTTTTCACAGGGCTCTTAGCGGAATAACAAAACTGCAACACTGCATCCTGCGTAATCTTGATTCTTCTGAAACTGGACTGGCAACAGGAGAGGTGGCAACATTTCAGAAAAAAAGTTTCTTTTGTGTGGAGGTCATAAAGCTCCTAAGGACAAACTGTGATTATTTCTTTAGAATAAGCGCACACAGGCTCTGTGAGCTATAAAGGTTTCAAAAGAGCAACTACAGCATTCTGTGTCAATAATCTATGGATCTCAAGTTGCCTAAAGCAAACGTTAACTCCAGAAAGCGAGTTTTACTTTTTGGAAAAAAACACGTAGATGAATGTGGCATTCTTAAAGAGCTTCTCGGGCAAAATTTCAGCTTCCTTTCTGTGCCTAGAGTAATTACGTACAGAGGGGTGTAGCCAGGCTTGGAGCCAGATAAAGAGCAGAAAAAAGGTGTTGGTGATTTGTAAAACATGTAGGAGACCTCTGGAGAGATTTGCTGCTTTGCTCGTATTATTTACCGTATGTAGTGGTTTCCTAGGACAGAAATGGTAAACTAAGAGAAAAGCATACAGTAAAAGCCTCTGTTGGTTGTCGTTAGTTTGCTCCCACAGGAGGGGAGAAAAGGGAAGACGAAATAAATCCAAATCTTGGAAATAAACCTAAATCACCAGAGAAAGGCTTTACTAATAATTAATCTGAGCATCCTAATGAATTTCTATTTAACTGAGTATATCCAGACCTTGCCAAAAGTCAGACAGATGCCACACGGATCCTGTTATTTCCTACAAGGAAGAAAAGGGAGAGAGGCACAGCATTTCGTCCCTTGTGCGGCAAAATCCACCGTCGCCAAGGAGCCCTTCCTGGGCCAGCCAAAGGTGAATTGGAAGAAGATACACGAGCCACATCTGTCCAGAAGCAAATTCCACACACGGACAGAATGTTGGATGCCAAAATGGAGCGACAGGGATCTGTGAATCCAGGGTTCATCCCAGCCGAGGTCACCCAGGGTACAGGCTTGCCGTGACACAGAGCGTACACTTAGTCGTAATCCATGCAACGGATTAGTGCTGTAGCCCACACTGTAATTAAAGGCCTTATATAAAGACCTTGTTGCTTATAAATTTGTAAAATCTGAAGTATTTGGGCTTAGACTCTCCATGCCTTTTATTTTCAAGGTGGAGAAGAGTCAGTGAAAAAAATGCTCGCTGTTTTCTGAGAATTATATTAGGGAAAAAAAATATGGTTTATGAAGGAAAAAGCATACGATCAAGTATGAAAATGAATGAGCAGAATTAATACAAATCATATTTGTAAACAGAATCTCACTCCCAATGTTTTTAAACTTTTCAGACTTCATAGTTAACATTTGCTTAGCCCAGGTTTTTTGTGTTGTTACCCTTTATATCATGGTAGCCATTGTAAGAGATGGATAGAGAAACAAGATAAAATTCATTGGCTAAAAGCCAACAGCAGAAGTTCAACAAACAGGGGCCCAAGCTATTTTTTTTTCCTCTCAACATAGAAAAGATCCAAAGCAGAGTAAATAAATAAAAAATAAATACTAAAACTGTATGTGTAAAAATTTCAGAGCCAAAATTCTAATGGGTGAATTGCTTTTGGAAGTGTTTATTAAAATGATCACTGATCACTATTAATTTTGTTTTAGCATTAAGCTGAATAAGGAGAAAGAAAAATAATTTTGAAACAGTTTTGCTAGGACAACTAAGAAAGGAAAAAAATGTAATTTTTTTTTATGGCAAGGTTTACTAGAGTGCTTGCTGTATATCAGTTTATTCCTTTTAAATCTCCTTTCTGAAAGATAAAAAAGAAAAGCCTGTCGTGAAATGTACTATTAATCAGTTCCTATTTATTGCTACAGATTGAAGAAGTACTCAGAAATACACCATGCAACTTTCAAATGGAGATAAGTCATACAACATAAATATTGCCAGCTCATGGGAAACTTATATAGACCAAAAGATTAAGCACAATGGTAGAGAAGATTTGCATCTTTCTGTTGTCATAAATATGGATAAAACTGTCATTCACAAGATCCTGTGTTTTAAAAATCAGATCCTCACAGCTGTCCTTTTGACATAACTTTAATACTTGTGTCTAGTATGAACAATCCTTTCTCTTCTGCTCAGAAACATTTTCTTTATTTGCAACTCTTTTTGGGCAATAATCATCAAAAGATTTTAATTGTCCCTTCTCCACAGCTGGATGAATCTAGCTTTCTAACACAG
This sequence comes from Ibidorhyncha struthersii, assembly GCA_013398815.1. Classification (NCBI taxonomy): domain Eukaryota; kingdom Metazoa; phylum Chordata; class Aves; order Charadriiformes; family Charadriidae; genus Ibidorhyncha; species Ibidorhyncha struthersii. The sequence continues at coordinate 193,159 of VZSZ01004714.1, read as the reverse complement.
ACAACTTAATGAGAGAGAAAAGCAATTAAAATTGGGATTAATGACCTTGGCCTGATCTATGTCTGGAGGGAATGGAATAGAAATAGCAAGGAACACGGATTTTGTTCCTCCAGATATGGTTCATATGCCCTACAGAATGCTGTTGTCATCCTCAGGACTGTCCCGTATATTGGGACCTCTTGTTTAAACAACAATAAAGAGCTAAATTGTCTTTTCTTCTTCCGGAAAATAAGAAGGTAAAAAGAGATGGTGAGACACTAGAGTTAAAGAGGATATAAAGAATAGCAGGAAAAATGATGAAAGGGATGGAGGCTGGGATTCTTCATGCTGGAGAGAAGGCAAAGGGGGGCATGACCGAGGGCACGAGGAATGCACTGGGCGCCTTGGCCAAGCCTGCGTGCACCTCCTCCCACTGCTGCTGGCGGAAAAACACCGGTCTGGGCAAAACTCATCTCACCCAGTGAGGTGTTTCTTATGTTCTTACTGCTTTCAGCTACAGTTGTAAGTTATCCTAAAGTATATCATTTAATCAATGGAAAGATAGGGGTGAGTTAGGTCTATCAAGTCATGTAAGGTTTTGTTCTATTAGATTCTATTGTTCTATTATATGTGGAAATTAAAGTGAGGCCATTTTTTGTGGATAATGAAATTAGCTATATTAACCTGTATACATCCTCTTTGACTTTGTTGACTTTAAGAACTGCTAATGTTCCCATCAATCTCCAGCTTCCTGCTACCCCCGCATGCTGTATCTACAAAGCACGTGTTAGGCTGCAAGATTTGACTCATGCTTTTTTGAGAGAAAAACCTAGCAGCTCCTGATTCACTAAAGTATTCAGAGGTATCATAGGGTTGTGAAGGTAGCTGAGATGATTGTGAAGGTAGCTGAGATGGTGGAAAGACAATGATGAAACTTAGATTTGCGCTACATGAACCCATCACAGAATTGTCCAATGTAGGAGTTGGAAGGGACCTCTGGAGATCATCTAGCCCAACCCCTCTGCCAAAGCAGGGTCACCTACAGCAGCTTGCACAGGAACGCATACAGGTGGGTTTTGAATATCTCCAGAGAAGGAGACTCCACAACTTCTCCGGGCAGACAGTTCCAGTGCTCTACCACCCTCAAAAGAAAGAATTTTTTCACGTTGAGATGGAATTTCCTGTGTTCCACTTTGTGCCCGTTGCCCCTTGTCCTGTCACTGGGGACCACTGAAAAGAGTCTGGCCCCATCCTCTTGACACCCGCCTTTTAGATATTCATAAGCATTGACGAGACCATTGATCAGATATGCTCTACATGGGCAACTGCATTGCTAAGTGTGCAGGCCATGCAATCCCAGGCTGGCTAGCTTGCATTTTCTAGAAGAATCTAAACTCAATCTTTTAACATTTTGGCAAAGTTACTTTCTAAACCACTTAGTATCATTGTTCCTATCCTCTGGTGTTCCTCCATTCAGTCAGAAACCTTTTGAAGCTGCACTGCTGCAAACTGAACACTAGTTTTGAGAAAATGTTATTTCTTTGCTAGGCCTGTCGTGGTCAAGTACTGAGTCCTTCAGACATCCATGCTGAGGGAAGCAGAACTTCCGTGTTACTGCATTCCTACAAATATTCCTGGTTAATGTAATTGTGACTCCAACTGTTTTTATAACTACCGAATACGAAGGAAGGGTTAACCTCAGGTAGCAGTTGGGCGGCAGACAGAATGGATCCAACCACAGAAGACAAAAGACCCTGGGGTGGGGAGAAATGGGAATGGGACAACATGCCACAGCACACCACACTTCATGTGGCACAGAGAGATATTGTTCTTCAGCACACAGTCAAGGAATCCCTGAAACGGGGACAGACAGCAGACACGTGTCTTGGAAAGAAGCCTAACGAACCAGCAGCTGCAGCAGACAGCCATTGACTGACTTACAGCGACACCAAAGGAAATATCTATGGCCCTGGGGAGCTTTGTAACACAGGCTTTGCTCAGACTTCAAATGCAAATCGGGCCAAAAGGCGAATGCCTCAGAGAAACTGAAAACATACCAAATGCTCAATAGGCTGGAGTAGCTCAGGAATTGTCTTTTGAAGGTGGAGATGGACCAGGAGCACTTCACAGGACGGCTGTTGATATTAACTATAAATATACAGGCTCATGGAAACTGGGGGAGTACGTTTCTCACCTGCCTTCAAAACTGAGCTTGGGAACCGCTGATTTTGACAATGTAGCTGTAGCTTCTAATAAGAAGCTGGGATTGTCAAAAACCCTGCTGAAGTTGAAAGTGAGCGGCATCCTTTGATTTTTCCCCCAGTATTCATCAGGCCAAGCAGCCTGTGAAAAGATAGCTATCTGACTCCACAAAATTTTCTCCATGGATCCATCCCATCTGTTTTTTCTTATTTTTTATAGACATTATAAATTAAATACTTAGCGCTAATGTTCTTCTGGGTATCATAGTGAGCGATTATCAGGTCTTCCCCCTTTTCATTCTGTCCTTCTCTAATGAGACCTGGCTGTCTTCCATGGCATACCAAAGACAAACAATAACGCAAATGAACTAACTTTGCAGATTTTCACCCTTCATAACCTTTTTCTTTTAGTGTTATGGAAAAGGTGCTTTAGGAATAGGTGAATTGATCGATGCATCACTGAGTAGACCTCTGGCATCCTGAAAATGCTTCTCCAGGTCTCGCATGTTACAGCTGGGGCACACAGTGTGATACAGTTTAGCAGCAACGTTTATTCTCACTACAGCAGAGGTCATTAAAATCAATACATGTACTTGCAGGGTTTATAGCAAAGGCAAACTTGGGGGAAAAAAAAACAGTTTTAGTTTGAAATAAAAGTATGGAAGTAATTATCCCTTTGATGTTGCAGGTTCTGTAGTATTCAAAACGTCTGTAACTAGCTTATTCTTGCATACTGCTGGTAGCTGAAAGGTATTGCTGCTTCAGTGACTTACCCACTCTTTGCCTGACTGAGGTAATATTTTCAAATAAAAATATTTATTTATTTACTTACATCATCCTTTCATACATACAACATTGTTGGTTTATTTTAAATAATTCTCCTTTTTGCTGCTTTCTATTAATCATTGAATCACTTGTTTTCCAGGCAACTATTGCGATGATATAGATGTGAGCTTTGAGCAACCTGGTCTAGTGGGAGGTGACCCTGCCCACGGCAGGGGAGTTGGAACTAGGTGATCTTCGAGGTCCCTTCCAACCCAAACCATTCTATGATTCTATGTAAAATAACACGTTATACTTAGTAGTTCCATGCAAAGAGCTGCATTTTGTCCTGAAAGTCAGTTCGCGCTCACTTATGTTGGTTGAATGCCCCTATGAAAAAAAACAGAATCAAAGCCATTAATTTGGAAAAAATCAGGTCAAATTGTAAGTGATCTAAAAAAGCCATATACTTTCTCCACTTTGGTGGAAGATAAGGGAAATATGTGCAGTGTGAGAAAGACAGCGTTTTTTTATGTTTATGAGGCCCCATTCTTAAAAGAGGTTGTTACTATTTTTAAAAAGTTTAAGCAACATACTTATTAAATGGTTAAAAGAAACAGTTGAGGTAGACTTTTATGTTCTACAAGCTAGGTATCCAAGCACAGGAAATCAATCTTCTATAGCAACAAGCCAATCTGTTGCCTTTCCTAACTCTGTTTACTCATACCTAATTACAGAGTGTCTCTTGCAGTATTCCTATTAAATATTAACTCAGATAAATAATTACTGAATTATAGAAAAAGCACAACATCAGCTGACACAGAACAGCTTTAACAAAGGGAAAGAAAACAAAAATGGTTCCTGTACTAAACAAGCTACAATATTTTGGTCCGTATCATATAAATGGAAGAAAATACAAGGTAAATAATATTCCATTTATTGATTCATCATTTACCAAGTCAAGGCCTCCTAAAACATAACAATTTTACAACTACTCATCAGCCTGCTAGGCTTTTTAACTAGTTTTCCTCCACCATATCTACAGGCAATGTAACTCAAGACCTTACAGCTATTAATGGCTTTTCAAAAACAAAACAAGGTGTAGAGACAAGACACTACTTTTGTGATGCATTTTAAGAGGTTCTTGAAAAGTACTTTGCTGTCCTTTTCTCTTTATGCTAACAGAGGCCAGAACTACAAAATTAATCAGGCTACATCTTCTTCAGCATGACCCGATTACCAGTGGCCCACATGGTTAATCTGGTCTCTCAGATTCTGTCAGTGCCACTTAATTTTCCCTGGAGGAGACAGAAAATGGCTTTTTGGTAAATGAACAGTCTTTTTATACCTTTTTTAAAAGGACAGGAGAGGGAAAAAATGCAGGGTGGTATCCTAAACCAGAATTCCTTGGAGAATCACTAAGGCTGGGCTGCTTTGATATGGCAATTTCATAGACTTAATTTGTTTTTGAGAGGAGAAGATTACTCTAAACATTTTCAAACAAAGTAACTTGTAGGGAACTATGACTTTAATACCTGTTAACAATAACAGAAAAAAAATATGGCCCTAGGATATAGAGGTCTGACTGCCATCCAGAACACCAAAAAACACCTTGCTAGATGTCCAAAAAACCACAGGGCAAGCAAGGAAGACAGAGGCCACGCTGGTTAAACAAACCATTAGTCTTAGAAGGGAAGAGAAGGCATAAGAAAAAAATAATCCAGAAATGAAAAAAATGCAAGTTGATAATAATTACTATAAATAAGAAGATAAGAAGTATAGCTAGTTGTTAAGAGAGTTGTTTAGCAGAGTTGAAGGTGGTAAGTGCTGACTCTTCAATGTTTTCAGAGAATGAAATCCATTACTCAGAAGAAAAAACCTCCAATCATATTCATCCACTGGGTGATTACATGAAAAATAGTATTTATTATACAGAACAGTTCATTTCTGTCAAAATACAAACCAGAAATATTTATATATTTATGTCACATGATAACAAGGGCTGAATTCTTTACATTCTAATAGCAATGTTGCAGAAAATGTTGCAGACTTAAATTTAAAATCACTGTCTCCAAATAATTTGCATACAAAACTTTTAGAAGTGCTGCCTGACAAGCTCTGTGCACCATTAACATTGCTTTTCAGTAACTCCTGAAACTCTCTGTCAGTTCCAGAATGGTGGTAGACAGCAAGTGTGTTTCAGCTTTTAAAGAGGGCAATTATAGGCCTGTCAGCTGGATGTCAATCATATGCAAAATAATGGACTGGATGCTACAGGACTATAATTAAGAATTAAAGGAAGATAACATAATTAATGCCAATCAACCCGGGTTTGTGAAAAATACATCCCATCAAAGTAACTTGATTTCTTATTTAAAATGAGGTTACAAGTTAGGTTGACAGCAGTGGTAGATAACACGCTCAGTATCAAATACGTAGATTTCCATATGGCGTGTGACTTTGATAGCATGCAGTATTTGATTATGAAATTGCAATAAGGCATATTTTACACCAGAAATCAAATGTATTGGTATACTTGTTAGGTCTGAAATGTATGGTAAGAAGAAACCATCATCATGTACTTGTGTTTCTAGTGGAAGTCTAGCAGAGTTTTTCCTTGCTTGTATATATTTTAATGATTCTGTTTATTATCTCTAATAAACAAAGTAATCTCTAACAGACTTAAAGATAAGGTAAAGATTGAGGATTGTTTAAATAATGAGAAGGGCAAGTCACTGATGCAACGCAATCTGAACTTCATTGTAAGGTGGACATAATAAAACCAGATATTTATGATGTGGCGAAAAATAGTTACACATGTAGGAACAACGAAAGGAGTCTCTGCTTACATGGTGGCAGCATCGGCTCCAGAAACTCTGTGGCAAAACAATTATCCTTGAACTTATAAAAAACAGGTCAATAATGAGAAAGGGAAGGCTATGCTACTAGCCTTTTCTCATTAAAAACTCATTGGTAGAGAACGACGCAAATATGATAGGAAAATCAATTAATTGAGAAATAAAGAAAGAAAAACAGTAACAGAAATTTAAATCCTTAATCAAAAACTCAGGGAACTTAGCCTGGCTTACAACAAAGAGATTAAAGGAGGCCTACTGATCACGTAAGAACTTACACGGACGAGAAACTTTCATGATGGTCTTTTCAATCTTGACAACAGGCAGTTGAAAATTGAGTAATTCAGAAGAGAAATAAATCCACTTTTTAAAAGATTTAAAACTAGGCAGGTGTTAGACTAATCGTCCCATGTGGAAAAAGCTTCTGCATCACTGACAGCCTTCTAAATCAAGACTCCTTGCTTTTTATTCATAATTATATTCTCGTGCAAAGAAGAATTAAATCCAGAAATTCTCAGAAACTTCATTATGTACAGGTAAATCATAAAGGATATCTTCCCTTTTTTGTTCTTTTTATCCAGATACATATGACGCTGAACTTTAGTTCAGGGTCAGGTCTCATGTAAAACATTTTACTTACTAAATATATGCTTTATCTATTCAGCATGCTTACATGCTTCAGCATGTATCGCTTACAAAGTATCCTCTAAGATTTAGGACATTCCCGTAAAACTAACTGCATAATACAAGGGTGAAACAACACTCTAAAATGCCACGTTACTGTGCAGAAGATCTTTCATTAAAAGTAAAACTCGTCTAATCAGTAATCTTCATGAGCATTTTCCTCAATATGCAGCTTGTTAAAATGAGGCAACCTATTAAACATGTTTGAACTATTTTGTAAACACAAATCAAGCTAACAGGAATCCATCTAATATTCATTAAGCCTTCTCAAGAAAATCTTAAAATAGGCAATTTTCCATTATACTGGTAAACTCATGCAAAGCTGCTAAACACAGTTTATATATTAAGAACTTAATATGGGGAAGAAATATTCTTGATCACTGCACATTAAAATATGTTGGAATTACACACCCAGGAAGTAAACAGAATATAATTCTAAAATATTGTCTTTCTAGTAAGTAGAATAAAGAAGATGAATATCTTCAATGACAAAGGTTTCCAATATAAAGAAAAATAGCAATTATTCTGTTAAGTAACTTATTTCACTGTATACTCTTTTTCCTCTGTAGGCTATGGCCTAGAAGCATGTAATTTGGCATCACTTATAGAAAAGTGGAAACAATCCCTTTTTTCTTTTTATTAGACAGACTATAATAATCTCAGGTGTTTTCTTTCACAGACTAAATTACCGCTGCTTCGCTTGGTTTCTGCTGTGACTTTTGAAGAGTAGACAGGAAGATTCTAACTACCTTTCTTGCTTTACTTTTAAGGCAAGAAATAACATAGGTGTCTTCTACTTTTGTCAGCTTGGCTACAACAGAAATTTTTGGTCATCATCACCACAAAGTGCCAAGAAATAAAAGTTTAAGCTGCATTTGCAAGCACAGTTGCAGAAGAACTTGACTTATTACAGTAGCGTGACAAGTCAATGTCAAGGAAAGGCTCTGAAACAGGAATTCACCATCAGCCTGATGCAAAATACTAACTACAGTCACTGCTGTCCCTTTGCACTGTTCTCACGGAATTCACCATCAGCCTGATGCAAAATATTAACTCCAGCCACTGCTGTCCCTTTGCCATAACTTTGGTTAAGAAAGGTCTATAGCAGCTAACATGCCAAGCCCAGTGTGGACATTGCACTTGTCATTTTTTGATTGCAAAAGGAAAAAAGGGAAAAAAGGAAATAAGGAAAAAAGAAAAAAAAAAAAGAAAAGGAATTGCTAGTTTTTATCCTTCCAAGAACAATAAGGGCCTGTCAAACTCAAATGGAAAACCTGAGGAAAATTGGGTGACTCATCTTCTGGTTAAGAAACTGGCAGACCAGGTTAGTGAATTCAGGTATCTGTTCAGGTGCCTCACTCTGCCACACAGACACACATGCAGAAGGTGAGCGTTAGCGGCCCGTCCTACAATGTGCTTAGCTTAAGAGTTCCAAGGCTGAAATTCATTAACCTTGGTTTTGTTTGCTTGTTTTTCTACTGTTTTTTTTTTTTTCCAGGTAAATTTTGTCCTTACTGTGCACTGTGAAGACCATGAATTTGGCATAGGAGAATACATTTTACAGAAAGGGGAAATTTCTGCCCATGTTATCTTTAAGGAAGTCACTCCTTTTTAGCGTCTGCTGGCAGCAGCGCTTCCCAGTGACAGGAAAGGTTTTTCTCACAGCTATTCCATTTGCACAGTAGCTACTCGCAGAGAACAGAAATCTCTGATCTCGTTTACCCATGCTTCTGTTACAGAAATCCTCACGAATGAGATGAAGAAATACCCGCCCTTTTTTTTTTTTTTTTCTGCACTATCGCCATGGAATCTTGTTCTGGTTTTATTTCTACATTTCCAGAGTCTCACAGTGCTACCAAAGATTGCTTCTAAAGAAGGTGTGTTGCTGACTGAATAGCAAGTGATACAGTCTCTGCTGTGTTTCATAGATACCGGTGATTACTGATCTGCCTGTCCTTGTGCACACACACATATATATGCATATACAACACTAAGAAATCTTAGCTGCATTTTATCAGCTGATATTTTACTATTGGGGAAATGCTTCTTTACCTTTTATATTATTCACTGCACTACGGCATGTTATTCCATTCTGTGCGACTGTCACACTTAGGGAAGTCTAGCAGATGACTAAGACCACTGTGTAAGTGCTTACTTTTGCAATTTTGACAGTTTATGGCAAAACATACAACTCCTGTTAAAACTCAGGCTATGATACCATGTCAATTATGGAACATATTTGTTTCTATTGAACACAACCGCCAGGAAATAACACATGACACTCACTGATTTGCAATTATGACATAATTACATGAAGCCTTCAACTGAAATAATATTGATAGGACATTCAGTGCTGCATTCATGTGTAGCTATAATGAGATATTTAGGAATTAGACAAGAAATTCATGTGTACTTTTTGTTTTCATGTCTTCAGTCAAGAATCTGTAAATATTTGAATTTACCGTTTTATGTGGTCAGCTCCAATGTTACTCAGTATAGCTAACGATAGGTACATTTAATTTATCCTTGCTAAAACTAATGGGTTTTGAAGTACAGGACATGTTAATTGGGAACATACATCCATCACATTTTGACATGTAAATGGATCACTTGAAAATTCATGTTTATGCTACTGATTTGCTCCCCCGTAAATACTTTAACTGTTATTATTCTGCTGAACTAGACACCTTTCCATAGTTGTACTAGTGTTTTCCATTGCATATTGATAAAACATCTTAATATTTGCTTCATATATTTATCCAAGCTGAAAAGTGAAGGTAAAGCCAGATGACTTTGTCATTTTTACTGTGCTCTATCCTGGCTTACTGATGGACCACCAGTCTGAACTTATAGTTAATACACTGTGTTGCCATGAGTGGGTTCCCATGAAAACCAGTTCCATTCCTGCTTTTCTTCATTTATTTCAGAATTCGAAAATACCTGGACCTGCCAACAGCTTGACCTTAAGGACTGCTGCCTCCCTGCATGGACCAGCTCTCACCCCACAGGTGTTCACTCTATGCCAACAGGACAAGAACAAGTTCCAGCATGAAGACACACTGCTTAAGCTCATTCAGTAACTACTCCAGCACACCACCTTGAATCCTGGCTGTATTCAGCCAGCTTGGTGTGCAGGTGGTGCAAATACAAGCCATGGGGCTCCAAGGAGTCGATATGGAGCATAAATGCAACCTTCAGTCATGCTATTTGGTTTGTAATAACTTTTGCTTTTGCAGGTATTTTTGTGACTACGCAATAATGAGCAAAATGTGTTGCTAGTGCGATTGCACAATTTAATTACCTCTGCACTTGCCTTTTTAGAATTGCTCAAACATGATACCTATACACATTGCTCTGTGGTGGTGACATCTGAAGGTATTCTGTAAAGCATATTAGTTTAATTCCTGCCAACAGAGCGCCTTCTCAGATTTGTTGGTATCCTTGTCCTTCGGGATAGCGAAGACAATATCCATTTAGGAATTACAGGATTGCTACGTATTTATTTATGTTCTTTGTTATTGCACACAGATAAGCCAATATCTATAGTGCATCAGACTTAATCTGTGTATAGCGGGAACAACGTTTTCCTCCAAATATGCATGCTACACCCATATGTATGCTCTGGATCACATCTTTGGGTTCACAACTCATTTCACACTCATTCTCCATTCAAGGACATGCTTCTCTTCCCCTACATATTTTCATGAATTTGCTGAAGGAGTCTTTTTGCCCATTACTACCCAAATCCAATGCGATCAGCACAGCACAGTGACCTATGCCAGCAAATTTACTACTGCACACTCCCAAGTCAATATATGCAGAACTCCTGCGCCCTCTGCACCGTGTATCAGATACTTCTATGCAGCTTTTTGTGGCAAAATCATTGTAACTTTATATGGCCTATGAATTTTATATTCATATTCTGAATATACCTCCTTTAAATAGTTTTACCCTCAAAAACTACTCTGCCTTGTTTTATTTGGTACATCTCTAGATTCTGAATCTGATAAAACTATTTGCAGTTTTCTTAGCTAAGTGGTCTGCTGGCAGTTCTGAACTATTTTATGTAGCTACAACTGAAATCCTGGTTAGATTGAGCAAATGAGAAAGACAAAGCCAATACATATAGACTGAGCAATGACCCCAGACCTGTGTGTTTTCCCAGGTCTGAGAAACCTTAATGCAAAATTTTCAATTAAGAAGAAAACAGGAAACATGGAGGCAGTAATAAATGCTAAAGTAGGAAAAATATAAGCTAGGAAAGTATCTGGGAAAGACCAATGCAGGGAGACTTTGACAAAGTCTAACACATGGAGAACATATCTGAGAATATGACAACATTCTTCTGCTTCTAGAACTTTACAAAGCACAACTGAGAAAGCCAGAGCACCCATATGCTGGCAGCACCAAAGACATACAAGAAACAGATCGCTCTGTAATGCCAGTAAATCAAAACAACAGTATTCTATGCCTTGCAGAAGCACTGAGACATCACAATGAGAAACCAAGCTGTTCTTGTGAGCCATTTTGTACCAAAAAAACCCCACAAACCAAAGTTCCAAAAACTTGGAAAATTGCAAAAAGTTTTGCTCTCTATAAATAATTAAAGGCACCTAGAAAAAAAATACACAGGGAAAATGCCCCTCAAACCGTTGTTGCTAGGACATCACGTAAGAGGAGCTGGCCCAAACTGCTGTGTTTTGGGTTTTTTTTTTTTATCAAAAAGACAGCCAAGGGGCAGACCCTGGGGAGGCTCTCTGCTGAGGCTACGGCACCTCTGAAGCGGCACTACGGATCCGGTGCGGGAGAATCCCAGCACAGCTCGGACCCAGCCAGGCCCGCCGCGGCGGGGAGCGACCGCACACCTACAGGCGAAGGCCCATCTTGCCAGGCCGCAGGCCCCAAAGAGCCACACGGGCGCCCGCAGTCTATTGAGGTCAGGCTGAAATTAGCTCCCGGGGCACCCCGACAGCAGCACGCTTCGGGGCCACCTGCCGGAGGCGGGACGGAACACTGGAACGAGAGACCACGGCCTCGCCCCCCCCACCTCACGGCCGCCCGCTCTGCGCCTCCCTGGCGCCAGGCGGAAGGAGAAGGCGGGGCTGTGACCACTTCCGCTGTCGCCGGGAGAGCTTCCGGCGCTGCCTTCCGCTGGGCGAGCCGTCGTGTTCGCCTCCTGCTTGGAGAGCCGTTGGGGAGGCGTTGGGGAGGCGTTAGGGAACCGTTAGGGCTGGGGCGGCGCGGCGGTGAGGGGAGCGGAGCGGAGGCGGACTGCGATGGGGGCTGAGGCTGCCGAGCGCCTCTCCGCGCAGTGAGGGGGTGAGCGCCGCCCCGAGCGCCATGGGCCTCGCCGGCAGGACGGCGGTGTGGTGGGCCCGGCTGCGAAACCCCCGCCCCGCCGCCGCCTGCCAGCGGCCGTACAGCTCCCGCGGCGAGGTGAGTCCTCAGGGCGGCCCGGGAGGGATGGGGTGCGGGGAGGCGTTTGGCCTGCAGCGAGTCCCTATGGCGGAGGTCCTGCGCGCAGAAGGTGGCAGACAGGCTTTTCCAGACAGGCGATGGCATCCTGGAGTAGCCGTTTCCCGCTGGAGGGGCGTTTGCGTCCCCTTGGCAACAGGAGGATTTGCCGTTCCAAGCAGAGGCATCCTGTAAGGGACGCGGCAGATAATGCTGCTTAATGCTGTGTATCGATGCTAGCAAAGAACGCCGGGCTTGCTTTCTTCTCTGCCTGGCCCGGCGCTGCAGACGCGGTCTGTGTAAGAGAGATGAGCTTTGTGTATGTCTAAAATCGGCGACCAGAGGTTTTCAGTAAAGTGTTACTGATTGCTATTAGGGATCTCCTGGTTCCTGATGCTGAAAGCTCTGAAAAGCAAAGAAGCCACTTTTCTATAAAATGTCATATTACTTGGAACGAGCAGGAATAACACAAAAGTTTTTTTTAGTGTTGGACCTTTTTGTGTGTGAACAAAGGAAGTGACTCTGTTTTTCTGTTTTTTTTTTTTAATTTAGCCAAGATAAATGTTACCTGTAGCTTTCTTTTCCACAAAGTCTGCTTGCTCCTTATGATAAGGCCACAGCTACCTGAGCTGCTGGGTAATGTCGCTGTATTCTTACCATGCTTGTGAACAATTATTTCCTTAATGGTTCCCTGAATCCAGTTTTCTTAATCCTTAAGTTTAGTAGTTTAACAAACTTGAAACTCTTTTAAGTTTTCCAACTCCCTGTATTCGTAAGAACATAGTGCCTTTCGCAGTGCTTTCCAGCATACTCACTGATTATTCAGACTAATAAATAAATATGTATGTATGTATGACTAAAATGAAATGCTTGCATTTTAAACCCTGATGGCAATTTAAGTTTTTGTATCACTGTTCCACCTATGCCTCTTCTAGAGAAATGAGTTAATTCTTTTTTAAAGGCTAGGTCATGTTGTATATAGAGATTGTAACCATGGTTTATGAAAATAAATTTCTGTTTTTCAGGAAAAATTAGATATGTCGACATATCCTGTTGAAAGCATTAGAAACTTCAGCATTATAGCTCACGTAGATCATGGCAAAAGTACACTAGCAGACAGATTGTTGGAAATTACAGGCAAGTGTTCTCGTTTTGTACTACCTTTTCTTGGCATGTAAGATGATGTGTAAGTTTCTGGGGCTTTGATTATTACTAAAATTTCTAATCTCTTTGCTCTTCTAGTGCTAGGTTGCTTGTGCTTTTAGGCTGCCAGTTGTGTAGTGTTACAGATGCGAATATGATGGACTGACTTTCTGGTTGAGATCTGCCTACAAGTAGGGGTAAGGAAGTGTATAATTCACTCAAGGAAGTATGTATTTTAGAAAGAGACTGAAAAGGAGTGTACTTCCTTGTTTAGGATACTACTCCTGTCATTCCTGACCAATTGTCCATTAGACCAGTACACAGCAAGTTTATGATTTTTACTGCCAGTGTTTGGAGTGGACAGAAGGGAACTGTCATGACCTAGGAATTTGGAACAAAGTGGCTTTCAAAAGTGTCATTGAAACAGAGAGGAACTTCAGCTGCTTGTACTTAGATGAAAGTAATCACAGAATCGTTAAAGTTGGAAGGGACCTTTAAGATCATCGAGTCCAACCATTAACCTAACCTGACAAAACCACTTCTAAACCATATCCCCAAGTACCACATCTACCCTTTTTTTAAACACCTCCAGGGATGGTGACTCCACCACCTCCCTGGGCAGCCTATTCCAATGCTGGATAACCCTTTCAGTGAAAAAACTTTTCCTAATACCGCACCTAAACCTCCCCTGGCTTAACTTGAACCCATTTCCTCTCGTCCTGTCACTTGTCACTATGATACGTCCTTGTGAGCAAACCATAACAACTGCCTTTCACAGTGGTGAAGCTCACTGATACTGAAGTTGATACGATGTTGCATAGTAAGTTTTAGGAATGTACATCAGTATGTTGATTTAGATTTAGTGTGTAGAATAACTGATAGTAATTAAGAGTAAATTCCATGGATTCTTAGCTGCTATATAGGCTTGCTTTTTCCTTTGCTCTTAGGTATTGGTGAAGTTGTGTTACTTTCAGAGGTATTTATTTTGTCCTCATTGGAGTGCTTCTTGGATTTCAGTGTTTTTATTTCTGTGTTATTGTTGAGGTTAAGAAAACTATCCCCCTTTAAAGTAAAAGTAGGAAACAGAAGCGCTATGGGATCTTCATAACTATAAGTGACTCTGAAGCTAGGCTTTCCTTGGAAGAGAGAGACAGAGATTGCCTTAGAGGGTTCTCCAAGGTAAGCTGTAAACCAGTTGCTGCATATCCCAAGAGGAGACTAATTTCAGGGCAGAGCTTAAATTAGCTGCTTAGAAATACCCTTTGGAAGAGTCTTGCTTTTCTTATTTAAGGGGTGAGCAAAACAAAACCTGGGAGAGAAGCTTTTGATCAAAGTTATTCTATATGATTACCTATGGGCAATTTTACCTCATGCCTGTGATAGGATGGAGTTTTGAATTCAGGTCTGTCAAGCTCTATGATAATGTTCTCTTTGCACTTGGGATTGGCACTGGTTGGAGGTGTGTGTCACGGAGCTGCTCTCCAGTGGTAGGAGGTGAAGTTTCTTTAAACATCAAAATTATTTAGCGCTAAGTGGAATCACTGCTACTTCTTGATCTCTGATTTAGACTTACATCATGTTTTGTATCCTGCTTATTCAGTAAAGTGTTTTGTACAACTTCATGTGTAAATAATAATAATAATAATAAAAAATTAGAAATGTTAAGAGTTGAAGTATAATTTTATTTTTAAATGAAAATCTAGGTTTAGCTTAATCAGATGGAAAAGCTTCATTTGTGGCTGCAAATCCTATGTTCTCCTGGGATTCAAGAATTATTTATTTTGAGAGCTGATGTACTAAATGAGGTAATAGAACTGTTTTTTTTATCTTAGGAACAATTGCTAAAACTGACCGTAATAAACAAGTGCTGGATAAACTGCAAGTGGAACGTGAAAGAGGAATTACAGTTAAAGCACAATCCGCATCTCTCTTTTACAATCATAAAGGAGTAAACTACCTCTTAAATCTTATTGACACACCAGTAAGTTAAGTATAAACTGTTTAAATCACACAAAGCTAAATGTCTTTATATTTAAAAGTAGGAGATTTCTGGCTTCTTGTGTTTATTCTGTTTCTTTTTGTTGTAAGAATTGTGAACATATATACAAAACAAAACATTGTAATATAGAAATCTTTGCAAAATACTCTAGAAATAGCTGAAATTGTAAACATTTATTTTCTCCACAGGGCCATGTAGATTTCAGCTATGAAGTATCACGATCACTGTCTGCCTGTCAAGGTGTCATACTTGTAGTGGATGCAAATGAGGTGGAGTTTTAATTCTTGTTTTCTGCTTAGAATTTCAGCAATTTCTTTAAGCAAGCTAGAGAGAAGATTCATTTGTTGTTTTTTTTAATTTTTCCATCAGTGTATTTGCCCCTGGTCTATCTACGTTGCAGAAGAGTAGTAATGGGAGTTTTACAGTTCTAGAGACAAGTACTTGCGTGTTGATAGTTACTGCAGTTCTGTGACATAGCAATAAAAGCACAAGAAGATTGAGGGGGGATCTTGTTAATGCTTTCAAATACTTGAAGGGAGGATGCCAGGGGGATGGGAGCAGTCTTTTTTCAGTGGTGCCCATTGATAGGACGAGGGGTAATGGGCACAAACTTGAACATAGGAAGTTCCATCTTAACATGAGGAGGAACTTCTTTACTTTGAGGGTGGTGGAGCACTGGAACAGGCTGCCCAGAGAGGTTGTGGAGTCTCCCACTCTGGACACATTCAAAACCCGCCTGGACGCTGTCCTGTGCAACCTGTTGTAGGTGACCCTGCTCTGGCGGGGGGGTTGGACTAGATGATCTCCAGAGGTCCCTTCCAACCCTGACTATTCTGTGATTCTGTGAGTAGTGAAGAATCAGATCATACTCTGTACAGAGTATGACCTTTGCAAATGGCAGTCTGGAGAACTTTTAGCTGTTGTACTAATACCCATTTGAGTAGCTTCAGGTTCTTGTTGGAAAGTTTGATGATTCATTCAACTGTTAGTTATAACTAATTATAACTAGTTAGTTATAACACTGTTATAACTAATTGTTGTTGTGTTTTTGATTGTCAATAGTACAAACTAATACTGGCAACATTAAAGCTAAAGGACACTATAAGGTGAATGTGAATAAACTTACTTTGGAAACTTGAGAAGTTTTATATCCGCTAGCTTAATAGGTTTTTGACTGATATTTCAGGAGAAGCAGGAGAGCGAGGGAGTAAAATGTCTGTAAGGTGATAATCTCATAAATTTGCAGACAAAGTCTGTATTAGGAGGAAAGTGATCTTGGTTGGACTTTTATTTGTACAGGGCTAGGAACATCAGAAACAGTTAACAGACTAGAATATGAGGATTATGGGAACATGATTTTAAATATGGACACATTCTCACAAAGTATTTTGATAATTTTCTCTGTGGCATATTTATGATTAGATTGTACAAGGGTCAAATGAATGCTACTTTTTTTCTTGTTATATATATAAAAAAAAAGTCTAGCTTCCTTTCAGTGATGATGAACACTTGTTCCTTCCTAGGTTGGTGGGCAAGTGGACTGCTTAAGTAAGCTTCAGTAATAAATGTTTTGTAAATGTGCTGATGTTTTTATATTTAATGGTATATTTTTTTTTACATCATATTTACACATTATGTGATTATTTGGTGTTCTGTATTTGCCTTTTAGCCAGAATGGTCACAAACTCAACTTTTTCATTCTAATCACTAATGTTTCTTCTGCCAGCCTGAATTCTGGAGGTAATTGTCAAGATTTAGGTCTTACATACTTTTTTTTTTTTTTTTCCCCTGCTTCTTTATGTTGACGAAAAAGTTGGCCCCATATATGCATAATGAATATTCCCATGTAAATAATTTTCCACTTGACCTGTTGTAAACAAGGGGGGGGAGACAAGAAGCAGGTTCTCTTTTTGTTTTTTTCCTCTTCTCCTCCCACCCCCTTCTGCCCTCTCTGGTCCAATTGTCACATTAGGCTTTATAATCTCATTCATTAGCATCTCTCTCTGTCTTTCTCTCGCTTTGTTTTTCCTTGCCTGGTTCTTGGATTTGGAAGGTCATCTTCCTTTTTTTTCTAAGCAGAGCTGTTCTTTTGCCATCCTTTTGAAAGAAATGTCAGGTACAAACCTTATCATTTGTTTTCTTTGAAAATAGCTGTAAGGTAAGTTGAAGGTATATCCCTTTCCTCTGCAGTCACTGCAGTCTTATTACCATGATAAACATCCTTTTTTCTTTGTCTTAGGCCATTTGTGAATAGTTTGTTGTGATCAAAGAATCTGGTTTTTGAGGTACCTGTTATGATCTTGGCTATTCAGAAGTAAATAACAGATACAGAAATATGTACTTGGTGCATAATTTTTGCATAATACTGGATTATCTATAAATACTTGCATGTATGTGGTCACACATACCTCATTATTAGTTTGTCTACTTATATTCAGATTCTGAGAAATGATACTTAGGAATGTTATTTTCTTTCACAGCAGTGTATATAATCAGTAACTTATTTTCAATCCCCCAAATGAAGGCATGGATAGAATAGCAACATAATCTTATATTGGATAGTATGCCTTAAAAAAAAAACAAAACAAAACAAAACAACAAAAGACCAGGAAGATTACATATTAAACTTTTGTAATGCTTATTTTCTAGGGTATTCAGGCTCAAACAGTGGCAAATTTCTATCTTGCTTTTGAAGCACAGCTTGCAATAATTCCTGTCATAAATAAGGTAATAAAGGTTTTAGAGTTTCATATTAGATAATTGGGTTGTTTAAATGCACGGAAGACTTGTAAGAAATTTAACCTTGAATAGAAATATATAATGGGGAAAAAAAGTTAGAACTTTGTTTTACTTATAAATACATAAAGGTTCTTTGATTTGCACGTTTGGAAACTGCAGTGCTGGACCATGTGGAAGATGTGATTGTCTGTGTATTTAGCAGTTTGTTGTTTTTCAGATTGACTTGAAGAATGCAGACCCTGAAAGAGTTGAAAAACAAATTGAGAAGCTGTTTGATATCCCTGTAGAGGAATGTGTAAGGGTAAGATCTCCTGAAGTTTTGTAACGTGGCTGATTGTATATCTGGATCTACTTTGTAGATAATGAAAGAGGTGTACACCTAGTAAATCAACAGGGTGTCTATCTGTCTGCCTGGCTTTGTCTGACAGACGTGAATTTCTTAAAGATTGTCTTCTGGAAAACAAGAGTGGAGAATATACTTCTCAGTTAAAAAAATTCTGTTATGTCTTGATGAATGGCATCAGATAGATTTTTAACTTGTTTCTCATTATGGGTCCAAAAATTGTTTTCACTTTTACTGTAATTGCCGTTCAGGAGAGAAAAAAAATGTTACAGAAAAATTTATAATCAAATAAGCATTTCATAGTAATAGCATTCTAAAGTATGCTTCAGAGTGCTTTTATGGGTACTATTATTTGTGGCCGTCAAAACTGTCTAAGTAAATGTAGATAGACACTGAATAGATACTGAATTAATGCAAGACATGTCAAATTGTTGTTGGACTTGTTTTAGATTTCTGCTAAACAAGGAACAAATGTTGAAAAAGTTCTTCAAAAGGTCATTGAGAAGATTCCACCGTAAGTTCTGTATTTAGTTATGAAACCTTGTAAGATTAGTTAGGAGCCCGTAAGTTGTGTTTATACAGTATAATGGCACTAGTTTTGCACTTAATATTTATCTGATGTAAAGTCAATACTTTATGAAGAGATGTGGGAAAAACCTTATGTCTGAGCTGGTGAAATCAGTTTCAAATTGCAAATCAGAAAAAATGACACTTCAGATTTGATTTGCACTTTAAAAAATGTGTGTGTGAATGTCAGCAGAGAAGACTTCTTTATTCTTAAGAAGTGGGAGAGGAAAATGATGAGATGAGAGGTGAGCCACGAGAGGTGATACTTCTATGAATGTTTATACAGCTTCCATGAAACTTGGTGTTTGAGTATCTGTGTGCTGTTACTCCTTTTGAACATTGCATTGTTAAAATAATAAATGTAACTGAAATCTGCTGTGTTTAGAGTTTCATAGTCTGAACCCAACCTATGAAATAGAATTTGCCTAGGAATGTGATGACAAAGCAGCTGAATTATAGTTCAGTTTCAATCAGCATATTGCTTTTCAATCTTTTTTCCTACTATTAGCTAATAATTGTACTCCTCATTGGTTAACAATTATAGTTAAAAGAAACCACAATGAAAATCCAAGATTAGGTTTCTATGAAAGATAGCAAAACCAAAGTATGAGTGGACTCTTATTTTGTTGTTTTTTTTTTAAAAAAAAAACTCAGCTGTTTGAATGTAGCCATTGAATTTTTGTTTCCCCTGTAATATATTTTAAGCATCAGTTTCACCTGTTGTGAAATGGGTATGATGAATATGAATTTGGTTTTGTTCTATCTGTACTGCTATTGCATATGGGAGAAAAAAAGTAAAGATTTGCTCTATCATCATGAAACACTGAAATGATGTCTGGTATGTGTTTATTTAGTAAAAATTACTCAGTAGTTTTATCTGGTTTAATATGGAAGTTTTTGGGGTGCTTGCTCATTTTATATTAAATGAAAAACATACTGCTTAATATATTGTTTTAAATTTTTTGTGACAGACCCCTGTGTAATACTGCTGATCCATTGAAAGCCTTAGTATTTGACTCCACCTTTGACCACTACCGAGGTGTCATAGCTAACATTGCTATGTTTGGTGGGGAGATTCAGAAAGGGCATAAAATTGTGTCTGCGCACACAAAGAAAAGATATGAAGTTAGTGAAGTCGGAATTCTGACTCCAAATGAGCAGCCAACGCATAAGCTGTAAGTAAAAATCTGTCTCAGTGGAATAAATCATAAACTGGTGTGAGCTACAAAATTCCTGCAATTCTGTTTGATTTTTTCCTTTGAGTGGTAGGGGCTGGGAGATGTCAGGTTTTTTGTTCCTGTTCTTTGGTGTTTTTTTTTATGATTATTATCTGTAATTTAATGCTCAATGTCACTGTTTTTCATTTTGAGCATGCTGAGGCAGAAGCTTTTGGGGACTGCTTTTTGGGCGCTGCTAGGGGGAGGAAGCCGTTCTGTCATGTATAGTACATGGAACATCTGGACAGCTAGTTTTTATCAAGACTAGTGTTTGATATTCTTATTCAGCTGTCCAATTTATTTCTAGGAACTACCTTGTTTGAGAGTGGAAGGGAATGGGGATTCATCTTAGTTGTTGCTGCAGCATATTTTGAGGGTGGAAAACTTATAATCCATGAATGCAACAGCTTCCAGAAACTGGCTCCTCATGGCAGCAGTGGGAAGAAAATCAGGTACTTAGAATTAGTGGGGAAGCTTTATCAGTTTGCATCCAAATTAATGACTTTCCTGAGAGATTCTTAATGAGACTATTTTACTGTGTGTGGTGGGTTGAACCCAGCCAGCAACTAAGCACCCAGCCAGCCACTTGCTCACTACCCATGTCACTGCCTTTGGTCCCGATCCTGACGATTGAAGTGAAGAGAGTGAGAGAGCGAAAGAGAGAGAAAGAGCAGAGATCTGACCCTCAGCTTTTATACTGAGCATGATGCAGATGGGATGGAATACCCTGTTGGTCAGTTTTGGGTCACCTGGCCTGTCCGCTCCTCCCTGCAGGTGGGACCCCACTGCGCTTTTCCGCTTCTGACCCTCCAACGGGGCAAACAACAAAGTTGGTTGGCCTTGGCTGTTGCAGCAATAAGTATAAGCAAGAGCCTCTCCGCATACCATGCCTGGGCATCAGCTATAAACATTGGTTTTATCACTCTGAGAGAGTGAACATTGCCTGCACAATATGCTGTTTCATGTCAGTAGTTAGAAGAGGCCCAGCTAAGAAGCAAAGTTACTGAGCAAAATTGGTCCAGTTTTACCTCAAACCAGGACAACCCGAAACCCAGCAGGATAGGGGAGAGAACTGGAAGAGCAAGAGTGAGTAAAGACTCATGGGTTGAGATAAAGACAGTAAATAAGTGAAGGAAAAAGAAAAGTGGGGTGGGAAGTGATGCAAAGAACAATCAGTAACTCACCACCTCCCACAAGCAGGCTGACCACTAGCAGACAAGGTAGTGTACAAGCAACAAGCCACCTTGGAAAGACTGCGCTCCTCGTTTTTTATTGCTGAGCATGATGTTCTGTGGCATGGAATATTCCTTTGGTCAGTTCAGGTCTGCTGTCCTGGCTGTGTTACCTCCCATCCTCTTGCCCTAGCCTATTTGCCAGGGGAGACAAAGTGAGAAACAGTGAAAGCTTTCATGCTGTGCAAACACTATTCAGCATTAGCTAAAACACTGGTGTGTTGTCAACACCATTTTATTCACAAATCCACAGCACCCTACAGGGCAGCTATGAAGAGCTCCATCGCAGCCAAAAACAGTACGTGGTGTTTTACTTTTTAATCTATCATGGGTTCCTCTCCTAAACAGCATTATGTGCTGATGGAAGGCATTTGTCTTTTGTTGTTTCTGCCACTTAGTATATGAAACTGGCTGTGGTGGCCGCTGGGAACTGTTCTGGTTCTGTTTCTTAGATCCTTGAGAAGTTCCTTCTAGCTCCAGCTTTTAAACTGGGAGTTGCACAGAATTCAAAATCCGGAACTATAAATATACTGTTTAACAGAAATAGAACTGCTTGAGTCAACAGATATTTTGTCGCTTGAGATAAAATTCCTAGGAGAAAAAACTTAAATCTGGCTTTTGGACTGTGTATGGGCTTTTAGGGGGATGACTATTTGAATTTCTGACTGGGCTAAGTGAAGTGGGGAAAATAGCAGAGGTACTGATAATGCCAAGAAGCATGTCCATATAATGCCAATTTTATTTAGATATGCTGGACAGGTGGGCTACCTGATTGCTGGAATGAAAGAAGTAACAGAAGCCCAAATAGGAGACACACTGTTTTTGTATAAACAGCCAGTGGAGCCTTTGCCTGGCTTTAAGTCGGCGAAGCCAATGGTTTTTGCAGGTGAGGAGTAAACCCATGTAACGTAGAACTATTTTTTTTTTTTTCCAGTGACAAGAGTAAGAGAGCTATTAGGGCTTCTAAAACAATATATGCATATATTAAGAGTTGTGAAGATTAGAATTTTAGCAAAGTTAAGCTACAGAGGCACATCATTTATATAGCTTTGTGTAATTTTCTCTGCGACTCAACAGACAAGATTCATAATAGTTGCAGACTGGTTTTAGATGAATACAAGACTAACATGTATTTTTAGCCACAATTATTGCTTCTAATGCCAGTAAATTCTTGATAGCTGGAAAAGAACAGTTGAGACTTGAAAAAATGAAGTCAGTTTATTGGAATTCTTCATCTTGATAACCAGGTTTCCATAATTATTGTGAAATCTTTTTTCTTTTAAAAATTAGCATTGTTTAATTTTTTAAAATATGGTAAACTACCAAAGCTAATATTCAGAATGATTCTTTAAAATATTTGGCTTTTTAAGCTTGAATAGTTCTGTTGAGCTGTTGCCACCAGCTTCAGTAACTACTACAAATGCTATAGCAAATGGCTTTAGAAAGAAATAATTTCTGTAAATCGCTTTCTAGACTTGTTGTGGTGGAATGCGTAGAACTCATTTGAACTGTCTCATGGAGATTGTGCTGTCTGTTAGTGAATCTAGAAAAGTGTAATCCTGTAAATTTTTCTTCTGTGCATGTGTGTTATTTGTTGTAGAGCAGTCTACATTTTCTGAATACACGGTGATGTGAAAAGTGATGCAGTAGAACCTACTAGGCAGTAATTATACAGACAGCTGCTTTTTATTATTTTCAAAAGAATATAGAAACATTCACAACTTTGATATGGCAAATTATTATTTTTTTGGCTGTTCACTCTTACCTTTGAAGGAACATCTCTGTGAAGTTTGTCTGCTTATTCATTTATGCTGAAGCTATTTGTTTACACTACAGCCCTGCAAAACAGTGGTTATGCTCAATTGTGGATCTTCCACATTTGTGAAGGAATAGTTGAGTACAGTATCCCTGCCATTATGGTTTGAATGTTAATTCCTGTTTTTTTCAGGCAATCTAAAACTATTGCGTTTCAACTGATTTTGGGGAGAAAAAAATCGTGGTATTGTTTTTCACATTTTAAAAAAGTTGGAACATAAAGTCAGGTATTTCTGATTTCACCACTGTGTTCACTCTGAAAGGCATATTTGAAAGCGAAGTATACACTAGATAAAGCTTTCTGTCACATCACTTGTATCTAATATGTTTTGACAGGAATGTATCCTGTAGATCAAACAGAATATAATAATCTCAAAAGTGCTTTGGAAAGGCTGACACTGAATGACTCCAGTGTAACTGTTCATCGTGACAGTAGCCTTGCCTTAGGAGCTGGATGGAGGTGAGGCTGTTATACTGCTTTCATTTTTGGAATGCTTTGTAAATTGAGAATGCAAGTTTAAGTCAACTGAAGGTTGAATGAAAATGAATTCAAGACTAGGAGCTTTAATTAAAATTAATGATAGGTAAGGATTAAAAGCATTTGATTTTCTTACATTCTGTATTTGCACGGAGTATGCAATTTGTGAGTGATAGGTTTTGTTCTCAAAGACTCCTACTATTCAACTGTAGGATCATTTGGAGGTTTTTTGCTGTGCCTGATATTCCCAGACTAGCAGTGTAAACATGCTGGAGGGGGAAAAAAACAAACCACTGTGAAATTCCAGGGGATATGCAAATACTGTCACCAACAGGATATTTTTTCCTAGGTTGGGTTTCCTTGGTCTTTTACATATGGAAGTTTTTAATCAACGTTTGGAGCAAGAGTATAACATGTCTGTTATTTTGACTGCGCCAACGGTTCCATATAAAGCTGTTCTTTCCTCAGCAAAGTTGATAAAGGTATGTTAAATTTATTACAGTGTCATATAATAAACATTAATAATAATAAACATTTAACAATACATTTTTAAACATCTACACTTTCTTTAATCAGGTTTTATCAGTCAGAAAACATCAACATTTTTAGGAATAGCTTGTAATGCTACTGTAGACTGGCAGGGGATGGCGAAGACAAGTGAGTTTTTGATCACAGTGAAATAGGCATGTGCAAACTTCATTGAACTGGGTGCAAAAAAAATAACTGTGCTTGAGTTTGAGAGGCTGAGAGAAAAAGGTGGACTTACGAGCACCTGCTGAAAGGAGGCTGCAAATAGGCTGGCTCGTTATTATCTAACATGTACCTCTAAACATTACGAAAATCTGTAAGTTTCAGACAGCTTGTATAAGAAAGGTTGCTGTACTTGCAAGGTGTAAGGCATAGGCCCTTTTTCTCTCCAGTTGTTTCGGTTTCTTCCTTAGGCAGTGCAGCAGCTGTCAATGACATAGTTGACACCTTTTGGTGCGTAAGTGATTCTGGATCGCTGATGTGGGACACTTTTCAAACAGTGCTGGAAGTTGTGTCATTGTTCAAGAGCACTGCCTTGTCAGTGGAAGTGATATAATCCTTTGCTTTGGTGCATGGGGGAGGTGTACGTACACGTAAGAAGCATAACCTTCCTTTTATTCTTACTTCAGAAGGATAACTTCAGCCCCTATTGTGATGTTGGCCTCCAAGAAATAGGCAATGAAAGAATTTGCACAAGGTCAAAAACTTAATTTCTGAGCTAACTTCAGCCTGTAAGGGAGCCTGAACTCAAAGTTCTATTTAGAGAAGAATGTCCCCATCACCAAACTGTAGAATACTTAGAGCAGGTCTTTGTTGAAGCTGTGCCTGACTGTCCTGATCCTATAAGGTATAAGAAGGAAGATCTTTGCTCTATAGGCGAGAGAGAGATGCAAAGATGGATAGAAAGCCTTTTTTATTTCTGTGCATTACCCTAGGCTGTAGTCCTAGTTCTAAGCACTTCTTCTGTTTAATATTCACTGGATAAAATGATTAAAAAAACATTCCTATAATCTTTCTATATAACAATCATATTTAGAGATATGCTGGGAAGGGACTTCTGTATGTGATGCAGAAAGCTCTTTTAAAATTGTGCTCGGTATAAATTTTGGTTTTGTAATTCACAAGTATTTCCAAGCAATCAAAACTTTTTTTTTTTAGCATTTTTTCAATGCTATTTTTGTCTCCTTTGCTATTCAGTCTACTTATTTGTAAAATTACAGTATCTGTTTTATTTGTTTGTTTTCAGGAGTATGGTAAAGCAGAGATTACTATTATCAACCCTGCTCAGTTTCCTGATAAACTTTCAGTATCTGAATATTTAGAGCCAACTGTTCTTGGTACTATTGTAACACCTCATGAATATATTGGGAAAATAATTGTTTTGTGTCAGGTTGGTATATAGTTGTAGTGTTGTCATTTGCATTTTTAATCTCTTCATGTCATACTTAAGTGGAGATACTAGATTATAAGATACTAGATTTAAGTACTAAAATAATATCTTTGACAGTAATTACTAGTTTGGTTTTTTTTTTTTCCAAGAGTATTTAAACA
This sequence comes from Ibidorhyncha struthersii, assembly GCA_013398815.1. Taxonomy (NCBI): domain Eukaryota; kingdom Metazoa; phylum Chordata; class Aves; order Charadriiformes; family Charadriidae; genus Ibidorhyncha; species Ibidorhyncha struthersii. Next base: position 167,612 of record VZSZ01004714.1, on the reverse strand, counting down.
TTTTATGTGTATAACTACTTCTGAACTGCAAAATCCTTATAGGGAAAGTTAGCGATGAAGCTCAGTGACAACGAAGTACCTACATCCTGCACTAGACAAATACATAACTAGTTCTGTTTTCTTGAAAGAACGGAATCTGCAACAGGGCAATAAGATCTGTTGGGTTTTAGAAGTATATTCATGGAGACACAACTTCTGTCAACACTTTACTGGGGCTTCATATTGTTTTCAGTACTTCACTGGAGTTCATTTATGATAGTGATGGGTAATCACATTTTGCCAAGTGTATTTGGAATACCTCTAACTAAAAATATTTTAACTGCCATGTGTATTGTCTTTATATAATTTCTTCACAAAATTTTCTTAACTTTTAACATTTCAAAATACATAATACATCAGAGTACAGTATTTGTATATAAGTACAGTGAAGTATAAGATCTATTAAAAATAATTCTTAAAATAACTTTAAGATACCCTCCTGGCAGGAAAGAAGATGAGCCTGCGAGTCATACTGTGTAATATTCCAATGTATGTGAAAATCTGATTTTAGTGAGATTTTGTGGACAAATAAGTACACATTTAAAAGGCAGCAGTAAGCAGAAGCTGTTAAGGATTTAGCAAATTTAGCTTTCAGAGAGGATAGACTTGAGTCATTTGTGCAGTTAACTTACAACCACTTCATTTATGATGGTGCTGCAGTTTGTTCTGGGACTTTAGCAAACTACCAATAAGAAAGTTACTATGGGGCTTGAAGTACAGGAGTTCTCTCATGTAACTGGAAACTGTTTAATTTGCTTTGTATTTATTTGTAGAAAACTTCTGTCCAGGGGAACTTAAACAAATTTTATTTGTCTAGGATCGTAGGGCAGTCCAGAAGGATATGCTGTACATTGATGAACACAGGGTTATGCTAAAATACCTCTTCCCACTGAATGAAATTGTGGTGGATTTTTATGATGCTCTTAAGTCTCTGTCTTCTGGTTATGCAAGGTAACTACCTCCTTTGTACCCCTTTCCCCTCCAGACCCCGAGTGGGGAACCACAAAAAGATCTGCGAAGATATAGAAAGGCACAAATGAAGAATATTCTTTTATGATGGTGCTGCAAATCGAGTCTTATTTCACCTTTAATGAATTAGATCCACTGTGAAAAAAGATGGCAATACATCTGAAAAACACTAAAAGTGCATCACTACATAATAGTAATTTTCTTTGGTGACACATGTATTTTTCAAGTGTGACATACAGAGTGGCACTTGCTCATCTAGATGAGTAAAATCTACGTGGTTCTTACCTGTCTGAAGTGACGATGGGCATTTTCTATCAAAGGAGTCAAGGCAAATGTACTTGTTACTGTATTGCCACTTGGTGGAAAAGAGAAAATAACCAAATACTGATTCTTTAAAGCTAGTAAAAACAATTAACAAACTATATTTAAAACAAACAACAATTACTTCACTTCATGCTCTATTGTGGGAATAAAGTAAATCATCTGTATTTTAAGACAAAATGTTCTGCCATGGGTGGATTCTACGAACTAAGAGGGTAGAACGATGCTCAGCCATTTGTGAAGACCCTTTGTTAGTTTAATGGAAGGGAAAATGTTGCATGGCAGATGGGCTTATGCCACAGGAGACTCAATAGCTCTTACAAACCTGGTGTGTAGGCATGTTGTTAGTAAGATATATTATATTTTGACGGGAACTGGTATACCTAATTACATTATACATTTTATAAGCATAAAAATGAATTCTATTGAAGGACTAAATTTGGTTTGAGTTTGTGTTTTCTTAAATATGCCTTATAAAGGTAAGGTAAGAGGTGTCTTGGCAGGGCTTGTGTATATTTGAAGTAGAAGCAGAAGCTGAGACAGAAATGGGGGAGGCAAGAAGGACAGGTAGAAGAAATGGGGATGGAGATTTTGAATCTTCTTTTGGCATCTAGCTCTCCAAATAGATAAAACCCAATGTTTATCAAGAAACCATCTCATTAGCAGAATTAGGCTGGGTTTCCTTTAATTCAGGCGTGATTGCAAACAATGTTGCATTGTCTTATTTCTTGATTTTTATTTCCTAATTGACTCCCTAACGTTGCTTGTGTATTTAATGCTCTCAGTAATCATACTTCTGTTATATTCTATTCACACAACTATGGTTTATCTAGGCCAATTAAGATAGAAGTACTTCCAAATACTCTCAAAGGACTTTTTTTCACCCCCTCTGTTCTGATATTTCAGATCTGATCAGATTAGTGATGTTGCAGACTGACACACAGACAGCAAGGCCCACACCTACCAAAGGAGAAATATGGTTTGGAAATGAAAAGGAAAACTTGATTGTCAGAGAGAATGATAATAGGGGTCATATAAAAAGTCTGTCAAAGGAGAGGATGAAAAGAAAACAACCCAGTGTTAGTGTTTGATTTGTGTGGCATCAAGGATGTTTACTGTTCAAAAGCTGTGTTGAAGGGTTCTGTTGCCTGGAGCTTTAAGGAACTTCCAGCTGATAGAAAAGAAGTGTTTGAGTATTAGAGATTGCAGTAAGAATGTAGGTTTTTGATTGATTTACCTTACTCAGTAGCTGGCAGACAGGATGATATCTTCTGCTGCCTTGGAGATGAGATTTATCTGCAGTAAATCTCTAGTCCAGTCTTGCATAAGGGAGACATACTGACACGCTCTTAAAAACTGTGCTCCTATTTTAATACAAAGTTTGAGTGCTTTATTAAGAAATGTGCCTAAAACTTAAAATCTGTGGAAGAAAGAATGCAGAATGTAATTTTTACAAAATCATCACTAACTTTTAAACTCCTTTTGTTTAGTTTTGATTATGAAGATGCAGGATACCAGGCAGCAGACCTTATCAAAATGGATATTCTTCTAAATGGAAATCCAGTTGAAGAACTGGCAACAATCATACACAAGTAGGTTGACTGGATTCTCTATTCCAGAGAAATAAGACTTTCCTATTAATATACAGTGAGAACATCTATAGGTATCACTAATATATGACAAATATGTATGAAACGAGCATTGAGGATTTCACCACATCGCCACTTTTGGAGATGATCTGAAAAAGAGAGGCATTTAAGTGCTAGATATATTTTTGTGGTACAAGGAGCAGAAGGAAATGCAAAATGCCGATCTCTTAAGGAGCTGGACCAGTCAAGGAGATGCCAGATGAATCATTTATGGCACTTATCTACTATTGAAAAACTGGGGGGAAAAAAATGATTTTATGCTCCCAATAATTCCTGTTCTATAGAAGTTTGTTACCTTGTCTCCAGCCAGAGTACCAGGAGAAAAATATTTACTGGATGTAATTACGTTAGAAATTTTTTGCTAAAATGATTCAGGTTACGTAAGTTTCTTGGGAATTACTGGTTTGCTGGTGAGAATAACGCCTTTGTGTTTCTAGCCTCTCCCCTTGCTTTCTTCTCACAAAGTCTTTATAAGGCTCGCTTCTGTAATTTCAGCATCCCTTTCCAATAATCCCGATATAAATTTTTTGGGGGTTTTGGTTTGTTTTAGTTTTTTGTTCTTCTTAAAATACTAACATGTAGTTGCCGAAAATTTGTATATTTTCATATTTTTTACATAACTGGAATGCTGACATCCTTGGAATTCCTTAATTTCAAAAGGTTGACATAGGAAAATGAAACCCTTACTTTGTTCAGAAAGATCACAGGGCTGGAGTGGAATAACTCTTTAGTACATTTGCTACGTAATGTGTTTTTCATAAATATGCAGTGTTTAGCAATCTACCTGCATCTCTTACTCGGAAAAGATGTAAAATGGAGTGGCCAACCTCGCAAAAGTTGTTTACTGCTTTAATGTGTGTTTGTTGATCAGTTTAGCTTGCACCCCTGAACTGTTCTGCTCACTAAAATTAATGATAGCCTTTCTTTTAGCTTTAGATGACAAATTATTTTTTTAACTTGTAGACAGCATTCATTCTGCTCCTGCTTCAGTTATTCTGAATCCTCTCACTGTAAATAGACTACATCCGTCTATATAAAAATATTATGCTGAATTGCGTTTAGAGAGAAAAAAATACTGAGATTACTGTAAGATCAGTACTAAGCTAGCTGTTTTTATTTGTCCTAATTCTACAAATAAATATTTGTATCTTCTTAAGTAATGCTGATTAAGCATTACAGTTTTAGTACTTCATGCTTAAAATGTTTTTGCTTTATACAGGTGGCAGGGAGTTACACTGTTGCTATGTGGAAACATGTAAAACTATATTCAGCTGTAAGCTGCTAAAAAACGTTCTCTAAATATGGATGTTTTTAGATAGAAGAGACCCATTTGTTATCAGTGGCTTATGAAAGTATCTGCTCAGTAGATTCTTTAGTCCTTTTGTCCTTTGCTCTTCCCAAAATCTGAAGCATATGCAGATGCTGACTATAGTTGGATAATTTTTATTAGCAGGTGAGAAGAGTACATTAAAACTTTTTTTTCTTGTTATATAAAACCAGATGTTTTAAAAATATTTCTGTAATGTATAGATCTTTTGACTTTTCAGGCATACAATCAGTGAAAATTCTCCTTGACCTTCTAGTTTAAAGTTGCATTTGAAGCTGTGACAGTATTCAAAATGGCTTCAGTGTGACAGATAATTGGCGTGTTTACTATAAATATTTTAAATTTATTTGAAGACCTCCTGTTAATACAATCTTATCACCTGTTTGTGTGAAACAGGTGACATACAGAGACCACTTATTAGATGTAAAATTATGAGCTGATCAGCTTATCTTTTGAGGTAAAAAGAAAAAAACCTCTACTAAAATCCTTTTATCAAACAGTTTAGTCTATGGCTATATTTTTGGGGTTGTGTTACTCTCTGAAAATACTGGTGACTTTCTTTTTCAGTGATAAGGCATATGCTACTGGTAAATTCTTGTGTGAACGTTTAAAAGATGCTATACCTAGACAGTTGTTTGAAATAGCCATTCAGGCTGCTATTGGCAAGAAAATCATTGCAAGAGAAACGTAAGTGAAGCCCTTCTGTTCTCCCCCCCCTTTTTTTTTTCTCCTTTTAAAACATGGCCTTTTAATGTCTTACCGAGTTTTATACATTACAGTACTTTGATTTTACTGTAAAGTCGTATTTTTCTTGTATATGCTACTGGACCTCTTGGGGAAAAAAACCAAACAAACATAACATAAGCTGTGATGATGAGTAAGGACTTTATAAATTTAATTGAACAAAAATGTATTTTTATTTTAAATTGCTTGTGGTCAGCATTGCACTTAGTGGGTAGAGTATAACTTGTGACACCCATGGTCCACTTCCTCTTTGGCAATGGAAAAAATTACTACTGAAAAAAGTTAGCTAGTTGTAGAATAGTTTAATCTCTGGGAGAGTCAGCAAAACAAAGAACTGAACTGTGCTATTCCAGAGGAAGTATGTTGCAAGCTGAACACAACTATTTCCTAGCAGCACTCAGTGCTTTTAGAGCAAAGTGTTTCCTTGATGTTATTTCTTGTCACATTTCTGCTGTTGCTGTTTAAACAGGATTTGAATTGTGGCAAAAGAACTAAAGGTAGGGATCCAAGCAGAAGTGCTGTAAGAATTTGTGTGTACATATCTATATACGCACATACGTAATACTTGCTGTGAATCATAGCAGAAATCCTAGATAAAAAGGCGAGATTGTAATTTTTATGTACATATTATACACCCTAAGGGATAATTGTAGAATTGAGAAATGTGAATTAAGTCTTCTGCTTACAACTTTGTCTTCTGTATACAAAATGTGAAAATGGTCATTATTCTAATACATCTCACAAAAACTAGTAGAAAAAAGCATTATGACAACTCAGTGTTTAGCTGCATATATAAGAGATGTTCTAACATGTTCATGTATATATGTTTTTTTTTTTTTTTTACAGGCTGAAAGCTTACAGAAAAAATGTTGTGGCAAAATGCGTAAGTATTTATCATTTTTTGATGTTTCTGATGTATGTAAACCTAAGAGTCTTGCCTAAGTGATAGGGGTATCTTTTTCCTACAAACGCACCGAAGACACATTCTGCTTGTGTTCCTAAGTGTCAATGGCATAGTAACGCATACTTTCAAGCTTTTATTTTAAAATTCCACTCAGGTAACCTCTAGTTGCAGCTTGCAGTCACAGTAGATCAGAAAGAGTAATGGCTTTTTCAAAATTACACACTTAAGAGTGAACTCAACAGTGTCTGTGTTCATTCCTTTCCCGTCACCATTTTCAATCAGCTGTAGACATATAGTAAACGTATGCGTGTGTGTACAGACACACATACTTGTAACTTCATGTTTCCTAAATTGTTTTTTTTTCCAGGTGATTTAAGAAACTATAAAAGTGCTTCCTTAGAGACTGATTACGATTAGCCTTTTACTTGAGTTTTCAGTAATATGTCATGACAAGGCCTTAAATATGCAATAGTTGACTACCAACAAGAGTGGACAAAGCTATAGGAAAAGCACGGATGTCTCTTACTTACCTGGTCTTCAGCTCTCTGAAGCAAACATGTTGGAAAAAAATGAAACAAGCGTCACTTCCCCACAGCTATTACAGAATTCTCCTGCTAGGCACATATGTGGGATGGTGTTTGTTCAGCATTGTATAAGGGTTCAGTTAATTTACCTAGACATAAACTGGGGCATCTTTATTAACACTAGGTGCTTATCTGAGCTGGCCTCCTGCTGCTCTTCCAAGGGGATCTGGGTAGGTTGTGTTTAAAGTCAGCCAGGCTTCTGTGAATGTATATATTTAGGTAACTGAATTCAACCCTCAGTTGTCCAAGTGAACACGCTTACTTGCTCCCTTGCATTTTTTTAACTGGTGGCCTTTTGGGATAACTATTTGGAGTATAACATAATCTTTTGTCATAATATAACTAGCCTTTCTGACTATTTTTAAGCCCTTAAGTTCAGTGTTGGTGAAATGTACTGGAGTTGCATTTAAGCTTACGAAACTATTTTTCCTTTTCATAGTATGGTGGAGACATTACAAGGAGAATGAAGCTTTTAAAGAGGCAGGCGGAAGGGAAGAAGTTGATGAGAAAAATTGGCAATGTAGAAGTACCAAGAGATGCCTTTATACGTGTTTTAAAGAGACAAACTGACAAATAGAGATCAGTGACACGCAGCTGATGATTCTCTCAACTTTTTGTAGACGGTAGCATAATGAGCTAATGTATAATTTGTCACTGTGAGAGGGAACATATTTGTGTGGTGTAAATTAAATATATGTGGGAACATAAACTGAAAGGATTATGTACAGATACTTGTAGATTATTATGAAATTAAAGTTATTTAATTTGACTGAATCTAAGTTTTCACTGTATTGTTTTTCATTGTATTTCATTCTTTAACACTTAAATTTAACATAATTATGTTTTATTTTTGCATTGCAAGTCTTTGTTCAAGAGAACAGGCACAATGTGGCAAAAAGTTTATAAAAATAATTGGAAGATATAGACAAAGAATGCTTTTTTTTTTAAGAAAAGAAAAAGTTTGAACTGTTGCCACAAAAATATCAAGCTACTTCCTGTTTTACTTTCTAAAGTTGCTGTCGTCAGGAAATCACGATGATGTTGGGAAATAACATCAGGAAAAACTGACCATGACTTTTTTTTAACATACCACACTATTTATTTTAAACTTTAGTTAAAATGTGTCACTTTACCATGAATGCAGCCTAGCTATGCTAATGTCCGAAGAAATCATAAGTTTTAATACATTAAAACAGAAGATGTGTAACTGCTACACTAATAATACCAACTCAGGCCTTAGAGAACGCCTTTGGCATGAAGGTTTTGGTTAGAACATGTCTTAGTGTACTTGTTGAAGTTTTACTTACATTGTTCACATACTAGAGTTTGTCAGTGAGTTCTCAATTGAAAGCTGTAGTTAAGTGTACACTTTCAAAAGCAGCAACTTTATTAAGTAAACAAAGCAATCATTAACAGAAGTTACTGGCCATCCTCAATACTGCATTCACAACTACATGCCCACCCCCAAAAGCTTTTAAGCTGCTTTTATTGTTTAGATCTTCAGGGACTAATTTGGGTCTTCACAGATCTTCACTTGTTACTAAATATCTTTTAGAGAACAAATTACTAGTAGCATCTACTAAAGCACTCAATCACCAGAAAATGCTGTTCTTAAGGCTTGTAATTACAGCTTGACATTGATTAGTCATAAGCTAGTTTATTTCAACCTGAGTACAAGATGAATTGGGAAAATCCTTGGAGGGATGGAATTGAACTGGACAGTTTCAGAGGTCCCTTTCAACCTATATTACTCTGTGTCTCCAGAAAAAGGAGGGAGGGAATTTTGATACTTAGTGGTTTAGGGTTTTGTGGTTTTTTTTTTATTTTATTTTTATTTGAAGCTCTTCCAGCTGTATAGAAAAACCAAAGATCTGGATGCAAACAAGGCATCCCACATCTCTAATGAAAGTACCTAAGCTACTGCTTACTACACAGACCCTGAAGATCCACTCTCTATCATTAACATAGTTATTAATTCCTCCCCTAAAAAGCTAGCAGGAGTGGTATGTTAAAAGATAACATTTAAGAAAGTACAGAGTTATGTTTAGGAAGTACAGATACTAGGATGTGCTACGAGCAAAGGAACTAGAGCAATACTTTTTACTTTTTTTTTTTTTTAACATTTGCAGCCATCCTTATTATAGGGACCAGAACTGGGCACAATATTTCAGGTGCACCCTGACAAGCGCTGAGTGGGATGATCATATCTCTTGTCTCCGCTAGCAATAATGCCCCTGTGGGTGCAGCCTTTGTTGCTGCAGCAGCACACTGCTAACTCACATTCAGCCTGCAGTCCACCAGGTCCCTTTTCAGCAAGGCTGCTTCCCAGCTGCACAGCCTGCAGCCTTTGGTTATTCCATCCCAGGGATTTAGGCCAAATTGCTGTTAGCACAGCTGCTGTGCCTACTGGGCTAGCACTCTCAACTGAAAAACAGGGCTAACATGGCTTGTAGGAAAAGCTGTCTGTCCATCATCTATATAGGTGAAAAGTTAAATTGTTGAAGTTATGCTTCGTTGCACTTTTTCCCAGTGAGAATTTTTACACAAGGGCATGCTCCCCCCCCAGGAAGAGTCTAAATCAATAAATTCTTAATTTTCTCACAAAAAAGTCACGAAATTCCTAACCTCTCCCTGAAACCTTGAAGTATTTATATTAGAAACAAAACAATTTTGAAGTTACAGATTTATATTTTAAGTTTTACTTATATTCAAAGTAGGAAATAACATTCCTTGTAACAGCTCAATGATACAATGAGAGGTAACTATTGCAAAATGATTAACAGTTGACTTTAAATGATCATGTATTAAACTTGCAGACATTATATTCCTGTAAATTAACCTCTTTTCAGGCATTTAATAGTAATATCAAAGGTACAATTAAACAGGTACCTCCAGAAAGGAACATTTAGATTTTTCCTTATGTATAAAGCTCAATTACCAAAAATATAAAAATCCTAAAGTAATTTGAAATACATGAGAGGAAAAAGTGCTATGGCAAAAGTTTAATATTTTTATCTGTGGAGTAAGTTACAACGTTCAAGAATTTGGTGCATTTTTAGGCACTGTTTTTGTATTTTTATTTGCCTGAATTGTACAGCAGGACTTGAGATGCCCAAAAACTGTTTAAGATAAATTTAAGGCAACCCAGTGCAAAAGCTCAGTGTACATTAGATACATGTAAACAAAACATTCCATAGTAGAAATTGTACAACTATTACAAGTCCATGGTATTAACAAAGGCCAAAACCATTCTGCCTAGAGACACAAATGCAAAATGTAGTTACACTAATCAAGCCAAAAATTCCTGGAAATAAAATATCATTTTCTCTAACACAAGGCAGATGCATTACATTGCTGTGCTAGAATAAGTGCCCTGCTTTCCCCCCCCCCATGTAACATGCAATCTCCCACGGGTTTGTTCTGTTCCATTTAGTTATGTACCAGCCAGCAACAGAGCTCCAAGTGTTAAAGCAAAATGCACAACACAAACAGATGGAATGTGAATGTACAGATATTGGACCTTTTATAAAAATACAGTACCTAGGATTCCCCATTTTAAACAGTTTTCAGCATATTGCATAGCAGTGAACTCATCTGCTACCTAAAACTGCTGCTGTTGACCCACATGGAGTTCCTCTTCAAGTCTTCTTTCAGTTCTCTTTCATACTGTACAGTGGGTCCACAAGCTTATTGTGCACATGCATTAAACCTTAGGGGGAAAGCAACAATGCCAGCTTTACATTAGTTATACTTTTTCCAACATGTCTTTCTAGCCACATTTTTATTCGGAGTTTGCTTCAAAGTATACATTTTAAGTAGTTCACCGAGTAGAGTAACAATGGCTAAAGTACTTGAAAATCAAAAGTTGAAGACAGCATATGTGTTACTCTATCACCTGAATACTACCGACATCTTCAGTTTATAGAGTGAGCATGGACAAGACAGCTCTCTGATAACAGACCTATCAAAAAGTAGATCTGGAATGCTTCCAAATGAACTGAATACATGACATCCACCCATCTTTCCTTTGTATTAAGAACGGTACAACAGCAACATAAAATTCCCCTCATACCACCAATTATCATAAAAATCAGATGATACTTCTACAGCTTAAATTTCAGTGTTCTAGCATTGTGGTATTACTGTCCTTTTAATTAATAGTGTACTTGTGGTCCTAGGCAGGCAAAACCAAACTAAATTATCCAGACTGTTAACGCAGATTCAGAACTTCATTAGTTGAACTGTTTTCTAGCTGGGCTTTATTTGGTCATACAGAAGTGATCCATAGCTGTGATTAGGGGAGTATTTTTTTCCCCCCCAATTCAGATACTTTTAATTTTGGAAAGTGTGGAAAAGAGCAATTAAAAAAGGTGCTGCTTTCTTTATCTTGTTACAAGTAAAAGTGTTACCTACATCTAGGTATGGATGACATTCAGTCACTGGTATGTTTTTAACCTCATTTCACTGCAAGGACTTATAATAGTAACTGATTGTGAACACTGATCTGCAGAGCATAAGTCAATTTTAGCACCAATTCTAAAACTACGAATCTAAGTAATATGCAACTTTTAAAGAATTTTTCTTAAAAGCCATTAAAGAAGTCTGACAGTAGTGCACATTTTAGTGATTATCTATCACAAAGAATATTCAAATACCTTTGCTACATGAAGCATGTGGTGGCAAACAGTGTCACTGCAGCAACATGAAATTTGAATAACTGTACAATCTGAGGTCATTACTGTAGGTGACCACAACAAACAGCATTTTATTCAGCATCTATTTCTAATCAGTGTGTGATAATTTGATACAAAATGCAGATGTTACTGTTTCTTTCTCCACTTAGTGACACATTCTGCCAACCTTAGAAGGCAGCATAACTAAAGGAAACAGTTTCTTAGATTTCATGAAATCTCTTGGGTTGATGTGCATGGGAAAGGTCAAGTCAGTAATATTTTTCAGGACTTAATATATTCTCACTTACTGTTAAAGTACACATTTGATACAAAAGCCATTTGCACTGAAAGCGTAACAGCTGCACACACTAGTCAAACTAGAACTGTTTTGAACTTTAAAGCATTCTACTTCCTACCAGTGTTTTTCTCTTCTAAAAAAAGGTAATGGAGATAATTACCCACTTCCTAGAGGCACAAAAAATGCTTACAAAGTATTGCCTCTGCCATATTTAATGAAGGATATTTAAATCCTGTGAAATTGTTTCAGAAAAAAAAGTTAGAAACAAAACCTTTTTCTAAAGATATGCTGAGTCCTTACTTGATACGTGCCAAAACCATTATTTCAAAGGAAAGTTTCACTGTATATTCAAGTATGCTTTGAATAAACAGATTTCTGCATACAGTTTTAAAAGCATGCAGAAGCATGGAAAAACTACCCTGAATTAACTAATCTGCAGACTAATTAATTCAACATTCATTTTCTGCTTCATTCTGCAGGAAGGTTACCTTTCCCTTTTCCAATGGGAACATTTAAGTACACTTGATAACTTTAGCCCCTAAGAGGTTTTCCAGAAGTTAGAAAAAAAGTGAATGGGAATAAGAGTTATTCTAGTTACCAGCCAGTGTGGTACTTGATTATCAAAAAGATTTGAATTTTCACATAGTACCTTGAGATTTTTTTAAACTGGGGGGGTGGGGGGCAGAATCACAGTAAACAGCTGCCATAATTAGCAGTCATTAAGAACTACCCAGCTTCTTAACAAATCCAACCTGAAGATCAAGATTCAGAAATAATTCTAAATTTGACCCACATTGATTTCTCCTCCATCTTAAAAGGGGAAAATCTCACCAATTTGAGAATAGGTCAAATTAAGCAAGTTTAAAGTAAACAACCTTTTTATGAATTCTATTGCTCTGTATTACAGGGTGATTAAAAACCGCGTGACACAATAGCACATTTGTATCCTGTAGCCCTTGATTTTATAAAGCAATGTTCAGTGTCATTCATCTAGTAATTCTACATTAGGGTTTATATCTTTTCCAAGCAAAGCTTTTGTGTCTATGAAATACAGAATAATGTTTAAAATTTATCCAAGCAGTTAAAGAAGTTCATCTTTGAAAACAACAATAAGCACTATCTAGCAGTGTGATACAGGTAAAGACTAACACTCACACACTACTTAGCAAAGAACAGCATACTGAAAAAATCCAAAATTAACAAGTTGGCCACAAATTATATCAGGATAAAAATCACATTAATGCCAGAACTGCAATCTAATACATATATGGACACTGGTGGTATAATGCTTCAAAAAAAATAATTTCATAAATTGCAATCTTGATCTCAGCTACTACAAGCGTCCATGCTAGTGAGAAAGAGGAGTGATTTACACAACTGCATTTGCTGTGCTAATATAGTTAGCAGAAAACTACTTTTCTCAGCTTCTGCAGTCTCAGTGAAACAGAATTCACCTCTAGGAACTCTCAATGACTAATCAAAAATTCCAACTTTAAGTTTTCCTCAGTATAGGTACTACAAATGTGAAAAGCACAGTAGAAGTCTGCAGTGTATTAAAAGTCAGTGTAGATTGTTATGCTAATTGCACTGTATGTAAAATGTCCTCAGGTAGCTTCAAAGTCTGTATCACACATTTCAAGTTTTACTAGACAGCACATTACAGCACATAGCAAAAGCAGCATTAAAATACATCAGGATTAATAAATGTATCAAGTTTTCTTTAAGTGAAACTTTCCAGGATATTTAAGACCAATGTTCTGGAACACCAGACTGCTGCTGTTTTACATTCAGTTGAAGATTACTACACTATCATTGCAAATTGGAAGCAAAGGAAGTATTTTTCCAAAGCAGATTTGTCAGGAATGTAAGGAACACAAGATATGCCTCCTAGCACTTTTCCATTCACAAGAAATAAGTAAACATTTATTATGTTGAATATATAACATTATACATTAGCTACTGTAAAGTGTAGGAAGGCTCAAACATAATTTAATTAATTTTTTTAAAATTCGTGTAACCTCCGATTCAGTGCTCACCTTTAAAGTACTTCACAGTTTTAACTCTTAGTTCTAAAGTAGCATCTTCATCACACACAAAGATAGTACGAGGGTGTTGCTGGAAAGCCGAAACTGTCCACATATGATTGACTCCTTCTTCAATTGCTTTGTACAATGCAAAAGCCTTATGTGCACCTGTTATAAGAATCATCACCTGCAAAACAAAGGTCTCTTTACTTTCAATCCCAGTATCAATACCAACTAGTCTTGAAAACAGACACATGCAACTAGAACTAAATGAGTTCTTACTTCTCTAGCATCCATCACTGTACCCACACCAACTGTTAGCGCCATAGTTGGTACTTTAGATAAGTCTCCATCAAAGTATTTAGCATTTGCCAAAATGGTGTCCATTGCTAAAGTCTTTAATCTTGTTCTTGAAGACAAACTTGATCCGGGTTCATTGAATGCAATGTGGCCATCTGGACCAATGCCTTTTCAAAGTTAAAAAAAGTAAATCATTCCAGACCTGCGAGTCAACAAATATCCTCAAACATCGTAAATGAATAAAGAAGTTTTAGGACTCATTCTTTCCTTTTGGTTCCCCATTTTCAATAAAAAGCATTCAAAACTTACTTGAAATTAAGAAACTTGGACACCAACCATTCTGTTTTGGTATTCATACTCATTCTTTATAAGTCACAGAACTTTCTTACACCATAATTGAAAAAAGTGGGTTTAGCCAAGTTATGAAACCAGTGATTAAAGAGTCAGTGTATTTGTTTGAAACGTAACTAACCATAGAGTATTTCCTCATACCTCCAACAAACAGATCAATCCCCCCCGCTTCTTCAATTTTCTTTTCAAATGCATCACATTCCGCCTGTAAGTCTGAAGCATTCCCATCAAGGATATGAGCATTATTTGGATCTATGTCAATATGTTTAAAGAAGTTATTCCACATATAGGAGTGATAGCTCTCTGGATGATTTCTGGGAAGCCCTGAAATCATTTAGAGTGAAATTAACATATTACAAGATTTAACCAAACAGCCTTAATTCTAGTCTACGTGTAGCCAATCTAGGGCATGCAAGAGAAACCTAAGTCAGTCAGATAAAGCAGTATTTAAAATTATATTGAGAAGAAAGATTTCCTTTTGGCATGCACATGGTAATCGGTTTACCTTCCCTTCGCATACATCTTAACACAAAGAGTGTAAAGTCCTCAAAAATACGGTGTGCCAACATACTTTCAACAAATGTACTGTAAAGTAATTTACAAGCACTGAATTTAGCCCAGAATCCACCTGGGCTAGTTTATTATTTGCATTTTTGTCGATAAAGAATAGAGAAACATGCTTAAGATGATCCCATGTACATAAGTCCAACTTAGAAGTACAAGCATCTAAACTGACTTTGCGCTTCGCCAAAGTAATTAACAGTTTTAATAAGAAAGTTGTTCTCAAATAATTAGCACATCTTACCTACATATTCATCCATGTTGAAAGTCTTTACGTATTTGAAAGAGAGATCTCCATTCTTGTGATATTCTATCAGCTTTTTGTAGCATCCCAAAGGTGTACTCCCTGTTAAATAAAGGTTTTCTACTGTTCTATATATCTGCACAACACTTTAAGTGTATTTTAGTTATATAAATTTGACTTCATAGTCAAATTTTGCTACAATGCTTTTCAACATAAAAGAAATTCATTACTTCTCATTTAGTATTTCTCAGCTTCTAAAACTTTATCACAACTTTTTACACAAATAAAACCCCTATTTAAAAAGAAATACGTTGAAGTCATAACAAAAAAATATTTGTATTCTTCTAAATGCAGTATCTGTTAGCAGCGATACAGACATAGTTCAGGGTTTAGTCACTTGCATAGACTCTGAATAAGACTTGCCTGTGGGTAGACCAAGAGTGAAATATCTTCCTTGACTTGGCTTGAATTGGATAATACGATTACAGATGTATTTTGCTGCCCATTCACTAGCCTGATCATAATCTTCAAGAATTACTAGCCTCATTATGGCCGTGAGGAACTTCTGTGATAAAATAAACTTAAACCTGGAGAAAATGTCAAAGTTTTAAAAATAAGCACCATAAGAATAGTTGCAAAACTCTTAGATTACAGAAGAGATAAAAGCGACCTTTTATACTGATGACCTATAGTGCTAAATAAAGGATATTTTACTTGCATAGGCATATTGCACTCTTGCAGTCCTACTTCAAGCTGGACTGTTGGACAATTGAAAGAAAAGATACAGAATCCAAGTGACAGATTACAGTCAAAATACTTAGTAAAATTCACAGACGAATTTAAAGTAACTTGTAGGAAAAAAGCTAAAACAAAATGAGAACAAGCACTTTTCAACTTCAATTCTTTAATTGTTGCTGTTAGAAAAGAGGAAATACTCTGCTTGAAATAAAAACAAACAAATAAGTAAACAAACACTGAGATTAACTCCTGGTTCTTACAACCAGCTGAATGCCTAAAATTTCAAAAAGAAGGCCCGGAATAACTTCATGCTTCTATATTCAAAATACAAAACGGGAAGTAAACAATTAAAACTCCTTTCACTCCCATTCTAACTTTATAATAATGCTTCAGTAAGCTTGTTAATCTGCAAAAAAAAAAAACAATGTTCAAGCATTAGAGATATTTGAAATCTTAACAACTCACAGAAAAAAATACCTATGAGGTCACATTTTTTCTTTTCAACATAACTTTAGAAAGAAGTCGGTCAGTCACTCTTTATAGGCTCTGATTTTGAGTACAACTATACTGTCTATTAAGACAAATATCTAGAAAACAAGCTTGGCTGTTAAAAGTACACGAGCACCTCCTGCATTAAGTGAAACTCATTTTTCCATGAGTTTCTTCTTACCGGAGTCTGGTAATTATCAGAAAGACTGGGGCTCTTCAGCCAGTTTGCAACGTATTACTTTTCCCAGGTCTGAGTGTGCTTGGCATTAGCCAGAAAACAACATCGTTGTCGGAAGCTTAAGGCCAACTAAGTGCCAAACCACCACTAGCACACGCTACTCTTAGTTGACCCAAAGTGAGACCAGTTTCAGAAGAAGTATGAATTAAACTACAGTAATGCTTAATAGGGTAACATCTGTTCGTCCCACTAAACAAGGAAGAAAACAGACACCACCTTTTGCTTACTGTGCTGCCTCCTCACCCTGGACAGGAGCCACAAGTCAAACTCACCTTAGCAAAGGAAGCACTACGCCACAGGTACCGAAAAAGTGACCACTCATATTTCCCCCAGGAGGACAGAAAAACAGGCCACCAGAACAAGATCTCGCCTCCTTAGAGCAGNCCCCGGGCAGCCCCAGGCCTCACGGCCTCCCCCCACCCACCGCCCGGGCGCGGCGGGGCCCAGCCTCACCCCACCCGCGCACACGGCCCCTCCCGTCCCGCTCACCCCCAGCAGAGCCCGCAGCGGTCACAAGCGGCGATGAGGGAGGGGGTGTGGGCACACAGCACCGGAGGAAGGGCAGGGACCTCCGCCCGCTGCAGCGCCCCACACTACCCTCACCGCCGCCGCCGCCACTGCCGCCACTGCCACCGCTGCCCGAACCCGCCGCGCAACCCG
>VZSZ01004714.1:134150-150428 GCA_013398815.1 Ibidorhyncha struthersii | reverse complement strand
GCGGAGGCGGCGGCCTCATAGAGGCGGCGGGAGTGCGGCCCGGGAGGGGTTCCCGGTGGTGGGGTAGGGGATGAGCTAAGGTGGTTATTGTCCTCTGGTGGAGCGCCTCGGGAGCTGCTGGTGGCTCGGGCTGGGTGGAGGATGTTCGTAGGCCAAGCTAGAGTAGGGCCTTTGTGTGACGCCTGTTCTTGGAGCCCCTCTTTAGGGGGAAGCAGGTGGCCCACAGATCTTCGTCAGGAAGGTGCTGCTTTGGCTTAAGTATTTGCTTGAAGCAGCTACAAAAGAAGCTGGTTTTACTTACTGTAAAAAAAAAAAAAATAAAATAGGCAAAGTATCAGCTATCTTCTCTTTTTGCTTTAAAAAGAGTCAGGTAATCTTAGAGATGCATGTAAGCTATAATTTAAACAGCTATGGTGTGATAGCTGTTGCTGATTGGGAAAGGGTTAATAGTCTTTAAGGGTGCTCCTTTATAACTGAGTTTGGAAATTGAGGGGGAAAATGTAAAAGAGTAAGCTATGTAATTCTGAGTGTATGTGTAAGCATATGCTGTAGGCTTTACTGAGGTCTTACCATATTGGAAGACCAGAATAAATCTGTTTACTGGGCAAGAGCATAACTGGCTGAGGAAAAACATCATGATTGAAGTGTAAGGGGAGGGAAGCTAATAAAGGGGGGTGGGGAGGGTGTATAAAAAAAAAAAAACAAACAAAAACCTGGAGTCATGCATGAATGTAATCGTGCATTTTCTGGTAACGTGACTAGAACTACTGCAAGGTAGTTTAGCATAATTTAAGTAATGTTTTGCCAGGAGCATGAAAGGTGCATTTGCAGACTTGTGAGGAAAACTATATCTTAGTGGAGTCTCTGAGACTTAGCTGGCAACCAATAAAAATATCCTTTGTTTCAAAATCTGCCTCTTTATTTGAATTTAACTTCCAAATATCAGCAACTTGATTTAGCTCGTGGCCATTCTTCCTATAAAGTCTTGATCTTGGAAATTTTACCAGGTCCTAAAGAATATTGTTTTCTCTTGCACTGTTTCTTGAGTCATGGTCTGACCGTCTGCTGCTCTCATTGTTTCAGAGTATGCTGCAGTGGAGGTCGTGATTTTCAGATCCTATGTAACAACTTAGTTTTGCCTCTAGATTTCCATTCTGTCTTTTTTCCTACCTATATGGACCATGTGTAATGCTTCAGTGGTGAACTACTGTACATAGCAGACTAGTTAACATATTTCTTCGGTATTACTACATACCTAGGTACCTTACCTACAGGCCTGAAATCACTCCCCCAGAGATGTAGGGGAGGTCGCTTTCCCCTGGTGAGCCCTATTCTCTGCAATGTAAGCTCAATGTCAGCGATTACTTAGTTATTTTCTCGTGGTCAAGTATCCATCTGTGTTTCTCTCTCTGTCAGCTCTCTGCTATCCTGCTGGGGTTGTCTCTTCCCTCTCTCTGCATCATTGGTGTTGCCACCTTGTGTGCGGTACTGCTTCACAGTGCCCCTGAAGGTAGCAACAACAGGCTTCTCTACTTCCTGAAAAGCTTTGCTAGCTATCCTGATCTGAAGACGGTCAGTTGGTTCTGAGGATATTTACTCTAGTGTACACTTGCTGCCTTGACAAGGTAAGAGTGAAGTGTGTCCGCATGGATGGTACAGCAAGAACAGCCGTTTGCATCATCCCCTCTTCCCTTGGCAGAATGGCGTCGTTTGATTTTCATGCTTCCCATCTCTGATTCCTTTCCTAGCTCTACCCTGTAGGTATGACCTTACCATATATTCCTTATCCTGCTGTAGTCTATTGGCTTTGTTCATTGCTCTGCATGTGAAGTTATAGGAAACAGAAATCTTTCACACAAGTTCTGTTGGTTTCCACAACTTGAAAATTCACTTTGTTCATCACTAATGAAAAACTCTTAAAATTCAGATAACAGGCTGCCGCATGTTGCGTATTCTCAAAAGGCCCGAGAATACATGATGTACTGTTCTGTGCTCAGTGGAACTTCTTGCACTTTTTTCTGCTGCCTCTAAATTCTGAAAAACCTTTTGTGTCTGTTGCCTTTTAGCAAATTTGGCGATATTATCAACTGCTTCTATTAGACATACTCAGACAAATTCCCTGTCTTTTGTGAGCATATTCAATTCTGCCTCTCCTTGTTAGTATGCTAATGCATGGGGTATGATTTTTCTCAAGTCACTCTTCGGATTTTCCTTTCTAATTCATAGCAGATGCAAAATGCTCTATATGCAATGAATGTTTGTTGCTAGCAATGAGGCAAAGTCTTAATTCCTTATTAGGTTTCATTGAGTAGCATGACTAGAGATTTCTTAAAATCTCAC
Organism: Ibidorhyncha struthersii; assembly: GCA_013398815.1. NCBI lineage: Eukaryota > Metazoa > Chordata > Aves > Charadriiformes > Charadriidae > Ibidorhyncha > Ibidorhyncha struthersii. The sequence goes on along the minus strand of VZSZ01004714.1, from coordinate 148,088 downwards.
AGTCATGGTATAAAATCCCGGTGTCTTTCTGTTGCTTCTGGAAACTGTTTGTGATAAAGTTTTTTTCTTAATGGCCCCTTCTGTTAAGTATCAATTCATTTACTTACGGTGATCTGTTTTTTACATATCTGCTATGATCATGAGGCTTTTGTGCTGCTTTTTTTTTTTTTTAAATCTGTGTTTAAGTGACTAGGAATTTAAACTGGATGTACTTCAATAGTAATGAAGCTGCATTGAGTTTTACCTAAAGAGTGCCACCTGAACTTAGGCTGAATCCAGCCTTTTAACGTGGTAGCTATTCTTTCACATTCCCTCCTTTTTAGTTTGAAGAACAAAGAATCCTGCCCAAAGTAGGGACCTGTGAAGAAAAATTACTCAAATGGATGTTAACATGCAGGAAAGAAAAGAAGCCAAAAAGGTTGTGATGAAGATCTTTACCAAGGCTTTAAATGTGGAGGTTGAAAAACAAGTAATTGATGAGAAGACTTAAAAAAAGACCACCTCTTACCACCTTGCTGAATTAAACTCTGCTGTGTAACAGGTGTGTGAGTCAAGAATAAGAATACAAAATAACATAGCACTACTGAAATCTTTTAGAAGGTGATAACTGTATGGGAAGAAGGAGGAAAACTGCAGTGAAGATTGCGTTGTTTTTTTTTTTTTATTTTCAGAGCTCTGAAAGAATGTGAAGACAGTGGTAGTTACCCCTGGTACTCTCTTTTATGCCACAGGGTATATAGCCTTCTGTTTTTCTCTTGCCTAAAGCATGCTGAATTTCTGGTAACTTCATTTGTCTTCTGGACATAAGCCTGAGGGAACTAAATCCACTTGGCAGCTTTGCTTACTGCTTGCAAAGACTGAAGATAGTTTCACATGCTTGTGCACCCCTGTTCTTGTCACAGCTTTCTTCAAAGCTTCCTTGGTTAGATCTTACCTGGATAGTAGGTGGCATGTGATGCCTTTTGGGTTTATGTTTCATGCAACAATCCCATTTTCCAGTACAATAGGAAACATCAGATTCTGTGATGCCGGGGTGTGCCAACAGAGACACAAGTGAAGCATCTAGCTAGTATTTAGCGCCACCTTAATTTTCACAGGCAAGGTTTTGAGCCAGTTGGTGAAGCTATACACAGTAAGAGATAAGCACCCTATGCTTTTGTTTTCTGTTTCTGTTCTTACTTGCCACATATTGGTACTTCCTACATGGGTTCTGGTAGAATCTGTACCAAAACAGACAGTTACCAGCTGGTTCTGAACACGAGAGTGGATCACGACAGAGCAAGCATTAAAGGCGGTGAGGGGAGAGGTGTGTGACTTAAATGTCATACCATCACCCTGTTACCTTATTGCTGATGAGCTCTTCAGTTTGTCAGAGTAGGGGTTCAGTGCTGGAGTTTGCTGCCCACTACTACTTTGTGTTGCTGATCGTTTTCCCCCGTGGGTATCTGGAGTGCCGGGGTATTTGTCCTCAAGCATCTCTGCCCTCATTACGGATGTGAGAGTCTGCTGCCTCACAGATGTGAGAGCATAAATCGGTGATTGGCTATGCCCCTGTAGTGGGGAAACATTTTTGATGTATGCAGGGATGTTGTTGAGAGACATTTCTGGCAGTGCTCTCAGCTGCAGTTTAAGCCTGTTCCTTTCAGAGTGCACAGTTTAGGTGTTCACCATTTCTGTTCTTTTTTATCTCCCCTCTCCTAATCCACTCCTCCCCCGGGCTGAAGGACTGAGCCTTTCCAGCCCTTCCAGGAATACGACTGGGCTGAATTGCACGCAACAGGTAGTCCACTTGACTGGTATGGTGTTTTTTTGTGAACTGAAGCTGTTTCTAAAGGTAGAAATAAAGGGCACCAAGCACAGGGTCCTTTGCAGGCTTAAGACAAAAGTTGTGCCCCTACTTCAAGCACTGTACGATGGGGGAGGGCACCTTTTTTCCTTTATAGATAGTCTCTGTTTTAGTCTTACGCTTCATGGAAGTTTTCTAAGTCAAAGAAGACTGATTAGTTTTGAGGTGTTTTTGTGAGGCATACTGTGATAGCTGTTAAGGAGCAAGAGTGAATGACAAGTGATTTTAGTATGGGTGTTTGCTCAGCGTGCTAACTCTTGTCTGCCTGGTTAGGCAGCCTGATTAAAGCAGGAGTGGACTGATTCACACCATCTGCAGGACCATCGCCAGAATTTGGTCTGCTGAGTGATGGGGGGAATAAGACATCTGTCCTGGGTGTTTGAATTCTAGCTAATCTTAAGCATCTCCTTCAGGAAAATGTGAATAGACTGAATAGGGAGGTTTATATGGAGTGAATATGGAGTGAATATATGAATATTGTGTCAGATTAATTGCAGCCCAGTTGGCAGTGTTTCAAAATTTAGCTAGCATTGGTCGTTTCAGATTCTTATATGAATAGACTTTCCATTTTAACTGCACTCGTATTGGGAACATCAGTATTCTGATTATCTTTTCTCAGGAAGTCTCAACGCAGACAGACAGTGTATCTGTAGTCCTGTGTCATGATATACTGTCAGGCAAATACACGGCTGCTTGCTTGCACTTCTCTGCCTCCTCTACCACCATGTTTTGAGAGGATAGGGAGGCCACGGGAGAGTGCAGAGAACAAGAGGGACTGACCTTAATGCTGACTGCTCCATCGAGAATGGCATATTGCCATGCGCTGCACAAGGCCGGTGAGAAAGCAGCATAGGCAGCAGGCGTTTCTGCAGAGATATTAGTGAGATTGGGCACAAAAATACGCAGGATGTGTTTAATACTCCATCCTATTCCAGCTACGCACATGGGAAAAAAATGCCCTGGTTTTGCAGCCAGCAAACTTTTTTCCTGGTTCTGGCCATCCTGTGCCAGTCAGCTCAGTGCTGATATGTAATATATGCTGGCTATGTGTAATTTATGAGTATTGAGAAGCTCTGAGTCCTTAGTGCTCAGGGAAATGTTCTCCTTTGACAGTGTTTGTGCAAAACTGAACCAGGTTTCACGCTAGGCTTTCAAAGATGATGGGAGATAACAAGAAAAGTCATGCTCAGTGTTTTTTATTAGTACTTGTAAGGAGAATAAAGTTGTATCCAATTTAATGTTGCTCCTTTTTATGAAATTGACTTTGCCTTTTCTTAGAAAAGCTTGGAAAGACCAGAAAACAGCTTCAAGAAAAGCAGTTAGGACTTACTATCTCTCTCTGTGTATTGAATAAAACTTTCAAATATCACCCTTGGTTGAGATTTTTTTCAGATCCCCCCCCCAATCTGTCGTTACTTCGACAGACTGGCAGTACGGGAGAGACGGGAGAGGAGCTGCCCCGCTGAGCCGCGGGAGGGCTGGGGGTGCGGGGCGATGCGGCGCCGCGCCCGCCGGGTGGCAGCAGGGGGACACCGACCACGGTTGGCGTGAAAACACGCTCATCGACTTTATACTCCTTTCAAACAAACAAACCAAAACGAAAGAAAGAGCGTATCTATTAAAAAAAAAAAACAAAACAAAACAAACACTCCTGTAAAATGGAATTCATATGATTTTTATTTTTTCCAGGTAAATTCTTTCCATATCAAAGAACCTTCTCTTTGGAAACCGATGGTATCCTTGGCTGTGTTGGCCAGTCAGTCCGGCTTGTCTGAGGTGTGGTTTGAGCAGAAGATCAGAAGTATATTTGCACCTGGTTTGCAGGATGTGCAGCAAACTACTGATGGGCACTTATCTGGAGTGACTTGGTGTTTATTGTGCCAGCATTTTAACCAGAGGCTTTCTGAACCCATTTAGCACTTAGCTGTAACAACCCACTCAAGCAGAGCTTAGAAAATGGTTATCCTGCAGTGCAGCTGCTGAAGCTTGGGTCCTACCTAGGTCAGTATTTCCTGAAAGGGAAGGTAATGGTTCTTGCCCCACCCGGGTATGTGTTGTGAACTGAGAAAATAGAGAAGGCTTAAGCAAATTCTTCTCCAAGGAGAATTCTTTTTTAACCCCTACAAAGGGGAGCGGCTGCCTGTCCCCAGAGGGTAGGCTGTTCTCTGCTGACTGTGCCATTTGCGATTGTGTACGGACCTGCTTCATGCAGTTCCAGAGGCAAAACAGCAGATCTCCAGGTGAGCCCCGATTACAAACCCTTTTTCTCCTTTAATGAATAGCTGACTTTGGGGTTTTGGTGGTTTGTTGTTTTTTTTTGGTGGGATTTACATTCTCATATGAGGACCCAGGGACCTCCTACTGGAATGCAGGTTCCCACCCATCCTACCCCCCATCCTGTGATCAGTCAAAACTTCCCTCAGACTGCGGCACTGGAAAGGGCTGATCATTCTCATCAACTTGTTAGTAATTTTGAACTTTGAGAGATATAAATTGTTCCAAAGTTAAATATTTCCTTTAGAAATGCATTTATACGTCATAAAGATCCCTTAGTCTGTTTGGTTTGAGTGGTCATGTGATGAAACATGGGGTAAGCGAGGATATTTGAACATGATAAAACCTCCAGAAAGTATCTTTTATTGTACCAAACAGAAATAGCCAATTATTTTGTTTGACTCGTCTGATTTCTATTGCCACCTCTCAAGCTAAGGCGGTGGTGATCAGCAGGCAGAGGAGTTGAAAGACCTGAGGCCAGAATTGCCCTGACTTTATTTCTTTAACAAAGTCCTTGTAGAGCCAGGCTTTCCAAATACATACTCTTTTTTGAAGATCTAAAAATATATAGAATGCAACCCATTTACTTCAAAACCTATAAAATCTATGTTCTACAGGTGGGATAATACTGGCACAAAAGACAGAATATGAAAAAATGTGCATGTCTTAATTCACCTCAAGGTTAGTGCAGTTTGGGAAGGGAAATAAATTTGTGGTTGACTTTACCTTCGTCTCTAAATGTTGTTTTTAGCAGGCACCTGGGGAAGCTTGAAACTATGCCAGGATCTGGTGTAGGTAGGCAGAGCAGGCAGAAAGGATCTGCCACTCTAGCACCTCCCGCATCTTCTAGGAGCGCAGGGAGGCAAATCACATGGTGACAGAGTAGAAAAGGCAGGAAAGTGCGGGCAAATGCGTAGGGTGGTTACTGTTTGCTAAGCTTTTGACACCTGGCATTGCACCCACAAACAATCTGACAAAAAAGAGTAACCTCTCTCCCTGTGGGGATGGACGTCAGGATGACAAGAGGGAACGGGCACAAACTTGACCATAGGAAGTTCCATCTAAACATGAGGAGGAACTTCTTTACTGTGAGGGTGGCAGAGCACTGGCACAGGCTGCCTAGAGAGGTGGTGGAGTCTCCCACTCTGGAGACATTCAACACCTGCCTGGACGCCGTCCTGTGCGACCTGCTGTAGGTGACCCTGCTCTGGCATGGGGGTTGGACTAGATGGTCTCCAGAGGTCCCTTCCAGCCCTGACCATTCTGTGATTCTGTAGGCATGGCCACACGACTCACCCAAGCAGGGAGTTACGGTATGTCTCGGGTCTTTGGTTAAGAGTTTGCCCACAAGACTTTATGTGAGTGTGCCTCTCCATGATCAGTGTGCCATCCTTAAAGGTCACACTCTTATTCCACCTTCCTCACATAGGATTCCCCTGCTGAGGCGTTACCATGCTTGATATCCTCCTCTGGCAGGAAGGATAGGGCCTCTACTAGTCTTCCTTTGAGCTATGTAGGCAACTGCTAAAGACAGTTTTCAGCAAGTAATTTGTCTAGCTCCATATAAAACTGGTCCCAGGTTTCTGGAGCTCTCACACTGCTTGTGGGCATCAGCATATTTTCATTCTGGTGGGCAATGTTGATGACAGTGCTCCATTTCAGTTAATTTGTATGTTATAGGTGATAGGAATGTTTTGTTTATTAGTGGAAAACTTGTGCGTTGTGCTGAACTCCTTTCAGAAGTTTCAGGTTGGTTGCTGACTGTGTTTAGCGGGACAACAGGTACTTCATGGGGAGCTGTTTTCTTCAGGCTGCTCTAGTGCTCCCCCAGGACATTCTGATAATGCAGAAAACAGGCTACATATTACCTCCTGTAGCTCTCTCTGAGGGGCAAGGGGTACTTTGGGAGACTAGAGGTCATACTCTGGGAGCTGGGATCACCTGCAGGTTTGTAAAGTGTTTAAAGAATTTGTAGATCCCAGGCCTGGCTGGTTCTGCATACAAAACTGCGGTAAAACTCACTCTGCCTGTTGTCACCTTAGTTAGGGTTTTTACCCGTGCTTGTGGCCATAAGATTGTGACTGAAAAAACAAGGAGGGGCAGACTCAGGCCAGGTCTTAACGTGAGGTAGACGTGCCTGTACTGGTTATTTGTATTACCATATTTTCACCTATGCAGATGTGAATTAAAAAGGGTGCACATTTGTGAGTGATGACAACACAAAACTTGCAGAAACATTTCTTGCCATGTGCTTTAAAATCCAATACATTTTTTTAAAAAATCTGCCTGTACAATTTATCTCAAAATTGTATTAGCTTTATTCCTAGAATGATTGGCCTCCTCTAATAGGAATGAGCTTGTGTTTCTAATTGCTTGTTGTCCCATCTCCACCTCTCTGCTTAAAACCTTACTAGGACATAAAAAAGCATTTTAATATGGCAATATGTATGTGATTCCACAAGGCAAATGAAAATAGGGGGTGCTCTGAATGTTGAATGGTGGTTACAAATTGTGATTTTTAGCTGTTGGTCTGATTTGTGTCCGGAGCTGTTGGAACATCCATGTGGCACGTTGGGCTGCTTGTGCTCTGAAATTCAGTCTCATGCCTGTGTTGCTACAACTGACATCTGTTTCGGTAACCTGCAGCCAATGTTCCCCATGAGTTTCTGTAATTGCTGTTGGCAACTGACACAGCCAGATTATGTCTCGGAGTAGATGTTCCTGCTGATTTCAATTTAGGCAAGGCATGAATCCACAAACGAGAAGCCACGAACGGTTGGAAGGAGTCAGTTCACTGATGTATAGTAAGAGTGTGCTCAGAACAAATCACTCAGACTTTTTTTTTTGCATGCAGATGACCACTCTCCCTTAATGAAGGTCTCTCTTCGTTCTGGGGACATGTCAAATGCTCTTTGACTAAGAGTAAGGGACAGTTGTCTCTGTCCTTTCAGCTGCTTCCAGTTCAAAAAGAAATGGCACCTACAATGCTAAATTCCTTTTCCTATCATAAAATCTTCTGCTGGGCTAGATGGACCTTTGGTTTGACCCAGTACAGCTGTTCTTGTGTTCTTACAAAAAAGAAATTAAAATTTGCTGGCTTGCAAACTTATCTACAGAGGGGGAGCATTTCTGATGCAGCAGAAGCCAGCTGAGAAGAATGTGCTGTTGGTCAATGATGTGGAAAACCAGTATAAGCTGGAAATATAAAGAAAATGTGAGAGACCCCAGGAGAAAAGTGAAGATGGATTTGCAGGAGATAACCACTGGAGAGAGGGGGCAATATGGAGAAGAATGGTTGTGCTGCCTCCAGAATGCAGAACCCATCATGTATGGTTGGGTGTCATCTCTGCACACAGTGATCTAAAAAGAAGTTTGTGTCAGTGTTTTAGTTACATGGTGGACTCACAGGTTGTCATGTGTATTTACTTTGCAAAGCCTTTTACCTGTACAAGTTTCATTGTGCTCCTTGTACTACCCAACCTCGTCTAGTGAACTTCCCCAAGAGAGACTGCCTGACCTCCTCTTTTTCCAGATCACCCTTCTGTTGCCTCGTCAAAGCCCAAATGTAGTGGTTTCCTTTTCTTCCCCAATTCCCAGTTCAAGTGCCTCCAAACTCCACCTCTGCCCCAATTCACAGGGCAGCAGCTCTGTGTGACCATATTGGCTTGTGGGGCAATGGAGGTACACAACGAGCTATGAATGTCGCTCACTTCAGTGGTAGGGACTTTTGCCCAGCCCATTACCTCTGAATCTGGTACTCCTCACTTGAGTCCCAGCTGCTTGCACCCTGGTAAAGCAGCGTATTTAGGGCAAGCAGCAACTAAACCGTTACATATTTCATTACTTAGTCCCCGAGGTTCTTCTGAAAGGCAGGACTCTTGCTTGATGTCTCCATCTTTCCTGCATGTCTCCCAAGTTGGGACACCCAAAACTTCCGGCCTGGAAATTCCTCTGATGGTCCTCCAGTGCAGAGGATCACAACGGAACGTTATGCTGTGCTCTTTAAGTCTGAAATTTTAATTTGGACAATAATTGTAAAGTAAAATGCAGAGAAAGGCTTGTCAAATCATTTGTAATCCACAATTCCTAGCCTACATTTTGAATTTATCCGTGTTGTTCATATGGAAATAATCACAAAAACTGAGAACTTGTTGCTAGTTTTTGCTTCCTTTTTTTGGTTTTTTTTTTTCCCCCTTGGGCCATTAATAACCATTGTTATCTGGGAAAAATATGCACTTTTCTTTGTAGTGAATAGTTTATAGAAATCACTTGTGCATCTCATTTTTCTGATTTCCTAATTCTGGCAGTCGGTGACCTGAAAGATGTCCCATGAAGGACCGTTTTGCCTCCTGTGGCCTCTCACAGTGGTCAGCTGCTGTTTCCTGGCAGTTGCATGGAAGGAACGTTTTGACAATTTCTCCTCAAAATCTGTCATTTCCTTTCTCTTCCACTTACACCCTTTCCCTCTTCCCTTCTGTCTAGCTCTTCAGCTATTAAGGTGCTGTGTCGTGCAATATGTGTCACACCAAAGACGTTTTTATAACCATATGAGGGTGTGTGGTATTGTTTACAAGAACTGAGACACCTCTGTCGTAGCTTTAGGAGTTTGAAGGCTTCAGGGAGCACATGGCTTTGCGTACATGAGGGAAAACATTCTTTGGGATCAGATGTGCAACCTACTATGCTGTCAAGAACAAGGATTAGAGGGTTTGCCCTGCCATCTGTCAGGCTGTCATTTTCAATAAATGCTATGTCACAGAGATGTTATTATGGCACAGACATTGGCTAAAAGTGGGATGCACACATCATCCTAGGAGGATATTTCTGAAGTAAAAAGAAAAGGTGAAAAAAAGGGTGTGGTGTTTTTTTTTTTTTTAAAGAGTGAGTTTTGTTTTGTTTTGTTTTTTCACAGTTGTGGGAGAGAAAAATGGCCAGAACCTGAGAACTTCTGTGGAAACCACATACTGGACGATGAGCAACTAACTCTCTTCTTGACCCAGTTGTGTATCATACACGTGATACGTGAGAGTGGTGCGAGACTATCAGCATATTGACGCAGGCTTTGGCCTTTTGTCTGTGTTCACGTGTGCCCCTATTTGTGAAGGCCACAGTCCAGTGAAAACAGTCACACGATCGCACACCACTCTTCCTGCTGCTTTGCAGGTAGGAGGACAAAAGCATTCCAGATACTTTGTTGCTGGAGGGTTATTTCTTACAGGAACTTATTCAGACTCCTTGAGGCTACAGGCCAGTTTATTGTGGGTGTTTCTTGGCCATATGTTGGAGATGCAGCAGAAATTCCAACAGAAGCTCTGACCTTTAACTGGTGAAGTGTTATCCCTGGAAAATGGTAAAACCATTGCAAAGGAAATTGCAGGGGTGACTGTGGGCAGTTCCTTCCAAACTCATATGGCCATAAGTGGTCTGTGGAAGGCAGCTCAGGGTTTTCACCAAGATTGGACCTGTGGTGGCTGAATCCCTCCATCTCCCAATAACGCATGCGTGCTGGGATGATCTCTCAGTAATATTCTGTGCTCCTTTCTACGGCTGGGTAAAATTATACTACTTCCATCCCAGATAATCATTTTGTGGTGTCTCAAAATTGGTCACTTGTTTTTTTTCTATACGTGTTAATGCCAATCAAGAGTCCATCAGCAATGCAAGGTGCACAGACAGATGTGTGCCCAGCAAACTGGCTTTCTGGCTTGCAAACAACTCCAGCCAGAAAATGAACACCAAGACATGAGAAAGCTGTGCTCTGCGGTTCTCAAGAACCAAGGCAAGAATGGCAGAGATTTTCTGGGTTGTTCTTGTGAACGTAGGTGTCTGCGTTCTCCCTGAATGCTTTTTCTATCTCCACATTTTTATGTGAATTTTTTGTGCAAACTCAGTGCATGAAAGCTATGCACCTCTCTTTGAGGGTGCTTTTTTAGTCCACTGTTTTCTGCCGCCAGTGCTGGCTTATGTAACTTGCAGTATGATAAGGATCCCTTCAGACAAGAGCAACCCAACCATGAAATCAAGATCTTTTGATCATGTTTCAAGGAAGTGCTTGTTTTCTTCTTTTGCCGTTGTGTCGTGCTGCCCTTTCTCTTCTGGTGTCACTGAAGCTATGCAGTCGTAAGTACAGTTGCATAATATATGACATAAAAGACTCATATAGTTATTAGTAAAATGGCTAAATTGTTGGCTGTTCTGCTGCTGTCTCTGTCACTTACCTCGTATTCCATACCAGGCATAAATTTAGACCACTTGGAGCTAAATGAGGCATTCTGGAAAATGTGGTGATAGGTCTTTGTGCCAAAAAATGCAGGGGACTGTGTAGCACACTGCAGGTGAACAAGAGGATGGGTACTTGCTGGTAACTCCGGGTACAAAACACGGATCAAGGTTTAAGTTTCCCACTTGTGTTTTGATCAGGAGGAAAAATTGCAGTATGTGTTGTTCTATTATCCGATAAGATCAAATAATTGTGGGTGTTTAGTTTTACTTCCAGGAAATAATCCGGGGCATGAATAGGCCATGAGTCTATGTGGAATCACAAAGTCATTAAAAAGTATTTGACTGAGAGGAACCTTAAGAGATGATTTAGTCCATTACTCAACTTCAAGCGTAGCCATATCTTTCCAGACTGTTTCTTGTCTGGCCCGTTTTTTTAAAACCTTCTGTGATGGGTATTTCATAGTCCCCTCCAGTGCTCAATTATCCTTGCTATTTTAACATTTGTTCTGATGTCTAACCTAAATTTCCACTTTGTGTAATTTGATACAATTACATTTGCTCCTTACATAAAGGTCATGGCATCAAGGATTCTTTTTGTCATTGCAGAAGCCTTTCTTCTGTTTGAAGACCACTGTGATGTTTCCTTTCGTTTCTCCCGTCCCTAGACAAAACAGCCCTCAGTCTTTCAGTCTTGATGATAAGACTTTTTTTTTCTCCTTGCTCCTGTGTAAGAGAAGAAAAAGAGCTTGCTTTTCCCGTTTCTTTCAATAGCTGCATGTTGAGAATATTAAGCATGTTTCACCTTTTCTGTTCAATAACCTTTTAGTATAAATTTCTGAGTGGACTCGAGACCCATCTAACAAAGACAGGATAGAGGCAGAAACTGCTCCAAAATCATAGTAAAAGAAAGTAGGACATACAAGCTTTCAATGTAGGATTTAGTTTAATGCCTAAGAAGGAGTTGTGTGCGAAGTGAAAAGAAGTGCATGGGATTATCTCAGAAGGAGGTAGCGTCTGCCTCAGCACTAAAATGGTTCTCTCCCGCAGTCCTGTCCTATCTCATGTGGGTTTTTTTAAGAACCATTCTGGTTCTTGCAACATTTCTGCAAGCGAGTTAAGGTTAAAGTACACAAAGAGTTACCTGCAAATCTGTTATAAAGAATAAGAGAAAAATACTGCTTTTGACCTTCTGATGAAAAACCACAATGTTTTTTCTTCTTCTCAAACTGTTGAAGAGTTAATAAAGATATGTCAGAAAGATAACAAAGCCAGAGCAGGAGGGAAGGGAAAGAAACCTCAGTGTTGCTTCCTGCCACAAAGAATTTTTCACGAGTGCCAAATAGGTAGCACAGTTGTTTTTCTAACCTTTGTAACTGTAAGCATCAGTGCAAGTGTCTTTAAGCTGGATCCTTCAAAGCCTTCCAATTTCTCTAATTTTGGTGAAAACACAGAATAGAAGGAAATGATTAGGGATAGCTACAAAGCCAGGGAAAGTAATGGGTGATGCTTAGATAAGATGAAATCACTCATCTGCAGCGTTAGAAAGCAAGCAAAACCCATTTCCAGGTCTTTCCAGTTCACCAGCAGCGAAGATGAAGATGATCATGATTGAGTACTGAAAAGATGGGCTGAATGTTTTATTTCTACAAGGATATGTGAAAGAGTGCCTTTTCATCAGCTGTGCTGCTCTGAAGGAGAGACAGCTGAGGTTTCTTATGAAAGCCTTTGCTATTTAGTTAAAACCTTTGTTAACAGAAACTGCACTGAAATGAGTTTAAGATCTATTTAGAAATAGGCAGATTATATTTATTTCTAGTATATCAATAGAAATAAATAATCATCAAAAACTGAAAATGTGGATTACCTACAGGTACTGGAGAACTGCTGAGGGATTTGTTCTAAAATGCAAAATTGGTAGACCACTGATAATTGCCAAAAAATAGGTAATATACCAGCTTATCCTACAAGAAGTCTACCAATCCTTTACACTTGGCTTGCCTGTCTAAATAAATAGGTTGAAGAATAAACTCTTCTGTGCCGTAGAGATGATAGATGCATGCAAACCGCACTGGATGAAACTTGTGTTCCTTCTGCTGTGTGTACTTCAGCCGGTACCTCTAGTGGAGTCCTTTCTGTTTCAAAATAAACCATAAATTCAATATTTAAAGTAAGAGTAGTGTACTGACTGTACAGTTGCCAGTGCATCACAGAGGGTGCCTGTACATCAGGCAGTGAAGGGAGTGACCTGTGCTCCATTTCATGAGAACTGTTTTGATCCGAGGACTTTACGTCCTCCTTACGCATTTTGCAGCAGTGAAGTGGATGCCAGCGGCTGGCCCTGGCTGCACACCATGTGTTTCCACCTAACAGGCAATGCAAAGCACTCATCTGTGTGCCTCACTCAGAGGCAGCTGGCCTCTGACTCATGTCTCGCTAGCCAAAGCTTTCTTTTGGTCTGTTCTGCAGTCTGTTCAGTCTCTTGAGAATTACGAAAACTCACCTTTGCTGTCTTCCCCTCTTTGATCTTACTATGCAGACCTTTAATTGCCGCCATGTGCTCAGGACAGTGCTGTGGTTACAGAGATCAATGGTCTGATTGATCCTAATCCTCGAGGCTCAGCATTCTATTTTGGGAAAACCGGGAAGAGTTTTCAATCCAGTGTTGTGAGTAAATCTCATGGCTCTATGCAGACTTATTTCTCAGATCAGGAGTTCCAAATGGTTTGAATATATGGCCATACAGCTTGCTTTATTTCATGTGAACAGCAAAATCTGGACCAGATCTGTCAGTCTGTACAGTGCTTAGGGCAGAGGGTGGGGAGCACCGGCTCCAGAATTCAGCACGAGGGGGCAATGCACGTTGTCGTGATGACAGTCCGCAGCACGGCAGATGCTGCATACCCACTTCCATGGTGGGTAATGAAGCTGTACCTGGACACCGCCAGACTGTTGGCAACTATTTGACAGTGTCTTTTCATTCTGATGCTGCAGATGGAGCATGCACTTGTCCAGCCATCAGCAAAGTCGATATACCTGAAGATAGAATCATAGAATTGTTAAGGTTGGAAGGGACCTTTAAGATCATCAAGTCCAACCATTAACCTAACCTGACAAAGACCACTTCTAAACCATATCCCCAAGTACCATGTCTACTCTTTTTTTAAACACCTCCAGGGATGGCGACTCCACCACCTCCCTGGACAGCCTATTCCAATGCTGGATAACCCTTTCAGTGAAAAAATTTTTCCTAATATCGCATCTAAACCTCTCCCGGCTTAACCTGAACCCATTTCCTCTTGTCCTATCACTTGTCACTAGGGAGAAGAGGTCAGTCCCCATCTCTCTACAACCTCCTTTCAGGTACTTGTAGAGAGTGATAAGGTCTCCCCTCAGCCTCCTCTTCTCCAGGCTAAACAGCCCCAGTTCCCTCAGCCGCTCCTCATAAGACTTGTCCCCCAGTCCCCTCACCAGCTTCGTTGCCCTTCTCTGGACACGCTCCAGCACCTCAATGTCTTTCTTGTAGTGAGGGGCCCAGAACTGAACACAGTACTCAAGGGGGGGGTCTCACCAGTGCCGAGTACGGGGGGATGATCACT
>VZSZ01004714.1:103925-134131 GCA_013398815.1 Ibidorhyncha struthersii | reverse complement strand
GGGCAGCTTTCGAGCCACTCTTCCCCAAGCCTGTTGCTCTGAATGGGGTTGTTGTGACCCAAGTGCAGGACCCAACACTTGGCCTTGTTGAACCTCATACCACTGGCCTCGGCCCATTGGTCCAGCCTGTCCAGATCCCTCTGTAGAGCCATCCTACCCTCAAGCAGATCAACATGCCCGCCTAGCTTAGTGTCATCTGTGAACTTACTGAGAGTACACTCGATCCCCTCGTCCAGGTCATTGATAAAGATGTTAAAGAGAACTGGCCCCAGCACTGAGCCCTGGGGAACACCACTTGTGACCAGACGCCAACTGGATTTAACTCCATTCACCACCACTCTCTGGGCACGGCCATCCAGCCAGTCTTTTACCCAGCGAAGAGGACACCTGTCCAGGCCATGAGCAGCCAGTTTCTCCAGGAGAATGCTGTGGGAAACTGTCAAAAGCTTTACTAAAATCCAGGTAGACGACAGCCACAGCTTTTCCCTCATCCACTAAGCGGGTCACCTTATCATAGAAGGAGATCAGGTTTGTCAGGCATGACCTGCCTTTCACAAACGCATGCTGACTAGGCCTGATCACCCTGTTCCTGCATGTGCCATGTGATGGCACTGAGGATGATCTGTTCCATGACCTTCCCAGGCACTGAGGTCAGACTGACCGGCCTATAGTTCCCCGAAGATCATTGAGATGCCAACACTGAAAGTGTTGCTCCTATGCATTTCGGAGCCTCTTGTGTCCTGTACAAAGAAACTGGTGAAAGATTTTAGCCAGGCTGGGGCACTGCCATCTTCTGCAGGGGTTGTACATGCAGCCAACTGCTACAGCTTGGTCATGGTTCCCATGGGGGTCTAGCAGTATGTGACATGATGAATGGGTTTCTCAGAAAGGGAAAGAAAGACTTCAGTCCTGTGCCACCTTTCCACTGCTACAGGGTTGTTCCAAAGCTAAAACCAGATTCACTAACATGTCGAGGACTTCTTTAAATTAATCACATCCCTGTTTGTTTTTTGTTAAAGGTCAATAAGCTCCTGCCTGATCATGGTCTAGCATCACCATCGTCTTATACTCTGTTGAGACATTTTATCAGTCACTTTGCCGTAAGTCAAAGCAACTGAAAAACTGAACAGCATTAAAGCCTAATTCTGTGATCTGAATTAGCAACCAGAAATCTTTATTTGGGCACTATTTTTATTACATTTCTACCAGGCAAAAAGCTGTGCCCTGAAAGGAACAAACAAACAAAAAGTAAATCCAAAGCTCCTGAGATCAGAGAGGGATCCAGCACTGTTATGTCATCACCTGTAGATATGGGGTCGCACTGATGTGTTGAACAGAGATTTCTTCAGGAATGGCTTTAGGATTGATCTGCTACTCCGTGGTAGTGATTTAGTGCCAGCCCTGGTTCTGGCTGGAGGGAGTCCAATCTGAGTGCACCACTGGGGTGCAAAAGTACACGCAGTTAACTGCTGGTGTCAACAAAATGGCATCTGAAAAGTATCTCGCTGCATGGTATACCCCTAATGCAGATACCACCAAGGTAATCCAGGGTAAACCAGTATAGCTGAGGGACTTGACCCACCTTGAGTCCTAATAGGTCAATATCTCTGGTGTGTAGGGGCTTAGTAATTGACTCTTCTCAGCATTTTAAATGCTAATTTTTGTTTTCAAAAGCTTAAATAAGACCCAAACAATGACAGTGTATGCCAGCAGCTTTATTCTTAGTCTCTAATGAAATCCAATTGTGACCTTACAATAGGAACCAAGAGCACTGCACTAAATCAACTTCTAGTTCAATATGCATCTATCCTACCATTATGCTAATGTAGTTCCTGGAATGGTGCAAGAATGAAAAATATATTACAAAGTGCTACATGTGCTGAAGCATTAATTATTTAGAAACACGCAGGATGAAGACATCCCATCAGGGAGAGAGCGAAACTGAAGAATGGAATAATACCTAATGCGGAAGGTGGTTTGAAAAAAGCAGGGAAGAGAACAAAGAAACAAGTGGGACTAGGGATGTAGGAAACAGCTTTGAAAGTCTGGCCCCAGTGCAGCACCTACACAAAGCAGCATTTTAGAAGGATTGAAAAGGTTGCAAGATAAGACCTCAGAAAATTTCAGACAAAGAGAATGAAGTGATCAAGCCAGGAGATAAATCTGGTGATTTTTTTTTTTTTTTTTTTTTACTTATGGGGACTGCATACAAGTGAGATGCTAAGAAAAGTATTGCATAGCTGCTGTTAGGCCTTCCCATCCTGCTCTTCAGCTACGTCTATTGCTAAACTATAGTTGTTAGCACTGAAAAGCACTTTACACTCTCACACTCCTCTCCCCACAGTCATTCAGTTTAAATCTTGAGGCCTTAATAACTAACTCTCATCTGCTGGAGAGAGCGTACTGTAGATCCCGTTGCATATTACTTAGTTTGAGGCTTTGGTACGAAATGATTCATACAATTCCTGGCATTCTTCCTCCGTAGACTTCATGGACTTTCTGGCACTTGTGCGAAGTACGTTTCTAAGGCAGACACCTGAGTTCAACTCCCAGTCAGGCATTTCTATGTTGTTTCATCACATTCTGATAAAGAGCGTGTCGTACAAATATTTTGCATTATGAAAGACCTTTTGAGAACAGCTTGCTATGTAATGACGTCTTGGGCTTTTACAATACAGTGTGAGCAGTGCTGCGCCACATCCAGAACGTGGCTTTCTGAGCTCTTTTGGTAGCCAAATTTTGGCCTGGGCTTACCTGAAAGTAACAGCCTGTAAACAGTAATGTCAGGGATGAAGGTGGCTGGGAACTGTTAATCACGGGTTAGACACGATGTGCATCTTCTGTATGTGAAGGAGAGAATTGTGATATACGTTTGGAAAGAATCTACACTGGTAGGTACAGGTGCTAAGAGGGTAGCAGTAATGTGAGGGGATGAACGTCCCAGCCAGCTCTAGCTGCCTACGCTAAGGCAGCTGTATCCTCACCACCATTTGGTGTGTGCAAAGGGGCAATTCTGCCCCAGTCTGCATTGCTAACACTGACCTTTGGCAAGAAAAAAGTGCATATTAGTGTTTTTTTTGGGGGACTGTTCAGGCTAATCCCCTGGCACGCACAGTCCAATAAATAGAAGATATTCACGGACTTTTGGGAAAAGCCCTCATTCTGCTACATGAATATACACATTTAAATCTCAAAATAGCAAGTGTTCAAGGTTTGATTAGTTTCATGGTTTTAGTTTTTGCTTGTTGAATTTGTTTGGGCTTTTTTTTTTTTTTTTCATTTTGTGCAGCTCTCAGCCACAGCAATCTTCACGTTATCTTTGTATGTAGAGGCGGATAATATTACAGTTAAAAAGTAATGATTGCTTTAGTAATATCTTTCTTGATTGCGTCACCTAGTGCCATCTGTAAGCTGTGCTACTAGCTCCCCTTAGAGATCCTATTTGCATGCCCAACTGCTTTTTGAAATGTGATTTACAGGGATCAGTCAGTGACTGACACATCTACAAAGACGTAATAAAAATCTATGAATATAAATTACAGTTTTGTCCATGATTTTTGTCTGAGGCAGTTTCTTTCCATATTACAAAAGCATGAAAGAAACTGTAGATCCATGTTACAACTCCTTTGGTGACCAAGCTAATTTAAGAAGTTCCAAACCCTTCCCTCTCATCACTTCTGAGATGTTATCAGTCCACTCAGTTGGACTGATTGAACAGTTTATGTGTACCCAGACTGTTAAATTATCAATTTAAAAAGGAAAAAAAAAAATCAAAACCAAACCAGAACTCCTTCTTGCTGGCTCACCCAACCTATTTTATTTGTCTCTTTTAGCTGATTTCGTTAGCAGTACTGCCGCAGAATCATTCCCATAAGAAATGGTAAATTTGCTACCAAAGTCAGGAACGAGTGATGGGGGTGAAAGATTTTACCCTGGTTCTACTGGTAACAAAATAGTAGCATCGAGCTTGAGTTTTGGGGTGGAAGTTGTCCTTATAAGGCAAGACTTTAGACATACGTTTGTTAGGTCTTTGCTTCAGAAAACAATTCTGGTGCATTGTAGAGACGGGGCTTTCATCAGCAGGATAGCAGACTTTCGATACTTTAAAATGGGTAATCCCAAGAGGGTCACTGGAAATGTAACTTCTTGTCAAGGAAAGACAGGTTGATCGCACTGTAATTGAAGTCTTTCAAAGTGAGAGGAACACGGATTTGTGTGCAGGCAGTAGGAGATCTTTTTCAGGAAAAAATATAAGTTATAATTCAGATAAACTTAGTAAGTAGATACCATTGCACTAAACCACAGTGTAACTGCACTATGGATGTAACTTCTTAAATATCCTAAGCATTGAGATAAATCAGGTCTAGAGAGAAATGGCTGGTGCAGAAAGCTCCTGCCCCTTTTCTTGTTGTCTCTGGATATGAGAAAGGTGCCTTTTCTTAGCAGCAGCTTTACACTGATCCAGGCATATAAATAATGGGAACATTCACTTGCTAAAGAAACTGTACATCCAGCAAATTCACCGTGGATTTTCATACTGTCAAGAGCCTTGAGCTTCTTGCAGTCCTCCACACTTTGAAGGCAGACAGGATTTCATCACATTGCTTTTCTGTCACCTGCTGTCCCTGCTTCTCCGCTCCATGTTCCCTGGCTTAATTGTATCCCCCACTTCCCAAGCTTATTCAGAAGAAGATCTACACTCACCTTCCTCACTTCCCAGCATTTTCTCTCCTGTTGGTACATCTGGAAGCCCTGCTAATGGAATAAGGTCTGTACAGTGGTGCACATCAGGGTCCCTCCATCTATTGCCCTTCCCTCCCTTGTTATTGTAAAGGGGCTGTAGGCAGGTGTCAGCGATCCATATCCCAGCGCTCTCCGGAAACAAGGTCCGATGACAGTTGATTGTGGAATCACTTGGTCACCAAGATGGGACACAACGACTGTAAAACAGATGCAGGTGTGGATAGTTATTTTTAAGCCATTTTGTAGAAAGATCAAGTGTGTGTCGTTAAGCTAACTGAAACAATATTTACAGAATTATCTTTGCAAACGAATAGAGAAGGACCTTGTGATATAAGGAGGGGAAATTTGGTCTTGCTTAGAGTCTGAATTATTAGAAGAAAAGAGCAGGTGTTAGTGTAGCTATAACTTTCTATAGAAATGATGGGTTGTGGTCAGCCATATCTCCTCCTTTTTCAAGGATCCTGAATTATTAAGCTCTGGTTTAACCTACATTACAGTTTTCAAGATAAACAGTTGTCCTGACTCTCAGTATCTATAGTTTAAAGAAAAGCCTGTATTTCAAGTTTAAGACTTGCCAAGGCATGCCAACAAGGTACTTAAAAGCAGACTAATCTATGTAAACTTGCCATTGCCCTTACACTTTAACAAGTGATTTGAGTTAGTATAGCTGTCTTTCATTGCAAGCCAAATTAATTCAAAGCACCTGCCCCTTGAAGTTTCCGAAGTGTACGTGCAGTAGCAGCCTGTGTGTATGGACATTCAGTTCCTCAGTTGATTGAGAAAGACTGAAGGAGGAAGAGACACAACATGTGCTGCAAGTAAGAAAAACAGCTCTATCTTTTGAAATAATAATGTTCTTGTGGGCGTTAATTTCTGAGTACAGTCAAAGGGTATGAGACAGCGAACGCTTAAGATTACACTGCCTGAAGTAAATGTTGTAATTTTGTATTAAATTTTAGTATTGAATATTGAATTTTCCTTTTCTCTGCCTAGGTTGGATTTTTAAGTACTTCTTAATTACATTGAAGACACAAGACTACAGTTTTAACAGTGCAGTAGCTTAATGTATATACTATAGCAGAATATCAAAATCTGCACCATTAAAAAGTGATCTCTACATTTATGCAGCAGAGGTGATTTAAAGCATTCTTTGCTTACCACAGTTAAAGGTGTAACTAAATAGAAAGTAACCCTGTTACGGGAGGGAGGCTTTTTACAGGTTTCTTGACTCAGTATAGAAGTATGCCAGATTTTCCTCCCAAATAATAGTATTTGTAAACTGATAGGAAGGGACTAAGAGTCAGTACGGCAGGAAAAAACCCACAAACAAACCACAGAACCCAAATAAAATGTATTTTGATTCTATAGAAGAGGGATATAAAAGAGGCTGAAGGCACTGTAATAATAGATTATTCTACTACCGCAGCTATTGGGGATGAAAAGAGAATCTGACTTGAGGAAACACTAATGGAAAGTTTTAAATTTTTGCAAATTAACTGGGTTTGTGGGAAGGAGCCTCAATGAAAGGTAGGTGTGAAGTATCTTGATTTGCTTGTAGTATTCTGTGCTGGTTTGAAACTAGAACCCTGAATAACATTGTCTGAGGCTAGGTTAAAACAGGCAGGACTAGAATAGTTCGAAATGAGTCTGGAGAAATAGTGTATCCCAACAAATTGTGTCAAAGAGATACACAGACGCCCAAAGGCAGAAACAGTACTCTGACCTGCCAAGTGTCATACAGCTGGCTTTATAATCCCCCCTGCAGCCCACCTCTCACAGGAGGCAGGACTGCTTCCCCACGGCGGCGGGACGGCAGGTTCTGCTTTTACCCTGGGCATAAGGGAGATTTAAAAGCAGCTGTATACACGCTGCTAGTGCAAACCTGATGCACCTATATGCTCATATGTACTGTATAACATACTAAATATGGATTTCTCGTCCTTTGGATGTCTTGGTGTGATGTAACTTGCCTCACTGAACAAACTGGAAGTAAGAAGGTATCTTTTTTTTCCCCTAAAAAGATAAAAAATACCCCTCTGTCTTTGCTTTTTTGGGCTTCCATTTCCCATGGGAACTGCAGCATGCGCTCCTGTTTTTCTCAGTCTAATGATCAGTTTCCCCCTCACCACCTTCAGAATGACAAGTTACTCAATTTTGCTTCTCCCACAGCTTCCATGAGCACGACGCCCTAAGTCATTTCAGTAGTAATTTTAGGAAGTAATTTGATGTTGTCAGTTTCTTACACTTTGTGGGGAGGCCTTAGAAAAGAACCATGGATTTGGAAGAAAGTCACAGATACCACGAATAAGATTTCTCACGTGCTTCTGAGCAAAGAAGAGTGCACACGATTTTGCTGAGCAAGGAACAACCTTCTGTAAAAGCTGCTGTCACAGCTGGGGAGGTAGCGGAGAAATGTGTACAGGTCCTCTTCTCCTGCTGTGCGTGGCTGGCACAGTAGGTGTGGGGACATCCTGATGTGGGGGCTGATAACGTGGACATAGACATGAGCCCAGGCCTGAGGAGGAGCTAGGGGCAGTTGCAGCGGGGGTGATGCTGATGCTGTCCTCTCTACTGAGAAAAGCAGGGCTGACGTGGAGCCTCCCTGGCCACCCTCTTGGGGCCGAGCTTGGTTTGGGCAGCAGCTGGTTGCCCATCTTGCTTTCACCTCCTGCCTGCCTGGGACAGGAGCAGGACAGGGGACTCGGCAGCGGTTGCAGCTGAGGGGTATCAGCTGCCTGCACGGAGGCTGGATACACAACCCAAAGGGTGATTCAGAGCTCAGGTCTGGTGTCCTCAGCTGCCAGGCTCAGATTATCTTAAAATGTGTAGTCCCAAACACCCCCATCACCCAAAGAGAAGCTGCTATTATGGACCTTATAAAACCAGAAGAGGCAGTGAAGGAGGCAGTAGGGAGATAAATGAGGGGGATAAAACAGAGAAAACAACAAATGTACGGAGTAGAAGAGTGCTCCTAACAAATTCATGGTCAGGGACAAATCAGTTCAGTTGTTTTCAGAGCATCTGCCTAGAAGTCCTGTTAGAGGTAGCAGATCAGGGTATACTGACTATGTAAAACAAAATGGCAAAACCATTAAATCTGAACCACTTATCTTTTAATTAGAAATTGTTCAAGGAGGAAGGTGTGTCACACAGCTTAACAGATTTGTCACGCGTGTGTGTCCCACAGTTTTATAAATGTGTAAAGAAAAATCTCTGCCTCAGGAAAGACCAGCAAACTCATTATTGCCTGGTACTTTACACAGTGATGCGACCTTATTTTGTAATCTCAAAACTGCGAAANCCCCCCCCCCAAATTCAAAATTGCCATCAATCAAACGATCCACGGGAACTGGCTAATCCTAAATTTGGTAGGCCTCTTCATTTTAGGCCTAAAAATGCATTAGGCTGTGGCTGTCCTGAGTAGCTAAGCCCCTTGCTCCTGCTGAAACCCTCATGGGGTTCACACACAGGGCTATGTGGTACGAATGCCCACAAACATCTATTTTAGGGATTATGATCAGAAAATGACTAATAAAACTGGCGCACACTGCTTTAGTTTTAACAGCAGCCAGAGAGCCAGCGGTTGTAGAGATGGTGTTATTCCTGCCTGCTGTAGGGTTTTCTCCAGTACCCACTCACTTATTTTGGAAACAGAAAACCTCAGTTCACTGGCTCTGTGATAAGTGGGACCCAAATCACACTCCCAAGGTTACTTCTCAGGGTTTCCCTCCCCCTCTGTGGCTGCTGAATGTATTCAGTATAAGTGGAAAGTTAAAATCTCCCTTACACTACTCGAGTGAAATCCTAAAAACGGTACTGTCCCGTACTAGTATTTTGACAAGCACACATGTTATGGCCCTGGTTTCTCTGTCACAAGTATTATGGGACACCTGAGGCTTTTCTTATTCAGAGGACTGAGGGTTGGGTTTTGATTTATTTTAGTTCTTTAGACTTCTAGAAATAGTGATGCAGCTCAAGAATTCCCTCCCTAGATGAAGTGAGAGGGGGGCTGATTTCTATTCTCCACACACAGCTTAGATTTGTTTACATAATTTTCCTCCGATAGCATCAGCATTAAAAAATGTGAGGTAAGGCAGCAAAAACCTGTGGTCATTTTAAATGCTGGGTTAGGAAATAGAAAGCTGCTGACTCCTGACCAACGCACAGTAGGAAAACGTATAGTTTTTATGTCAGCTGAAGCAGGAGATTCCAATTTGTGCTGTACCCATTATGGGCTTGAGTGAGTGTTGTAGCAGCACTCTGCTGTCCATTAGTCACCTCTGAGACAGGGCCAGACACTTGTATCTGAACTCCAGTCAGGAAAATGAAATGGTTCACATCCCTCTAGTTCTTTGCAATTCAAGACTGAAAAAATGCTGCATGCATGGACAAAGGGAGAGTGCAACATCTATTTTATTAAGCAATGGAATCTTTAGTATTGAGAAATTACCAATATAAACATTCAAGGCCTGACTATGTGTGGATAAAGTTAGGAAGGAATAGTTTTAGGATGTTTATATATACATATATGCGTGCAAAACAATGACTTATTTCTAATTGTGAGCACGGTATCACCTTTGTATTTTGATACAGGTACTGATACTATAGATTGTTTTAATCCTGGTTTTACCTTGCCTTTTTTTTTTTTTTTTAATTGATATAATAGATCTTTTAAAACTGAGCAGGCATGTTATTAAGGAGAGTCTGGACCTGCCTCAGGTTGGCAGGGAAAGCAATCAGATCACTTACAGATAAGATCTCTTCACCTCCAAAAGCAGGGCCAAGTCTATGAAGGCAGAAGCATCTAAATATTCACAAAATGTGGGTTAGCACCTTAGCAAATGAGCACGAACAGGCACGTTTGAGAACTTGGAGCTGATCTGAACAATGGGAATCCGACCTGTGCCACCAAGGCAAGAAAGCTGCAGGGGGGGAGCGGGACCCTGCTATCCTGCACTGTGTCACTTTCAAAATCCCTGGGAGCTGAGCAGTGCTTTATACTCTTGATTTTGAGCACCAGTTAATGCTCTTTCAGATTAATTTTGGAATGTACTTCACTAAGCAATCTGTAGGTATGTCTATAGATTATCCTTAATGGCAGTGGATCTCCCTAACCATCTGGTAACTGCTCGCTGATGGCTTACTTGTGTGGACTTTCTCTAGCCTTGGTAAGCACGTGTATGCTCAAGTTATTATTGAGCACCACAGAGAAATTCCTCAACAAGTGGATACCCTTAAATGGCTTCTTGTTTTTAATGCAAAGCTGGTTTATTTTTTTCTTAAGTTCACACATGATCTACAGCCCTGCAGAGATAAGCTGCGTATGAACAACCTAGAATATCAGTTCAATGGTTTAGTAGTGATGTTCAGACTGCCTGGAAGGAGGCAGTATGTCTTTCCTCAGTCTTTCAGTGCCAATATTTTTATTGTCATTCAAAGTCCAGCAATGTGTGCGTTTAATTTAGCTGATAAATCTGCTACAGCCTGTGAAATAAGAAATGACTGAGCCCATTAGAGGCTTTGAAAAATGGAGCATTTCATTTGGGGGCCATTAGGTTTCAAGGCCACTGATTCACTTACTGCATTTTCAACTTAACAGATTTGATTTATCAGGACAGAACTATGAAATATGGGTTTTTATGTTGATGGCCTGAATAAATGATGTGGCATGGCATGATTCACCTAGCAATGGCAACAACTAAGCAAAGCTGATGCTGTCTCATATGTGGTGCTTGTAATAGAAGCACATGGTGCCTGTTTCTGACTCTTGGCTAG
This sequence comes from Ibidorhyncha struthersii, assembly GCA_013398815.1. Taxonomy (NCBI): domain Eukaryota; kingdom Metazoa; phylum Chordata; class Aves; order Charadriiformes; family Charadriidae; genus Ibidorhyncha; species Ibidorhyncha struthersii. The sequence continues at coordinate 123,613 of VZSZ01004714.1, read as the reverse complement.
ACAAAAGGAGACAGTAGTCGGCTGGCAGCATTTAGAATTTTTTTGACAGATAATGGATTGTAAGGACACGATCTCTGTAGAGCAAGAGGGCTTGGAGGTTATCCCTGCTCTCAAATTACTGCAGACTTCACAAAACCTTGCTCCAGCAAATCATTTAGCCTTTCCACACAACAAAAAAGAGGCAGGTGAAGGAGTGGAAAGAGGTTTATTTGCACTAAATCTGATCCTATTAAGATGTATTCAGATTGCTAAATTCTCAAGATCTCTGTAAAGGACAAACCGTTGCAAAGGTCTCACACTGTTGCTGTGTTTGGAAGCATTACATTTAAAAAGAGGTGGCTCTACTGCTTTTTCCTAAATCCCAGATGAAAATAATGGACAGCTTGGTGCCCAGCATTCTTTGCTAAATTCCACTTGGGTTCATAAATTGAGACGCATTTGAATCACCTTGTTAATTTTATTTAAAAAAAACCAACACAACAAAACAAACAACCCCCCAGAACCCAAAGCTCAGATTTTGACATAAATAATTACATGATTTGGTTTAAATCAAAAGTTACAGATTTCTGTGACCTTTCTCTGGGACTGTAAAGGGGGATTTTCGCCAAGACCGTTAGTGTTAGAAGACCCATATGGGAATTACCATGGGATAACATGCAGATGTCCTAGAGTTTGTCTGTATTTCAGCTGTTGCTGGGCTTGGCTGTGAGCCTGGCAGTCCCGGGCTCCTTAGCTAGCCTGCCGGTGTAGGAGAACCACCAGTCTGGAAAAAGGTGGGGGATGAGCAGGGCATAATACCGGGATCATGGGAAGGCAGACTGTAGCCCCTGCTGGGATTCCAGTCCTGACCAGCACCCTTGAGGCGAAGTGGGAACATTTCCCTTCCCAGCCTCATTAGTATGTTTTATACACTGAAAAACCAACAGAAAACGTCCTTTGTCATTAAGGCTGGTTTAGTGGTGCATAAATATTTTTAAACTAGTGTTGCAGCCAAGTGTGTGAGTCTGATGCCTCAGCCTTGCAGGGTGGTTGCTGGAGAACTGGAATCATGTCAGCTCAGGGTCATCCTAACCTGATTTTATTGTACATGAGTGTGTCCTTAACTGTGCTGTCAAGGGCAGAGCATTCACAAGTCCCTCTCACAGCCACATCCAACAGGGAAAACTGTTATGGCCTCTCCTGAGTACATGCCTGAATGGAGGTAATGTGAATGATGTAGCTCTGCTCTTGAAAAGACAGGCAGCAGTCTGCTCTCAGAAGATGATTTGGACATACAGAACCTTGCTACTGACTAGCTAGGACCAGCTTTCTGCATGATAATTGTCTTCTTGCAAACAGGTTAAAAAAAACAGAACAACTGCACATAATGATGGCACTGCTAACTCACATCTACAGAAAAGGTGAGAGAAAAACTAAGCAATTAGCACTTAACCAGCTCTGAGGGTACCACAGAAATCTATAGGTAAAGGCACAGTTCACATTATGAAAGAGGTCAGTGTCTGGAAGACAGAACAGCCTTGTTTGTTTAAGAATTTATAACATACCTTAACTCCTTGAGAACTTTTCTGCAGCCAAGGGCAGCTCACAATGCTGACACATCTCTTTTAGGACTGAGGAATTAACTGCACAATCATACTTGTTCTCAGAGATGGAAAACGTTCTGAAGGAGCCAAATGGACATTGATAAAGGTGTGGGTTTTCGTGGAAAGGAACGCCAAATTCAGTTTGATGAGCACCTTTGGTCTTAGTGCTGCCAACGCTAACCAAAAGAAACAAAAATTCTGAAAATGCTGATGCTTCTGAGAAGATCAGCTAGACAGACGTTCTGATCCTCACTGTATGGCAAGAGATTGCAACATATGGAAGTGCATCATCAGATGACAGGCTCAAATGCCGACCTGCTTCTTTCAGTTCAACGTAATTAACAAAATGTTCCAGCAGACTGTGAAGTATAAAACTACCTGGATGCACCCCCTCTTTGAGCTCTGGCACATGATCAGTTTGATTACAATCAGGACAAAAGATTTATGCAATTTCTGCAAAACTTGTGTGATGTAGGGAGCTCGTTGCTGGACTGATCACTGCCTTTCGAAATATAGGCTATCCATCATCTTCTGTCCATATGCCCTCAGCCAGCCATCTGTCAGGGGTCTGATGTCAGCAAATTCAAGGAAGATGGTGTAATCACCACCTTCCCAATGTAGCTGCAGCTTTGACGGTGGCGTTACTGAGGAACTGGGCAAAAGCTCTTGCTCCATCTGGTTCTGCAGTTGTGCCTTAAACACTGAAACTGATTTAATGCCAATAAAGAAGAGGTCAAATACATCTTTTGCAAAGTTGCCTTAATATTGTACTCAATACTATACTTTTCACTGCTCTGTTAAAAACCCACGAGGAGAAATATTACAAGACCTTGTATACCCTGACTTTGTAAAGCTGCAGGAGGATGTGTCAAATACTCGAAAAAAAAGAATCACATTTTTTTATGTTTTTAACATCACGACATTAAAACCCCCTTCACAATGCTTGTAGCGGCACTTCTATTATACTGTCCTCAGTGCAGAATTAGTCAAGCATTCTTCATGCACCTGGGAGATGTTTTCATTAATGCAGTTGAGCAGAAACTCCTTCTTAGGCTTGATGGTCCCAATGCAGCTTAGGAAGCTGAAAGAGAAAGTCTAGTTTTAGAGGAGAAGTGATGTTTCCAGTGCTTTTTTTGATTGGTGACCCAAACTTTTGGTAAAGGACAAGGTGCTCAGCTTTCAGATGCTTCTACTGCACTCATATATAAGATAAAAGTCATATTTCATATGACAACTGTTATGGCATCCTGTTTATGGGCACGTAGAAACTGGAAGGCTCAGATCAGACCATATTATGCTGTCTAAACATTTATTTTGCAGACAGAGAAGTCTTGGTAGCTATAAGAGCTCCCTGACATCCTCTCTTAAAGCATGCCAACTCCCTACCAGTAAATGGAAGAAGACTTCAGATACAGGTATTTGCAGGCAAATCTGTAGGAGACCACTGTATGCTTTAAAAAAAAAATCACCTGGAGAAGGGGGAGGCAAGCAGGCAGGAAAGGTAACTCCAAAAAGCTCAGTAAACCTCGTGTGACCATGAGAAATTTGTGAACTTGTAAAACTTTTCTTGAACCAGAACTGGCTGAAGACATCCCGGGTGTAACCGAACTCACTCCTGATCAGTGTGCCTTGTCCTCCACCACAGGCATGCCTGCACACACTAGATAGAGCCCTCATTCTCCTGGTGGGACTCGGGCCCCCCCCCCCCCACCGGGACCCAGGCAGCAGCAGCACTCAGCGGAGCTGGGGAGCTACGAAACCACCACCTGGCACTGCTGCAGCTGGTCAAGCGCCAAAGCCGTGGAGGGTTGTAGCGTTCAGTGCAGTGGCAGCCCGTGTCGTCCTTACTGTATGGCAACCTCCTGTCCCAGCTCTGGAGTGAATGATGAATGATGGGGAAGGGGAGAGGGAGCGCATGGGGAAGGGGAGAGGAAGCGCATGGGGAGGGTGGTCTTGCTGATCTGTTGGCCAAGGCAACTGCCCAGCTACCAGATGCAAGCCCTGCTCATTTTTTGAGGCCAGCCTGTTCTCACGTGATGGAGTAGGCAGCCAGCAGAGGTCACTATCGACGTTCCTCTGAAGAAACGATTTTTCAATGAGGTGGCAACCATATTTAAATAGGGAGTATCTGGACTATTTCCTCCAAACTATAATGCTGTATAATCAGACTGAGAGAGAAATTAATAACAAGACAGGTGTTGAGGTCAAATATGTTATAGTCAGTTGGTGGCTGTTTCAAAAGTGGGATGTTCGAAAGTTGCTCTTATACTAAACTTTAAAATGTCAGGATCATTTGAGGAATAATTACAAGTTTAAGCAGACACCACCATTCCATGTATTAGAGTCAATTTAATTAAAGGCATGTGACTGAGAAGTTTATAGAATTATAGAACAGCCCAGGTTGGAAGGGACCTCAAAAGAACATCTGGTCCAACCTTTCATGGAAAAGGGAGGCTAAATGAGATTATCTGGCACCCTATCTAGTCAAGTCTTGAAAACCTCTAGTGATGGGGACTCACTGTAAAAAATTGCTTTCTTATGTCGAGATGAAACCTCTCCTCAGTCTGGGGGTAGAACAACAATAAGGAAAGCTGTATATAGCCATCGTATGTAGCAGTAGGATATGGTCAATATTCTTGAGTTTGGGGTCTGGGTGGTTTTTTTTTTTCACTGTTAACTTTGGGGCTACTGAGCTCTTCACAGTGACACATCAGCAAGGTGAAACCACTTGTACTTCAAAAAACAGCTGTGCAATTGAAATTGCTTCTTTCTCTGCGCATCTCCATGAGCTTCCCCACGCTGGTAATCTGCTAGTATGTTGTCAAATTGCCCATCTTTGTTAGGTCTTTCCAAAGTTTATTGCAGTTCTCTGCAGACTGGCTTTTATTGCCTCTCTGCTTGGTCCCTCCTTCCAGGGTGTGAACAAAAAAGCCATTCAGGTTTATGAGGTACAATCTGCTCTTTGCCGGCCCGTGCTGTTGCTGTTTATTTAGCAGCTGTCTGCCTTGTACTTCCAGATTAATTCCCTTATTATTTGGTCGGTTGTTTTTACCAGTACTGATGTCAAACTAAGTGATAATGTTCTAGACTTTGCCCACCTTTATTACACATTGATACCACATTTGCACTCTCAGCTGCTTCTAATTAATTTTAAATAAGTATGTGCTAATGGTTTCTTTGTTTCTCCTCCCTGGCAGTTCTAGAAAAACCTAGCAGAGGTGTGACCTTGCTGCCTTGGGCTTTGTGAGAAATCACTGCCTGAGCTTGGGTAGAGGAAAGCCATGCAGGTCTGATGGCTTTCCCCCCTGCCCCCCTTTCGGGGGACGCTGCCTCCTCAGCACACAACAGCTAACACCCTTGGGTGCAGTCCTCAGCCCGTTTATTTTATGAGCATAGCCATAAAACGTCCTCACCTTAGAACATAATGGCCACATCCAGACTGAAACCTGGATGCTGGTGAGGAGCCCAAGTCCTTTGCCCCTGCTGACGTAGGCCAGCGTACGCCATGCTCCTGAAATGCCACATTTTCTGTATTTCCCTTTTCTTAAAATGGAGTCTCCCAAACAGGCTAATTACCTGTATGTTACTTATATGAGTTACATTCTGCAACCTAGAGGGTACCTAGAGGCTTAATCTGGATTTTGTGTTGCATATGCTCCAACTTTCAGCTATACTGTCAGAAATCAGTGACTTGTATTCATGATGGCAAAGATGTGGAACAAACTAGCAAACACTTTACAGTAAGCAAATTCACTACTAGCTGGCAAAATGATGGAAGGAAATTCCATCTTAAAATGCAGCCTTTTTTATACAATTGGCTTTTGTATATTAGTAATCTTCTGGAAGTGTATCCTCATACACATCAAACCCAACTTACGATGAAAATCACAGTTATCATCAGAGTGACAAGTAAAGCGAATGACTTGTCTTGAAAACTTTAAACTCTGCATCTGATTGTTTAAAAAAATACCCTCAGAAACTACTTAGCATCTGTATTTTCCTCCTTAATAATTGGTGCATTAAACCAATATTGTGCTTTACGGTGGTGATTGTCTTTTGTCTAAGAATTGAGCTGTCAGATTAAACCTCCTCTTAATTCCAAACTGACAGCATTTTCCTTCCTTCTAATTGCCACCATGAGAAATTGTCTTTTCTTTTGCCTCACCTTAATTTTATATTTATAGCTTCATCACCTTTCTCCCCCTACAGTTTTCTTTCTCATTCATCTTCTGCATTTATTTATGCCTCGGCATTATTCCCCTCCTGCGTCACAATGCTCCTTCATTCCAGCTACTTTTTATCAAAACATAACAGTGTCTCACCATAGAAAACTGCATTACGCTGAAGAGTTTGTGGTGCTTCACCATAACTCAGATAAATATCTGAAAATTAATAATTGTGTCCAACCCAGAGCACTCTTTATCTGTCTTCTTCAGGCACAGTTAAACTGTCTCAGATAAAGATTGTTGCCCATAGATTAGAATTAGTGCTGTATTTTGTAAGTCTTCACTGAATTTCATCTTTTGATACCTGGAAAAATATGTTCAATCAGTTGCATTTGCCTTTTTGGAACATTCGTATGTTTGTGAAATAAATGTATTTCCTCACAGATGTGACTGATGGTGACAGCAAGAACCAAGTTTACTTGATCTGAGTCTTCCTCACCTCTGGAATAAATGGATGCTTACTGTCACTCTAGAATCTTTCTGGTTTAGAGGAAAAAGGCAAGTGGGCATTTGAACTAATACTGTTCTTTAAGAGCCAGAAGATACTATTTAGAGAAGAGCACAGATTCACTAACAGAAATGAAGGAATAACCCTCCCATTTTCTTAGTGGTACTGGACTTAACGGTACAGAGGAATCTTAAGCAAGTATTGGAAACCTGTTGTAGAATTCCTCATTTTTAATTTTTTGGCCAGAACTTACAGACTTTTTTTTTTTATAGCCTATTTAAGTCATAAAGTACTAGTGTCGGATTTGTACAACCCATCTACACGTATGTACAGGCCTTTTTACCCACATAACAGATAAGCTACAGTTAACTTCAGCGGTATCAGAAATATATCTTTGTAGATGTATAGTGAACCAGCTGTCTTGGAAATAAGTAACTATTAGCTAAGGGTATTTTGTTTGGAGTGCATGTCTTTTAAACACGTTAGACCTAAAAAAAAAATAGTATGAAAAGTGAGAAACAAAAATGAGCCACAATGAGCTGAAATTCTGAGGCATCTTATTAGTTGCTTTAACTTTTAACTACCTCAGGTGATTATCCTTTGTTTCACAATACGTAGTAGGGTATAAGGAGTGTTCTGAAGATCATCTGTACAGCACAATTAGCAAATTTTTAACATCTTCACAAGAGCACAGTATTCCAGAACTTGTGTGTTTCACCTTGTGTAAAAACGAGTGGATTGGAGGCTGCACTCCAGAAGGAAATGTCAGCTGCAAAATGCACGTCCCCGGTTCCTCTCACAAACATACCCCTGGTTTGATCTATTGCTTGCAACATTCCAGGTCTTGAAATTAAGGCAGGCAGGCAGCTAGGCATCATCAAATGATTGCTATATGCACTGCATTTCAACTCTATGATATCAAAATGACAATTTTTACTTTGGCTGTTGTCCAAGCCTGTCCAATATGCCTTCTATTTCCTTTGCCACCTACCAGTTAGAGAGGCCATCTGTCTTCCCAGTGAAAGTTAGAGCTGATATCTGAAAAGCACCAGCTCATTTTAGAATAACTTTCCCCCCTGTTTTGTATTCATGTAAATTTACAGTGATCAGACTCAGTTTCTTGTTGTTCGTCCTTAGTACAGACAAGTTTTCTTAGTTATTGAGAGTGTCACTGTTAAGTAAATGTTGTTTGGGGTTTTTTCTTCGAGTGCAGCTCTCTGATAAGGCATCAGTTGGAACAATCTGGTGTTCTTTCATGAAGATTTTCCCTTCTGGTTTGAAAGTGACATATGTGTGGGATGAAAATTATGTATTTCTTCAAGAGGACGTGCTATTTCTTGCTATTTGAGATCTGTACATTCTGTTCATGTTCCATAAAAGCTGAATGTAAAAAGCCTTTTTTTTCTTGTTTGAAGTTCTTGGAGAAAGTCCGCACTATTCCCTGTGATATTGCAGAAAGGAATTATGTCCCAGAAATGTATTAAAAAGTAACATGGAACAGATTCTGTTGTGCAAGAGAAATAATAGATCTATCCCAGCTGGGTTCCTGGACTCTCTTAATTTTAATTTACTTTCATCCGATCAGTTCTTTGCAGTTCTGTCTGGTAGCTGATATAGTACATCAGGGAAATTACAGTTGATTTCTAAAACCTGTTTCAAGGAAAGCGTTGAATGAAACTGAAGACTCAGCACAGAGGTGACAGAAAGAGATAGATTTCCTGCTCCCTCATCTTTAAGGGCTGTACTGCAAATCACTGGAAATGTTTCCATCCTTAATTACTGCAAATGTTAGGGATACTGCTTAAATAATGACACTGAAAGACTAGGGGGTTAGGAAAGAATTTTTCTCAAGCTTTTGATGAAATTGACGAAACCTTAAAAATTCCCAAACTGATAAAAAACAGATTAAATACCTTTTAATGCTCTTGTATCGTATCTTGTGCCCAAAGGTACAATTTACTTTTATATAGATGTTGAGGGTAATTTAACTTTCCCTTCATATGCATATAGAAAGGCACATTATAAGGGGTTAGCTAAGCTATATAGAGGTGTAGTGCTAATCTCTATGCCAGCTGTACCGTAAGGAATTAAAGGAAATCCATCTGAAAAGTGCATCCTCATTCCATGGCTGACTTCTGAAATGTAAGTTAACCATTCCTCTAGGTTTTGCATTTTTTGAAGACAAGAATGAGTGCTTCATTTCTTGCAAAACAGCTGACTGCTTACGAAAGCAAATCACAGATAATCAGGGTATAAGATCCTCCTTCTGAGTTTTTCCTACATTTCACGCTTTCCCCAGTAAAGTAAATCAAGGATTGGAAATAAGGTTCCTCCAGTGACAATTAATTGGTTTCAAAAGTGCAATTGTACAGAGTTCTTATTGTTACTTTTCCTTACAGCAGTAGGTATTAATGTAGTATCCTAAGTAGCGTGAATTGGCCTATTATAGGGGATACAGAGAACATGAATAGTTAACCCCTAACTTAATGCCAGAAAAGCTGTTAGAACTACTACTCTTTGCATAGAGACGCTCTGAAATTCTGTCTCTGGTTTCCAGTTGAGATTGCTATTCATGCCACGGAGAAAAAAAAATACGCAACATTGAATGAAATGAACCAAAGTGGTGGCCAGTGCTTTTTAATGTATTCTCGTGTATTGCAACTCAATGCATGCCATTAGATTGTTTTCCCTTCTATTTTGAATGAGAGGTTTCTGATTATTTACTAAAATGTTGATTCTAGCAGCTGAGTGCTATATATGGGTGCTGATGGGTCACTGTTTTCAAATTTCCTGTAGTTTTTTACACAATTATTTTAGTTTGGATTATTTCTTTAAAATATAGAGGGACCTGTCCAAAATAAAAAGATGAGAACATTCCTCTCACTGTATTATTAACATTATGTAATATTATACAACATTAAACAGTTGAATGAGATTCAGAATTTGAGAATATGCACTTCTATCTAGATATTCTGGTGCGAACTGTAGAAAACATATGGCTAAGCTGATAAATGTCACTGATTTTTTCTCACCTAGTGTATTTAAAGTGAAACTGTGCTTTGAATTAAAAGCGTGGGTTTGCAGAATGGCCTTGGTCAGAAATCCACCTTTTCTTTAAAAGAGTAGTTCCACCCTAGAGCTCTGCTCCCTGGTAAGGGAGAAATAGGGGAAGAAAGAAGGTATTCTGGTGGTCAGGTGGCAGAGTTTCCTGCTGATGTTATGAAGATAGAAATCACCAGTCACAGACAGCTGCCCTACGTTCACAGGCTGTACACGTGGCAGCATTTTTAGATTGCAGCTCATTTATTCTGTCCAAAACTTCACCTGCCTGCTTTGCTCAAGGCCGCCTTCTCCGGTGGGTGGTAATAGTTGCTAGAGAGAGCACTTCACTGAGACCTGAAGCCAAATCTTGACTTCAAGCAAGTATGCAAACAATTGCTTTGAAACGAGCTATAGGATTTCTATTGGTTTATAGGCAAAACTAGTTCAAATTACAGAGAAATGTATAGATAACATGCACTAGGGGATGCTGATTTGGTCCTACCACAGGAAGGTAGAGACAGTCAGAGAGACAGTCAGGAGCACTATCTGATTCAGTCATTGAGTTTTAATCTGATGTCATATCTGAGGCAAGCCCAGTTATTTCATAGTGGACTCAATTCACTAATAAAGGTTTAACTACATTTACAGCAATCCTTCCTTTATTCCAGCAGTTGAGCCAGACTTAGTTCCTTCTCTTTCTCTCCTCTGACTCTATAGCTACAGCCACAGTTGAAGTCCTTGAAATTTCCTACAGCTAAAAAAATTTGCTGTATCTAGGATCAAGTTATGTTATCCTAAAGATGTAAACGTTTTAAACAATGCAAGAAAATAAGGATTTTTTAAAAAAATAATTACAGTATACCTATAAAGCACTTTTAGAAGATTCAGTTAAGATGTGTGAAATGCATATCCTGAATATCCATCAAATAAGTGTCTTAATCCAAAGGATAAAAAGTGAGAATAGAAAGTACGAAGTATGATTTTGTAGTTAGTATTTAGATTCTCTTCAGGAACTGAAATGACATTTTTGGTTATTTTTTTAATCACTCTTATGCCTAATGAGTGAAGTGAACAAAATAAAATTGCTTTCCATGGAGAGCTACAGGGCCTTCCTCAAATCTCAGAGAACAGCAAGCTGTGGTGCTGCATCTCAACACCATCTGTTCTTTGGGTTTGAAATGATTTATGGGAATTGAAGTGTTCACGTTTTCGTGTTGACAGTTCAACTTCAGCAATATGTTCTCAGGCAACAATGAAAGTCTAAGCAAATATATACTACCACTAAAGTTTATGCTCCTGAAAAAGTTATGCTGTATATTGAGTAGGGAAACCTATATCAACAAAATGTTATTCATCTCAGTATATAAATATATTGAAAAGAAACTACTAGACCTCCTTGCTTCCACCCCAGCAGTCACTCTGGATAGATATTCAAAGTATTCACTTAGAGTATTTTAAAAAACTCTGAAAACTTACATCAGCCTTCATGGGAATAGGGTCAAGGCAAGACTGAATACTCGTTAATATCTCTGCTCCCTCCCATCCTTCTTGAAATTCTTTTCTAGAAAACAAAAAATTGAATTATTGCCACACCAGCTGGTCTCTGCCATATTATTTAAACCGGTTCTTTATCCTGTTTGAGGATGCTTTTGCATTCAAAATGACTACTGTCCTTACACTTATTTTCTTAGCTCAGGTATTGAAGTATGCAATTTCATTTTCATGTATTTTATGCTCCCGGCATATAGACAGGTCTCTGCTGGGAGGCAGGTAGCAATAGAGCTTTGTGTGAGTTAGTTGAGGGCCATATTCTGCAACCTCCTGTCCTGAAGTATGTCCACTTCTATAAGATGTCAGGTTTAAAACTCTTCTGTATGGAGTAAGAATTTAGTGAACAGAAAGACTGTAGATCAAATCTCGCGTAAACACAATTGCAAAATGCTTAGAAAATATAAAATGCGCTTGTAAGCATAGCTGGCTTGTAAGAGGTAATAATCTGCTGGGAGAGATCGATGGGATTTTTTTGCCCATATTAACAGAAATCTATCCTTCAGTGAAAATCACAGACACAAATCCTGCTTATCTTCAGTGACAGAGATTATTTAATGTGTGTTCCTATTTTACTTCACTATGAAATTTCTACCAACAAAAGATAATTTTTAATTGTGCTAGGTCTCTTTTCTTACACTTCAAATCCTGTATGTTTATTCAGAGCATACAGTCTGATAAAAGCACATCTAATCATAACAGGGTTTTTTTGTACAGTGACAGATGACGTTCATATTTCCAAAGCATCAGATGTAACAGCTTGGTTCTATTTAATCATCTGGCTTTTTTTGTTTCATTTCACATCAAGTTGTAATTGCATATTGAAAAAATTCTAAAAATCTGATCTAATGTCCAAGTAAAAAACAATTATTTACTGAAGAAACACAGAAGATGATATTTGATAGGCACAAAAATGCATGAATTATATGCAACATCATTTTTGTTGTTCTGTGGCTGCCCCATTGTCTGTATTTCCATTTTACCAGGATGTGGCTTAGTAGCTTAAAAGCAGAGCAGCAAGGTGTACTTTCTCCCCCACCAGGGCTTGGAAAAAAATCTTCCATTTCCTTCTACCGATCCTTTCTGGATGACTGCATTAATCGTATTTCTTCTTTTCCTGTGGAAGATTACAATAACAAGAACTTGTGTGGGATGGGATGAAATAAATAGTAAAATATGAAACATATTTCTCAATGTAGGAAGATTCCAGTGTAAGTAAGTACTGAAACATAACCTGTAACATCTTCAAATGCCTGGTACCGTCTTTATGCAAATTAAGAATGTAGAAGGAAATCTAAGTAACTAAGTTACTCATCTAAGTAACTATACAGTAAAGCTTCAAAAATAAAAAATAAATATGAATTTGCATTTTTTCATCTAATTCTGAATTTAAGCTGAATTTAACATGGTTCAGCTGCTTAAATTTCTCAGCACATTTCGGTTCAACATTCAGGAAACACCTGTAGCACCTGCACTTCACCGTGTTGCAGTCTAATTCGGATAGAAATCACATAATAACTTTAGTGCTCAGAACACCTGCTACCTTAAGAACATACTCCTTTGAGATACTTTTACACTAAGCTTTCCTACACCTTCAACAGTCTGTATGAATAAAGCCATGGCCCCTTCAAGAGCTTTAATATTCCCTGAGATAAAAGTGAAAAATGCACAAACTGCACTTTGTGAAAATAGTATGGCAAATTTCACAATTTACCACCTAAATCAGCTCTATTTAGGTATGGAACTCAGTTGTATGTCCTGCAAAAAGAACAAACAAATTTTCTGCAGGTTTTGTTAGGTGATGTTGGACAAAAACAGAACTCGTGGTCTTAAAACTAATGAATCCTAATTTTATTGTCTGTCTTTTAAGAGTTCTGATGTCCAAAACCGTCCCAAATTCAGCAAAGTATTTACATCCTTAAGTTCTGCCAAGTTTTGCCCCATGGGCAGAGAAGACAATGACTAGTGATGGTATGTCAGAGGTATCTTCCCATTTTTTTTCCTTCTCTCAGTGATAATGGGATAACTTTGTATAGGAGATCCACCAGGGCATCTGTCTCATTAGTTTTCCATTTCACTGGACTCAGCTGACTGCCTCTGACTCTAGGAAATAATTTTGCAAGAATTGCATCTCGGAGCACCATAAAGATTGTTGGCTGAACAAGATGCAGGTGACCCCTTTCAGAAAATCAGGAAACGCTGAACTATAGAAAAATGCTAGAGAGACTCCCCAGAAATAAAGATAGCACAGAGCCAGGAAAGGGGTGGAAGAATTGGGATTCAATGCCAGCAGTGGGAAGAACTCAGAGCTTAGAGACAGAGGCAACGGGACTTTCATCCATTCTCCCCAGAGGGTACGGCTGGAGCATCAGTTCCTGAATGTGAACTGCCTGAACAGGAGCAAGATCTGTGCCGAACTGCCCGACGGCATGCCAGCGCTTCCCAGGGGACTGTTGTGCAGTCAGCATCGCTTTTACCTGGGCTGCATTTCAGCCTTCGTAGACACAAGTGTTGCTGCACAATCCCCCATTTTAAAAGCAAAAACGAAAGCATTACATTCATCACTTTTAAAAACAATAAATGCAGAGCAGTGCTGCTTCTCTTTTGGAAAAAAAAACACCAAAACAAAACCCCACCAAAAAACAATACACAAACCACGTGTTTAATGCTATTGTCCAGCATGCTGAATACACAAGGGTAAAATATGGTGCACAAGGTGATAGAGTGTAGAACTCATTTTGCATTCTACCCTTTTCATCTGTGTTGTCAAATAGACTCCAGTACATACCAAACTGCTTGGTTAAGAGCATGTCTGAAGACTGAAGCATGTATTGAAATGAAATAACAGAGAATGTGTATAAACAGTTGTTTTAATTCTTGAAAATAGAGTACGAGAACTGGAGGAGAGTTCATTTCTTGAATGGCTTGACATCTATTCTTCCAATTCTCTAAACAACTTTTTAAGTAACTATAATGCTTCTGTTGTTTTCTTTGGACTTCCATTTTGCCATTAATAAATAAATAAATTAGACACGTTATAACACATAAGATTTACTAATCCTTTCACATTTTGTGCATCTAGAAAAAAAAATTTATTTGTATTGGGACTGTACCCCATGAAAAAGGACCCATGACTAAACTCTGTGCAGTCGAATACATTACGTATTATGCTAATCACAGAGGAGTATTCGCGTGCTAGAAAGACATATACCATCATTCCATATTCCCAGAATAATAATTTGAAAAATAGCTGCTGCAGATTAATATGAATCCACATGGCAAGGCAGGGCTTCGGTGTCTTCTGGCTCTTCACTCATCCGTTCAGGCTCCCGTGCCGGCTGCCGTAATCCCTGCTCTTCCAGCAGTTACTCATTTCACCTGCTCACTCTTTTCTCTTCTCTCATCCTTTCCAATGCATGGACCTTGTTTGCCAAATGTCTTTTGGAAACGTTTAATAAATTGCCATAGTTCATATACATTTTTCATACACTGTCGCACGTGTTTTTCCCTAGAAGATGAAGACTGCGCTGTGAAGTCATATAACCTCTCCTTGTCAGGCTGTTGCCCACAGTGACAGAGCGACCAAGAACTGGACAAGAGACACACACACAGATATATGTTCCACGTGGTGTGTGTTTGTGCAGCGCGCATGCACCCCTTCCGAGGCAAAAGTTTCAGACGAGAAGGATTTGAAATTAGACTTATGACAAATTTTTGGACAAAATACATTTTTAGAGATTGGCATAAAATAATGATTTTTTGTGTGTGTGTGATTTTTGGTGTGAAAATATTGAAATGAGGTAACAAAATGTGCCATCAAGATTGGTTGTAAATGACGGTTAGACAATACTAGAAAAATACTCCATGGCTGGTTCTTTCTAGGTATTCCTGGAGGCTTTCATCCTTTTTCAGTTATATTTTTGTATGGCTTAGGGCCTCAATTGCTATTCTGTTGCACGTTAAGTGTTTGCCTTAGCAAAGTGATACTGGCTATGATGGATGTGAAAAAGAAAAATGCTGTCTTAATTAACAGAAGAAAGAAAAAAAATGGGTAAACATAATCACTGTCTTCTGTTAGGGGAAGAACACAGTCTGAAGTGCTACAGCACAGCTTTGAGGCACTGAAGAAAGTAAATCAATACCTTCATTAAGAAGGACAAGTAAGGTAGTAAAAATCAGTATTTTACCATCTCCCTTGGCTTCCCGCACTCCTCAAAGCTCTGTAAGACACATCTGCTTACCTGGAGTCATAACAGAGAGAAATAGTAGTGCCGAGATTAGAAACCCAGAGTTTAAGTTCCTAGAATATATTTATTTGTTTTCTTAATATGTTGTGGAAATCTGTTTTACTCTGTCCACAAGACATGAGGGTCTGAGGAATCAGTTAATCCAGAGAAAGGGTGTGAGAGTAGGGCTTCAAAGTGTTGTAAATTATGCTGCTTTTTCACTGCTTTAGCTATTTCAATCTCCTGCAAAGTGGCATCTGTTACTGGGAATCATATGGAATATACTACAAGGGAAAACTCAGAGGCTTTCTATCTGCTGTGTCAGAGTAGCTGCCTTTGGAACCTTAAAAACTGAAGCAATAAAAGTTTGAGTTTTAGTATTGTTCCTTCTAGGACTGTGCCTTTTCAAAATGTGACGTGATTTTGGAATTCCTGCTTTCGTTTGAAAACACTTTGTTCTGCCCTGCTTATTCTGCCTCTAACACCTGCTAACCTATGTTGAACTGTTAAACTAAGAATATTTCTTCATTAAAGGATGACTCATGGAAGTCTAAAGTTATCCCTTAAAATATTTTTTACTGGACTAAGTAAAATAGAATAATGAGACGCAATAATATTTAACATTTCTCACTACTTCTAAAGAGACTGAATAGGAGGGAGTAACTTTACATTATCATGATTAGTTTATATAATTAAAAATATATTGTTACATCAGCTCCAGTAATGTTCAGTAATGCTTTGAGAGCCATATATCAACTACTTGGAATCAGGAATTTAAGAGTATTTAGTATTTATTTGGTTGCAGTCCTATCATGGTGGTGGTTCAGTGAATGCAGCGTCTTACTCATTTAAAAGTCTAACTGCTGTCATAAAACATGGCTATTCATTTTTATTTCACATATAGCCAAATGAATTTTGCCTTCCCCCCAATATCATTAGTGTTATTCCTATAGGAAATTGCTCATGGCTTTAGAAAAATTGAAATTGTAGAGCTTTTCATGAACCCTTCACAATCTGATGTTCCTGCTAATTTACATATTAAAAAATATTATTTATAAAGCAAATACATGCTATTCTTATCTGCAGGGAGAACACGGTATAATTCATTTTTACTCTTTTTTGCCTTGACAACCTAAGCCTTGATTGCTCGGTATAAATTATAATTATTAGAGAAAGATGACAGATTCAGGATAGAGAATAGAAGGAAGAGGCCAAAAGCAGAAGGCTATTCCCAGGATAAAGAAGCCATCAAAATGCTAATAAGCCCTATTCCAAAAGGGTATTATTGTTTCTTTGTTCAGTTTTATTTATAAACACACACATCTGAAGCAATGGTTCCATCTGCACAGACTAAAAAGCTCTGTGTCCAAAATACTCACTGCTCCAGAACCTACAGAGAATAAAAAGCCCTGCTCAGTTAGACAGCTTTCAGAAAAAGCACTGGACTGAAAAACAAGAAAAGCCTCTAGAAATCTAAAGTTTAGGCAGAAAGCCTTCTTTGTCCAGAAGTTATTCTGAATCAACTAGACAGGAGAGAAGTGAACTCTCTAGCTGATCTCAGTCCGGTGGATGTTCCAGTGAAGGTAAGTAATAACCTAGCACCAGCCTTTATGAGGTCCCAGAAGAGAAGAGAACCATCTAATTTGTCTGATGATTTCACGGACGGGTTGGGTCATGTTTTGGAAGAGGAAAGTGGAATCCATGCAAGTTCTTGATCCATCATCACAGCACTTAAAAATTGTAAGGGAAACAGGAAAAAGGAATGGACAGGGCAGAAGGGAGCGTGGAGGGAAAAAAAACCAACGCCAAGCCCAAAGAGAAAGGAAAATCAGGAAAGGGTAACTCTCAAGTGAATACAGGAATGAGTTGAAAGAGCACTTCTGACTCTTGTCTCAAGGAAAGTTCCTTTAACTTGGTTGCAGAGCAAAAATGGAACAAGCTCTCCTCACTGTCACAGTGGCAAGCTCACAACAGCTGCAGAACCAACAGGCTGAGTCTTATTTGTTGATTATATAGGGAAAGAAGGCACATACTTTCAACGCAAATCTGTAAAAATAAAAAGAAAAAGGAATAACTCTACAAATGTAATTATTTTGAGAAATGGCTTAATGAAAAATATTTTTCCACAGTTGTGTGCCAGGAAGTTTGGATGGATGTCCTTAAAAAAACAGGACAAATTCAACACCCTCTTTGTACGATATGTTTTCCTCCAACTGCCATCTGAGGGGTTTTTATTTTTATTTTTGAGATATTTAACAGAAAAAGTACAACTGACACTTGAGAATAGGGAGGTGCGTGCAGGTTTACATGCATGTCACTTCGATCTGAGGTAATCCACTTCATGAGACTTCATGTCTCCTTGGAAAGGGACAGAGGCATTTAGCTGCAGTGGACCAAACATGCATTGGACACGATGTGCCTCAAAGAATAATTAACACAGTGAAATGTATGGATGGGTTATAAACAACCTGCCTTGTGTTTGAAAGAGTAAAACTGTCTGATGAGGAGGGCTGAGAGGTTTTGCTGCCTAAAGCAGCAGTCTGGAAATGCTTCAAGAAGCTGATGTTGGTCTAGAGATATAAAATACAAAAAGGCAAAGAAAAAATTAACAACAGAAGTTTCACTTTATGAAAATAGTGAGGCCTGTTGACAATGAGAAACAGTTTCTGCAATACAGTTGCTCTGTAATGTATTAGTTACATTGAGAAGGAAGTAATATTTCCCTTCATGTTATTAGCAGTCACAGAACTGACTAAAATAAGTTTACAAGGGCATAATTCCTTTAAAAAAAAAAAAAAAAGAAAACTACCAACCATATCATAATGAATGCTTCCAAAAATAAATTTCTGATCAAGCTTTACATATTTCCCTTAAAGAAACTATTCATTTCCTGTAGAATTTATTGCTAAGTTAGCAGAATAATTGTTAGTAATCATTGATATAAAGCATAATTTCAAAACAAACAGAAAACCCAAGCAAAAGATTACTTGAAGTATTATGTATAATTCCCTAGTTGGTCTTTGATAATTTTTTATATTCAATATAAAATTATTTTTGGTATAATCCGGTCCATAAACAAGTTACCACAAATTTCTTTCTTTTTTTTTCTTCTCTTGGTCTGCTTTTCATAATTTATCCTATGGTGTTCTGTCCTGAAGAGATGGATTCTGAAGTCAGACGCTGATTCTGTGTTGCTGTGGCTACCAAGCAGCTTAGTTCTTAACATTTCACTCGTATTTCTGTCACTTCCTTTAATACAGAGTCACTGGATCCCAGTAAGTCTAGGCATATGTAAATCCATCTCTTTTAATTGCTTTTATAATCATCAGGTATTTGCTTTCACAGACACCAAAGCAAACATGGGTGAGCTCGGTGCCTGGGCTGTACTTGGTCCGCAACATTACAGTAGTGAATGGGAGACTACATGAAAGAGATGTGATGAGAGGAACTGTAGACTCTGGTTACAAAGAAGTTAGAGGATTCTAATGAACTTCCTGCTGACTTCAGAAAAAGGGAGAATTGTCTTTTATGAAATGCAAACTTTCACATCCGCCTGTTAAGCTGGGGATAACATTTTAAATGGAGATTCGCAAACTGTTACTTCTCCAAATTGTGATATTATTTAGTACACTGCACCCTCCTCATTGTGTAGCTGTAGTGAATAAATTGGCTTTTTAATTTCTCTGCCTCCTTGAACAATACTTCAGTGAGGGTAAACTCTGGACTTTTTTTATTATTTTTTAATCCAGTCTTTTCTCTGGAGTTATAGAATCATTTTTCTGCATAACGGCTGAATTGTCACTTATGAGCACGAGAAGTGACATTTTCTACTCTGATATATTTGTCAGCCCCTTGTGTCATCAGCAATGCTCACTAAGAAAGGTGAGGGAATGGCTTTTTCAGCTTGATAACTACTGCTATGTTGAAACACTAGTTACACAGTTTTCTTGCTTGAAATCCAGTTTATGGTTCATTATCTTTGCTTCGAGTGCTTCTTTTATTTCTGTGTGAGATTATGTTACACATCAGCTTTATCTCGGACCGATCAGTTTTCTTGGTAACTTGGACGGACATTATTCCATTATTTCTTTTTCCAATATCTTTTTTTAACTGGAAAGCCTGTTGGTTTTGAGAGTTGTTCTATAATCATGGAATATTACTATTTTGGTTAGGGTTCAACTTCATTTTTTTAGGTTTGGACATTTTTATTGTCTGTCATGTCTAATAGTAGTAACTCCTCTTGATATCCTGGTAAGTTTCTAATTCCTTGAAAGTAACCAAGCGAGACCAGAGGAGAGCCACGAAGATGACCAGAGGGCTGGAGCACCTCTCCTCTGAGGACAGGCTGAGAGAGTTGGGGCTGTTCAGCCTGGAGAAAAGAAGGCTCCGGGGAGACCTTATAGCAGCTTTCCAGTACTTAAAGGGGGCCTACAGGAAAGATGGGGAGGGACTCTTTATCAGGGAGTGTAGTGATAGGACAAGGGATGATGGATTTAAACTGGAAGGGGGGAGATTTAGATTAGATATGAGGAAGAAATTTTTCACTATGAGGGTGGTGAGGCACTGGCACAGGTTGCCCAGTGAAGCTGTGGCTGCCCCATCCCTGGAGGTGTTC